>CM066036.1:462401406-462565607 GCA_033557465.1 Ichthyophis bannanicus
AAATATTTCTTTACGGAAAGAGTAGTGGATCCATAGAATAGTCTCCCAGTGGAGGTGGTAGAGATGAGGACAGTAACTGAATTCAAAAAAGCATGGGACCAACACAGAGGATCTCTAAAGGTAAAAAGTGGACTGTTGTAATTGTTGATATGAAAGGACAGACTAGATAGGCCATGTGGTCTTTTTCTTTCATCATGTTTCTATAATAGACCTCTGTAGTGAGGCCTTGAGCATCCTGGGGATTTGGCAGACCTGTGAGACCTAAGCAAGAGCAGGTACCATAACACCAGGATGGATAATAGACCTCTGTAGAGCATCCTGGGGATTTGGCAGACCTGTGAAACTTAAACAAGAGCAGGTACTGAGATGGGGAAGGAGATAGCATGCTAGAAGAAAATGGCTTGCTGGCTGAAATATCTGGCAACAAAGACAGAAGCAGCAGCACAAGAACACACACAGGCTAAAACCAGAAAAACTACCTTTACAACCAAACTGACAAAAGAATGGAAGGGGGAGGTAGTGAGATGCCTTTGCTAGAGTTATTTTCTCAGGCACACACACAAAGGAGTAGGGCGTTAGCCACAAATACCTTATACTTCAGGGAGAGATAAGGTAGCCACCCCTCAACTGACCAATCAGAGAATCCTAGCCATTAGGTACATTCCAGATATGTCACCTAGATAAGCAAGAGACCCAGAGAATTCTTCCAAATTGCTATTCTGCTCTAACCCACGTGACAAACTGCCATGCTAAGACTATAAAAAACCCAGCTTGTATCCTGTGTGAGTGCTGGACTCCTTGATAGCTTACTATGAGCCAGCCTGCTATAGCAGTATATAAAAAGGTATCTGCCTGGAAATTTTGCCTCTCTCTTTCCTTGTTTTGTTTTCTCCTTGCCAGATATTATCTGGACTGGACTGGGACCCCGCTAGATGCTCGTCCCACGGCAGGTACCATAACACAAGGATGGATAATAGATCTCTGTAGTGAGGCCTGGAGCATCCTGGGGATATGGCAGACCTGGGAAACTTAAACAGGAGCAGGTACGATAACACCAGGAGGAATAGTAGGCCTCTGTAGTGAGGCCTGGAGCATCTTGGGGATTTGGCAGACCTGTGAGACTTAAACAAGAGCAGGTACCATAATACCAAGATGGATAATAGACCTCTGTAATGAGGCCTGGAGCATCCTGGGGATTTGGCAGACCTTTGAGACTTAAACAAGAGCTGGTACCATAACACCAGGATGGATAATAGACCTCTGTGATGAGGCCTGCGGCATCCTGGGGATTTGGCACATCTGTGAAACATAAACAGGAACAGGCACCTTAGCAACAGGTTGGATATTATACCTCTGTAATGTGGCCTGGGGCATCCTGTGGATAGGGCACATCAGTGAAACTGCAACAGGAGCAGATACCATAACACTGGGATGGATAATAAATCTCTGTAATGGGTTCTGCGGCCCCCTGGGGACGGGGAAGATCTGCTAACATCGAGAGGGAGGCCTACATTGATCCCATTTGGACACACAGCCACCTGCTTTTCCCTTGCTGTGCGTGTCTGATATGTGTGTTGTTTACCAGGTTGTTTTTTTTAAAGTCCTAGATTTGGGTGCCTGTCCCTATGCACTTACCTCACGTGGGTAGCCAGAGTCTCTATTATATCGCCTGGTGAGGTGCACCCAGGCCCTCCTCAGTCTGCTGAGGTCCTACCTACGGGAGGAGCCTGGAAAGAGGCGCTCCTGGCGGAGGCATATTAGTTCAGCAAGCAGATACAGGTCTGCATGGGTTAATGCAGGCTTTCTCGACCTGGAAGCCATCTTGTCTGCTGTATGTGATCAGACCTTGTATGACGCAGTAAAAATGCACCTGCACAGTTCGCACTTCGCAATGCGCGTATCTCCGTTTGCGATGCGCGTTGGTCTATTTGTTTATGTTACAGATATCCTTTTCTATATCTGAGCACGATTGGTCTTTCTTTTCGTGACATGCCCTATACCCATCTTCCCATTGTGGTATCCCCTTCTGGGATTCGAACCCCCAATACATTGTAGTCTGACATATTGCCGAACCACTGTGCTACACATACCATATTATATTGCTCTGACGGACCCTGTTCTTGTGGGCATTGAGGCCTGACATTACAGCGTGTCAGCCCTCTGGGCCTCAGGCGCATGTTAGGCTAACGTTGATTACGGTGCCTTGGAGCATGCTTTACGCAAAAGTACACTAAGGAGCGCATCCTGGGACTCCTGAGCCCTAATAGCACGTTGTACGTCACCCGATACTGTGCTTCAGAACATGACGTGTTCGTGGGTTCCCTCTATGGTATATTGTGCTACCATGCATTAGTAGTGTGTTACTGGGTGCCATATTGTACGGTGCTGTATAGGATGCTCGTCAGGTGCCTTGTGAGGTGCCTTTTACGGCACCTTATCGGGGTTCCTAGGCAGGGCACCGTACTGGGCACACCTGGACAGTTCATCTTCGTGGGATCCCTGGTATATTTCACCATTGCTCACAGTGGCATAACAATGTCACTGTGCCCTAGGTTACTTTGCCCTGCAGTCTGCAAGGTGCCTCAGGTTGACATTCATTACCTATGTCTAGCGATACTAATATCACCCTAACACTGGATTGGCCACGGGTTACTGCCACTGCACAGGTGATTGGGGGTGAGGGCTGGAGGCTCCTGGACGTACCATATCTGCAGCCATACCATGTGGCTGCCCTTACTGTTGACAAACATGTTGTGGGCAACTGTACCACAGCACTGGGTGTGGGCAATGTAAAGTATTGTGAGGACAGTGGGTGGCAGATGGTGAGCATACGTGTTCCCCAGGGGAGGTGGGAGTGCCAGGATGGTTACGATGATGGGTGGACAGAGGTGTGGTGGTACCATGCAGCTGAGGTACAGGTGAGGCAGGCAATGTAGGGGCACAATGCAGGACAGGGTCACAGTGCATGACCTGTGGTGGCAGCCTGCATAGGCAGTCAGGACTCTACACAGCTGACAGACGCAGATAACCGGACCAGAGGAATGTTGCCCACTGTGGCGAGTCTATTATGGGCTAGCACCACATATCTGCAAAAATATGAGTGTTAGAGGCATGCAAGATATCTGAGTTTGGCACGCATGGGAGGGGGGAACAATAGGGGATTGAACCCATGGACACAGTTTGGAACGTCATTATACGAACCAGTGGGCCTTCTGTACAGCAATGCCTGAGTACAGAGGGACTGCAGGTCAATGCATGGACCATCTGCTCTGTGCGCCAGGTTAGGGTATCCGCACCAGCACCCATGATGCATTGCACATGCCGAACAGCGGTCCACAGAGGATCAACAAATGGGGTCTGCACCTCTCTGTTACCACAGCCTGGTAAGATGGACTGCCATGCATGATACTGGCACAGAGTAGCTACGGACCCTGCCATTGTGCAGGTTCTGTATTCAACCTGAGGGTATGGATGGATGCCCAGCACTAGGTCCACAGTACATTTGGTGCTACATATAGGTCCTGCTGCACATCCCCATCACTGGCAGTGTGTGGTAGGTGTCCCAGGCAGTGCGCCAAAGGCACCTCTGTGCCCATCTGTGTTCCACAGTCGCAGGTGTCCCCCTGGGACCAGAGACCACCCAGATCAGTGTTTACCCATTGTTAAGGTCTCGCTGCCATGGCCACCTGTTAGCAGGGCAGAGGGGTGTCCAGTGTCTTATGAGGGTTATGTACCATGGCTCCCAAGGGCCCCATAACACCCATCTTGTAGGTGGGGGCATGGAGGGACAGGTGCCTGAGGCTGCGGGACCAGCAACCCTGATCCTGATGGCAAAGGACATCCCTCTAGGGCTAGTGCACATTAGACATACCTGTGACTGGAGCATTGGCAGACCAGCATTAATGTGGGGTTGCCGTGTGAATCCTCACTTGCCACATACCACAGTCTGCCATGTATCATCAGACAACACTGTCGGACTGCACCTGCATACACGGTATTTTCACCCTGCACAGACTAACTGCAGACATGCCACTGGCCAGTCCGTGGTACATGGTCAGTGAGAAAACACGTGCACCCAGACATAGGATGGGCAGTGCGTGCACGCACACACGCACACACACACACACACACACACACATGTCCGTGATTGGGCCCCAGAACTGGGATCACACAGGTATCACTGGAGACAGATAGTATATAGCACTATGGGGGAACCTGGACATGCCATGGTCACTGCTGAGTCATGCTGTGGCCACCCTGTCCATGCAAGTGGTGTTCGGACACTACAGTGTACCAGCCATTGCAATACTCCCTGTGCAGATGCAGCCTGCCCAATTCACCCTATCTGGCCCATATCCATACTACCTTGCTCCTCATTATGCACATTTGCAGGCTAACGCTTGTAACAGTTGGACAATGTGGGCCGAGAGCGGGGTGGGCAGCCACAAAACTATGGATAGACATATACACACACACTCCTACTGCAGCACTGTCCAATGATAGGGGTGTTTGGCAACCCTGCCTGCCACACTGCCGACATTTCTGAACTGAGCAGGAGGTAGCAGTGGTGCTGTGATGTTACCTGCAACTCCATGCTGGGGCCAGAAGTGTGCCTGTACAGCATGATTTGGATGGTGGAGCCTGTGTGAGTGGGTGTTTCTACCCCTGTTGGCCGCTGCTGTGAGGATTGCACGATTTGATGTTGTATCTACTTGGTAGGGTAAAATTTTGGAATGTGTTATGCAGGTTCCAGCAGCTGGGACCTGTACCTGTGACCCTCTGTTCCTGGACACACTGGCTGTGTATACTGCACCATGGTGTTGCCGCAGAGGCCCAGCAGTCCCTGGAGCGACTTTTACCTCTCCTCAGCCAGACATTTCCTGTTTTTCTGTTGTATCTATGTAGTAGGGCAAATGTTTGTGATATGTTCTGCAGGGTCTGCAGCTGGGACCTGAATCTGTGACCCTCTGCCCTGAGTCACACTGGCTGTATGTACTGCACCACAGTGAGGCCAAAGAGGCACAGCAGTCCCTTGAGCTACCTTTACTTCTTCTCAGCCAGACATTTCCTGTTGCACTGCATACCACGTACTGGTACAGGGCATGGCCTGGGTCCACTGCAGACAGGTGCCACTGCCCCCCCCCCCCCAGCACAGACATACCCCATGCTATGCTGACATAACCATATGCTGTTGGTGCTTGTTGTGTGCCATCCCAGGCCATCCACTGTTCCGGTAGGCAGGAGCCTACAGTGCAGCATCTGGGGTGGGAAGGCATACATGGACATCCCCACCCCCACTCCCCATCACCGCCTAACAACATTCTGTCCCTTCAACATGGTAGTGGGATGGATGCGGGGATGTCCTGTCTCTGCCCTGGCAACTATTGGCTAGTGTGGACAATGTATTTGTATATTGTGTTTGGCCTTTGTCAGATGCTGTCTTTCAGACTTCCAGTTTCTATGTTCCTATGTGCCACCTGGGCGACACCCAGGTCTGCCCTATGCCCCGGCTGCCCCCAGTACATGTGCCACCTGCAGCCCCCTATGCCCCATTTACACCATTGCCATAGTGGCCTCTCATACTTGGGCACTATGGTGTTACTGTAAATGCAGCACTACTATCACGTTTCTTGTGCTCCCTGCCTATGCTGTACATTGCTGACACCAAAATGGTTTCTCTCTCCTGCAAATGTGCATCTAACGGCAAGTTTTCAATCGTGGTAGGATTCAGCCCTTCAGTTCAGCGTATTAGTGTGCAGGGAGCATCTCCCCGCCGATGGACCCCTGCTCTCCGCCCTCTCTCCTCCCTCTGCGGTGTGTACCGCGCCGCGGAACGCTTCCGCGCAGTTTGTAATGTTACTGCATGTTAACGTTACCTAACGAGCGTTAATGTTACCTAACACGCGGTCTGTAACGTTACCGCAGTTTAGTAAACATACCCCTATGTGTTAAAACTGAAGTCATATATTTAGAGATAATTCTAGATCCATTTTTTATCTTATGTCACTATGACAGGAGTGTGATTCAAACATCATTCTTTAAAATTAGGGTTCTTTGTCATCTACAACCTTACCTGACAGATCCGGATTTCTGCACTATCTTCCAAGCTCTACTATTCGCATGCCCAGATTACCATAATGGAATATTAATAGGATTATCTGCCTGCACAATAAGGGCCTTACTGTTAGTTTACAACACTACTGCCAGAACTATTCTGAAAAACTCCAGATCAGATCACATAACAACTTGCTTACACAGATTACCCATTAGCAATCACATTCATTTCAAATTTGCTATGTTAATTTTCAAAATGAAGCTAGGCCTTTCAGCAACTTCCATAGCTATGTTGTTAAATTAGCATTCTACTCCCCACCCTATCAGGGCATGCCTAAATAACACCCTGGTTCAATCACAAGAAATTGTAAACTGCAAACTACACATCTCAGAGCCTTTACCTTATTTATTCCAAATATGGCACAGACTGCCAAAAAAGATAAGAACATATGATGATGTCCAAGACTTTAGTAAAACATTCAAAACATTTCATTTCAGAGATGTCTTTATTTTATTTTATTTACAGTCCCTTTTATACCGTGCTATTCAACATCAGTGCAGTTTAGATGACAACAAAAACTTATACGGTGCAGGAATCTGCTCCGCATTACAAAAACCAGGTGCTTAAACTTGGGTAAAACCGGCATAACTATTTACATATAGGCATCGCATCAAGTCGAGTCCGGAGTAATCGTAGTATGATAGTGTGGTAGTACTAGAGGAGGGGAGCGGTTAATGGTGTGGGGTCGTCCAGGTAGTGTTTGAGGAAGAGGTGGTGCTTCAGAGCCTTCTGAAATTGTGTTAGGTCAGGGATTGCCCGGATGCTAGGTGGTAGGGCGTTCCAGCACCTGGGCGCGCAAAACCTAAATGCCCTGCTTGCTGTTGCCTGGTTGCATTGTGTTACTGCTTTCGGGATTACTAGTGTGTTAATTGCTGCAGATCTTCTAGCTCTGTTAGGGGGAGTAGTGTGGATAAGCTCCGAGAGTGAGGTGGAGGAGAGTCCGTTGATGGCCTTGAAGGTCAGCAGTAGGGTCTTGAAAGAGATTCTGCCATGGATAGGGAGCCAGTGGAGCTGTTTCAGGATAGGTGTCACGTGTTCACGCCTGGAGGCACCATATAGAACTCTAGCCACGGTGTTCATTGCGAGCTGGAGCGGACCCAAGGTGGATTGTGGGAGCCCTTGTAGGATTGCATTGGCGTAATCGAAGTGTGGGATGATCAGTGCTTAAAAGATTGTCCGGAAGTCGTCTGGTTCTAGCAGGGAACGTAAATGTCTGAGTGTCCAGATTATATGGTAGACTGCTCTTACCGTGTTGCTTATGTGCACCTTCATATCTAGGCATTGGTCTAATGTGACTCCATGATATCGGATTGTGGACTTAGTTTGCAGCTCCGCTTCCTTGACCCTTAGGTAAGATGGAGGGGAGAAGTTCTGGTTCCTTGTGATGAAGAGAACTTCTGTTTTCTTGTGCTGTATTCTGAGGTTTTGGGTCTGGAGCCAGTTGGCCACTGCGTCAAAGCAGTCTGTCAGTGGAGAGAGGTCAGGCTGGTCAGTTGAGAATGGCATATAGAGTAGCATGTCGTCGGCATATATCAAGCAGTCAACATTGAATGAACGGATGAGGTTACAGATGGGCTGCATGTAAATGTTGAACATCAGGGCGGAGAGGGAGGAACCCTGCGGAACGCCCTGCTTCTGGTGGAACGGTTCTGATGTTGAGGTCCCAGATCGTACGTGCTGCCATCTGTCGGATAGGTATGATTTGCATCAGTTTAGTGCTGTGCCACAAATACCCTTCTCTTCGAGTCGCCTCAGGAGAAGTTCATGGCTTACTGAGTCGAATGCAGCGGCTATATCCATGGCTATATCCATGAAGATGAGGACAAATCCGCGGCGGGTGTTATCAATTCCAGCAATTATGCTGCTGAAGAGGGTGGTGAGGAGTGTTTCCACACCATAGGATTCCCTGAATCCATGTTGGCAGGGGTCCAGCGCGGTGGTGTCATTGATGTGGTATTTTATTTGGCGTTGGATTTCTTTTTCAATTATCTTGGCTAGTAGAGGTATGCTGGATATAGGTCTGTATGAGTAAACCTTCTGTGTGTCAAGTTTGTTGTTTTTTCAGCAGAGGTCTGATGGACGTGTGCTTGAGGCTTTCGGGGAAGGAGCCTGTTGCAAAAGACAGGTCCATGAGTCTGGCTATGAACGGACTAAATTCGGTACGTAGCTCCTTTAATCCAGAAAGCAGGACAGGGGTCGGTTTGTGCCGTGGTGGTGTTGATCATGGCAATGGTGTCTTCAATGTGCTTTTTGGATGGGGTAGAGAAGGTGGTTAGTAGTGTTGGGTAAGAACATAAGAACATAAGATATGCCATACTGGGTCAGACCAAGGTCCATCAAGCCCAGTATTCTGTTTCCAACAGTGGCCAATCTAGGTCATACGTACCTAGCAGTTTCCCCAAGGGACACAGGTTCCACAATGCTTGTATTGGTTCAAGCATTGATATCCTGGGTCCCTTCTTAATAATGGTTTATGGACATTTCCTCCAGGAACTTGTCCAAACCTTTTTTAAACCCAGCTACACTAACAGCCTTTACTACATCCTCCGGTAACAAATTCCAGAGTTTGATTACACGTTGAGTGAAAAAATATTTTCTTTTATTAGTCTTAAATAGTTTACCCTGTAGCTTCATTGTATGTCCCCTAGTCTTTCTATATTCTGATAAGGTAAACAATCGATCTACGTTTACCCGTTCCACTCCGTTCATTAATTTATAGACTTCTATCATATCTCCCCTCAGCCGTCTCTTTTCCAGGTTAAAGAGCCCCAACCTTTTTAGCCTTTCTTCATAGGAGTAGCCTTCCATCCCCTTTACCATTTTGATGGCTCTTCTCTGAACCTTTTCTAAAATTGCTATATCATTTTTAAATATGGCGACCAGAATTGCACACAATATTCAAGGTGCGGTCTCACCATGGAACGATATAGAGGCATTATAATATCTTTTGTTTTATTTTCCATTCCTTTCCTTATCATACCTAGCATTCTATTTGCTCTCTTGGCCGCCGCTGCACACTGGGCCGAGGGTTTTAACATGGTATCCACAATGACGCCTAAATCTTTTTCCTGGGTGGTGGTTCCTAATGTGGAACCTTGCATCGTGTAACCATAGTTTGGGTTGTTCTTCCCTAGGTGCATAACCTTGCACTTCTCCACATTAAATTTCATCTGCCATTTTGATGCCCAGTCTTCCAATTTATCAAGATCCTCTTGCAATTTTCCACAATCCTCCTGGGTTTTAACAACTTTAAATAGTTTTGTGTCATCAGCAAATTTGATAACCTCACTCGTTATTCCACTTTCCAGGTCATTTATGAATATGTCAAAAAGCAGCGGACCCAGCACAGATCCCTGGGGTACACCACTATTCACCTTTCTCCATTGGGAAAATTGGCCATTTAGCCCTACCCTCTGCTTTCTATCTTTTAACCAGTTCCTGATCCACAGTAGTACACTGCCTCCTATCCCATGACTCTTTAGTTTTGCCAAAAGTCTCTCATGAGGGACCTTGTCAAAGGCTTTCTGAAAGTCCAGATACACAATATCAACCGACTCACCTTTGTCCACCTGTTTATTCACTTCTTCAAAAAAACATAACAGATTAGTAAGACAAGATCTTCCTTGTCTAAAGCCATGTTGGCTGTCTCCCATTAGGTCATGACTATCTACATGCTGAGTAATTTTATTCTTTATGATGGTTTCTACCATTTTTCCCGGTACTGATGTCAGGCTCACAGGTCTGTAGTTTCCCGGATCACCCCTGGAACCCTTTTTAAAAATTGGTGTTACATTGGCGATCCTCCAATCTTCAGGTATTAGAGATGATTTTAATGATAGTTCACAGATTACTAATAGCAGGTCTGCTATCTCATATTTCAGTTCTTTCAATACCCTTGGATGTATACCATCCGGCCCAGGTGATTTGCTACTCTTCAGTTTATCTAATAGTTGTAAGACATCTTCCCGATGTATCGATATTTCCTTCAATTCTTCCGCACCTTTAAATACCACTTCAGTCGTGGGTAACATCCCTACATCTTCCTCAGTAAAGACCGAAGCAAAGAATTCATTCAGTCTCTCCGCTATCGCCTTGTCGCCTCTTAGTGCTCCTTTAACCCCTTTATCATCTAATGGACCAACTGACTCTCTCACGGGTTTTTTGCTACGAATGTACTTGAAAAGGTCTTTATTTCGCGTTTTTGCTTCCGCAGCAAGCTTCTTCTCAAATTCTCTCTTTGCCTGCCTTATCAATGCCTTGCATTTGACTTGCCAGTGCTTGTGCTGTTTCCAGGTTTCATCATTTGGCTCTTTTTTCCATTTCTTGAAAGATGCTTTTTTGGCAACAACAGCCTCTCTGACCTCACATTTAAACCATGCTGGCAGTTTTTTGGACTTCCTTCCACTTTTCTTAAAGCGTGGAATACAGCTGGTCTGGGCTTCCAAGATAGTATTTTTCAACAACACCCAAGCTTGATGTACGTCTTTAACCTTTGCAACTGCTCCTTTTAGTTTTTTCTTAACTGTTTTCCTCATTCTATCATAGTCTCCCTTTCGAAAGATAAAGGGTAGTACTGTGGATTTCCTTACTATCCCTCCTCCACTAATTAAATCAAAGGCGATCATGCTATGATCACTATTGCCAAGTGGCCCCAACACCCTTATCTCTTGCACTAGATCTGGTGTTCCACTAAGGACTAGGTCTAATATTGCTTCCCCTCTGGTCAGTTCATGAACCAGCTGCTCCAAGAAGCAGTCATTTATTTCATCTAGGAACTTTATCTCCCTAGCATGTCCTGTTGTGACACTGACCCAGTCAATGCCGGGGTAATTGAAATCACCCATTATTATTACTGCACTGTAACTTTTGCTAGCTTCCTTGATTTCTTTGAGCATTTCATCATCCATTTGTTCATTCTGGCCAGGTGGACGATAGTACACCCCCACTGCCATCGCCTTCCCCTTTTTACATGGAATTTCAATCCATAGAGATTCTACAGCAAATTTTGTTTCTTGCAAAACTTTAATCCTTTCTGACTCAATGCCCTCTCTAACATAGAGCGCAACCCCTCCACCAATTTGATCAGCTCTATCATTTCGATATAGTTTGTACCCAGGTATCACAGTGTCCCACTGGTTGTCCTCCTTCCACCATGTCTCTGATATTCCAATCATATCTAACCTCTCGTTTAGTGCTATATATTCCAGCTCTCCCATCTTGTTTTGTAGACTTCTAGCATTTGTATACAAGCATTTTAGAGACTGTATTTTATTCATATTAATTTGGCTATTGGTAGACATGGGTAATTTGGGATCTTTAAGTTCTGTCTGCTCCATACTCGAGGGCATTTGGGCTACTTTACTCTTTTTTGGAACCTCTCTGCTTTTTGTAGTATCCTTCAAGGATACATTCTTCCGAACCATGCACTCTTGGGCGACTGTCGGCTTTCCCCTATTATCTAGTTTAAAAGCTGCTCTATCTCCTTTTTAAAGGTTAATGCCAGCAGCCTGGTTCCATCCCGGTTAAGGTGAAGCCCATCCCTTCGGAAGAGCCCCTCCTTTCCCCAGAATGTTCCCCAGTTCCTAACAAATCCGAACCCCTCATCTCTGCACCATTGTCTCATCCACGCATTGAGACTCCGGAGCTCTGCCTGCCTATTGGGTCCTGAGCGTGGAACGGGAAGCATTTCGGAGAACGCTACCCTGGAAGTTCTGGATTTCAACTTCCTACCTAAAAGCCTAAATTTAGCTTCCAGAACCTCCCTACCACATTTTCCTATGTCATTGGTACCAACATGTACCAAGACAGCAGACTCCTCCCCAGCACTATCTAAGACCTTATCTAGGTGGCGTGTGAGGTCCGCTACCTTCGCACCAGGCAGGCATGTTACCAGGCGATCCTCACGTCCACCAGCCACCCAGCTATCTACATGCCTAATGATCGAATCACCAACTATAACTGCTGTCCTAACCCTTCCCGCATGGGCACTTGGCCCTGGAGAAACCTCCTCGGTGCGAGAGGGGTTTACATCACCTGGAGGACAGGTCCTAGTTACAGGATCACTTCCTGCCACACCAGGGTGATGCTCTCCTGTCACGTGACCTCTCTCCTCCATGGCAACAGGGATGCTGCCAGACTGGAGGTGGGACTTCAGGACTATATCCCTGTAGGTCTCGTCTATGTACCTCTCTGTCTGTCTTATGTTTTCCAAGTCTGCTACTCTAGCCTCTAGAGAACGGACTCGTTCCCTGAGAGCAGAGAGCTCCTTGCACCTAGTGCACACGTAAGACCTCTCACCAGCTGGGAGAAAATCATACATGTGACACTCAATGCAAAAGACTGGAAAGCCCACATCCCGCTGCTGGACTGCTGTCTGCATCTTAGTTTTAAGTTTGTGTTTAGATCTTTAAGTTCTATATGTACTAAAGGGTGCAATGGATATTTATACCACTAAAACTGTACCTAAGAAGTTTAATATACCTTGTTCACCTGAAGCTTAATTAATCTCAGGTCCTTGGTGTATGACTGATTTGGGTAATGAGCTTCACCTGAGAGCACCTCCTGTCTTTTAAGTTGTGCAAGTACCTATAAAGCTGTGATTTTCCCAGGGGAGGGTGGGTGTGGGGAGGGAGGGAGGGTTATAACACTTATTAAAAAAGGGCTGCTACACAGTACCTTGTCCTGTGCTGCTGAGGTAAGCTATATTCTGATTTGATTTAAATTATAGCTCTTTGCTGCTACTAGGCTCTAACCTATTATGAAATTTAAACTACAAGCTCTCTGCTGGATTCTAAATTTAACCAGAAAGCTCTCTTCTGTGTTTTAATTTTAAACTAAAAGTACTTTGCTGATGCTAGGCCCTGAGTGACTATGAAATTTAAACTACAGCTGTCTACTGGGTATGAAAGGTAACCAGAAAGTTCTCTTCTGTGTTTTTAAATTGAATCTTAAACTGTTGCTACTAGGCCCTGACTGATTTAACAAAAAAAAATAGTGGGTTCACAGATTAATTAGCTTTAAAAGAAAAAAAAATCCTTTCAGAAAAATTCCCAGAAGTATATACTCACAATTTCAGATTTCTCTCCAGAAGTAACAGCCCCCCTTTCCAGTCCTTCAAGATTGTCTCCTTCACGGTTGTGGGTACTGTGGATTTATTGGTCTGGCATAGCTTTGATTTCAGGAAGTCTGCAAATTCCTGAGGGTGGATACCATTTGTTTGATAGGGGCCTGGTTCTTTTGTTAGGCTCTTGACAAGATTGAACAAGTCATGGGGTTTGCTTAGCAATCGTTTTAGGGTATCAGTGTGGGATTGCCTCATTTTCTCTGTTATTGCTTCACAATGTTTTGCCAGGTGACGGTTATATGCTCTCTGGTCTTCCGAAGATCGAGATCGCCGCCATCATCTTTCCAGCTTCCTTAGGTAGAGGAGTGATGTACGCAGCTCAGTGGAGTACCAGGATGCGGTGGCTCATTTCCTTGGTGGTTTGTTTGATGGTGGGCGTTGTGCAATGGTACTGAGGCTGTTATTCCAGCTGGAGACCAGCTCGTCGAGGCTGGGTGTTGTCAAAGTGAGGAGCTGTCGGGTTTCACTCAGGATAATTTCCTTGTTGAAAGGTTGGAAACTTCGTGGAGGTGTACTGGTGGTACTGCTCCTACCTCCAGGGTTCTTCTGGCATCGCTCAGCCACGGGGATTTGGAATTTGATTAGTTTGTGGTCGGACCAGGGTACTGCTGTAGTGGACAGTATAGGGACGTAGGTGGCGTCGAATGCTGTTAGTGGGGCGAATACCAGGTCTAATATGTTTCCTTTCACGTGCGTGGATTAATTGACTAGCTGTTTGTATCCAAGTTCCTTTAGGGCTTCGAGGAAGGCTGAGGCTTGAGTGTCCTGCAAGGCTGGTAGATTGAAGTCACCTAGTAACCAGCTTCGGGTGCTTGGATTTGGGGCATTGCAGGCAAGGTTGATTATTGTTGATAGGTCCTCAGGGGAGGTTGATGTGGCTCTGTACAGTAGGTTGATGTTGCAGTGCTTGTTTGCTATGGTGACTGTATCGAGGTGGGTTGTGCTTGTGGCGCTGATAAGGTGGAAATGGAGTTCTGTTTTAGTGAGGATGAGTACTCCGCCACCCCTTTTGCTATCTCTATTGCAGGTGTGTATTGAGAACCCAGTGGGTAAAAGTTGGTTGAGGAGGACGGAGTCGTCACTGGATAGCCATGTCTCTGTGATCAAGAGTATGTCGAGGTCGTGGAGGGATATCATGTCTGAGATAACTGGCCATTTCTTGCGGATCGAGCGCGCATTTATGAGGGCACATTTTAGATTTTGGAGATGTGGTCTTTCCTCCTGTTTGGCTTTCTTGGTGTGTTGCAGTGCGATGTGTAGTAAGTAGGGGTGGGGTGTATGAGTATCTTCTGTTGTCTTGTGATGGGGGGCACTTGACCATCTCCTCCCGTGTCTTTGTAGGATTGGTATGTGGTTGTGGGTGGGGGCTAAGGCAATCATGTTATTGAGCCATCCCGCGAGGAGGTAACAGCCAACTATGGCAATGAGGGTGGGAGCCATTCTCAGTGTCTACCTGCAGTATGTGGACAAGGGATTCTTATAGGTTGGCAGGTGCATAGGCAGCTAGTGTTGCACTATCACCGGCTGCTATTCAGGTATGTAACTACCGAAGGCAAGGCCCTTTGTATCGCGGCAGGTGACACAGGTACGTAGCTACTAAGGCACAGTATCACAGGCAGGTACAGTATTACAGGCAGGCACAGTGTCCCTAGAGGCAGGTGTGCAACTACTAAAGCACAGTATCACCGGCGGCACAAAGTACAGGCAGGCACAGTATCCTTGCATGCAAGCACAGTAACCTTACAGGCACAGTATCACAGGCACAGTATCAAGACAGGTAACATAGGCATGCATAGACACCACTTGTATAATCATATGTTGGTATCATGTGTAGGTGTCATGTATGGTTGAGGCAGTTGGGGTTAGTGTATCTACTGGTGCAGTTGGGGTTAGTGTATCTACTGTTGCAGCTCAGAGCATCAGGTGAAGAATCAGCTAGTACCGCAGACAGTGTGTCAGGTGGATAGAACTAGCTTAGCTTGGCATAGTAGATAACCCTAGGCAATATGTTACTGGTATATCAGGCAGTCAAACCAACTCTAGGCAAGCAAGCAATACACTAGGCCTCAGGCAAGCAGAATCCAACACTAGACTAGGCAAGCAATATACAATACTGGACTAGTCAGCAATTACTGGTGTGGTTCATACATTTAAGGGATATTAGTCAGTATTCTAGTCGAATTGGCCAGGTGGTTCAGGGTCCTGGGGGCGCCATGCAGGGTAGGTTAAACTATCACATAGCGCTTGTCAAGACATATAGCTGGTTGCTTATTGTGACTGCATCCTTGACAATGACACTCGTTGTTTGCTGCACAGCTCCGGTGCCGGATCCGTCTTGTCGGTTTGGGGCCTCCGCCTAAGGGCCACGCCAAAGGGCCCTCTGGCGAGGCCCTCCGGTGTGGGCACACCAGGCGCTGGCACGCCAGCTGGCGCTCTTTTTTTAAAAGTTGGAGCGGGCCCCGATTGGGTGGCTCGGTCCGGGGCAGGAGGCAGCGGCTGGAACCAACCCAAGCTGCTCTATCCCGGCTGGGAGAACTCCTGCTTGGCTGGCGGCTGCGGCGGGGTCGGTCGTGCGCTGGCTGGTGCTCTTTTTTTAAAAGTTGGAGTGGGCCCCGATTGGGCGGCTCGGTCCGGGGCAGGAGGCGGCAGTTGGAACCAGCCCAAGCTGCTATATCCCAGCTGGGAGAGCTCCTGCTTGGCTGGCGGCTGTGGCGGGGTCGGTCGTGCGCCAGCTGGTGCTCTTTTTTTAAAAGTTGGAGCGGGCCCCGATTGGACAGCTCGGTCCGGGGCAGGAGGCGGTGGCTGGAACCAGCCCAAGCTGCTCTGTCCCGGCTGGGAGAGCTCCTGCTTGGCTGGCGGCTGCAGCGGGGTCAGTCATGCGCCGGATGAGGAATCTTGTACTAAAATTCAAAGATATGTTGCTATAACCATGTTTAGTTTGTCTGACTTGTTATTTCATGTTTTTGTCTGGCTTTAATTCATTTTGTATGTTCTTTGTAATCTCACTACTAACTTTTGATGATAGGCAATATAGAAACAAACAAATACGTAAAATACATATTACATGGGAATGTTTAGAAAACACCAACTACAGAAGTGTGTTTGAATATCACCCCCTAAATCTTTACCAAAATTAACAAAACAAAAAAATAAGTCCTGTCTCATTTATTAAAAACATATCTGACATGGGTGTAATTTGGGAGGGACACGGGGGGGCACCGCTCTCCCCAATGCTGCAGGACAGAATGCCTCCCTCCACTTCCGTGTATTCCAGCATCACACCCTCTCTCTCTCTCTCTCTCTCTCTCTCTTTCTCTCTCTCTCTCTCTCTCTCTCTCTTCCTTCTGCATCCAGCATCTCCTCCTCCATGGTCTCCCCCACAAATCTCATGTTCCTGTCAAGCATCATTTTAAAAAAAGTACATAGCACCAAGCGCTGTTTGAGGCTCTGCCAGTCTGCCCCCACAACAGCAGGAAGTTTGCTTCGGAGGGGATGGGACTAGCAGAGCCTTGCACAGTGCTCCAGCATGACGTTTGACACCACATTGCTTCCTCTTTATACAGCTGCCACAATAGGAACAAGAGACTTGGAGGGAATGGGGGAAATGTTGGATATGGAGGAAGGGGAGAGAGCGGGTGAGATGCTGGAACACATATGGGAAGAGAGGAATTATGCTGGCCCATTTTGGGGGTAAGGGAAGAAGGAGGAGAGAGGAGACAGTGGAGAATGGAATGTGAAGACAGAGGGGAGAGACAAGGGGGCTGACAAAGGCAGATGATAGGGTGGGAGAAGAGCCTGATTCTTGGCACGGAAGAAGGAGATCGAGGATGGGAGAAGAAGGCAGACTCTGGCAGAGATTGGGGTTGGGAGAAGTGGCAGATGGTAGGTCTGGGGGTTGAGTTTGTAGAAGTTCTGATTCTGAGGCTGGGAGAATAGGGCTAAGGCTTGGAGAAGAGGGAAGATGCTAGCATGTGGCAGTGAGAGGAGATTGATGCTGGGTGAGTGAGAAGGAAGAGGAGGACAGACACAGTAGGGTGCAAAGCAAGAGCATATGCAGCAGAATGTGTAGATGGAGGAACGGAAGGAATAATGCCGGGGGGGGGGGGGAACAAGGAGGAAAGACGTGGTAAGGAATACTGGAGAAGAAAGTAGGTGAGCAGATGCTGAAGAAAATGTATGAAGAAAGACATAGGGGGATAGGTGCTAGGGATGAGGGAGAGACAAGGGTAAGGATCCTGAGGGAAAAATAGAGAAAGAGGCAGAGAGTTATGAAGAGGGTAAGAAATGAAGGAAAGGGACAGGCCTTTGAAGCAAGCGAGTGAAGATAGAAGTGGGAAAGTTAAAAGAAGAATGGAAGCATGGATCAGGCATTTAGACATAAGAAAAGGTTGGAGGTGGAAAGGGAATGATGGAACCTATAGAAAGGAAAAGAAAATTGAAAATATAATTGAAACATCTAGAGAAAATGCTGAGAATAAAATGGGTAACAGAGGATAAAAACTTAGAAATCAGGGAATATGTCACTTTTTCTGCTTAGACAACCTATGCAAAATTGGACTTATATAGAGAGAAGATAGCGTATAATGAAAAAGGCCAGATATATATAAAGAGAATGACTACCCTGAGAAAAATAATTGCATGGCAGTTCTAGAAGATGCATGCAGCTGATCTCAGTGCATGAGGTAAGCTAGTCTTGATGCAGTATATGAGGTTGATATCATTCTGGGGAGAGGGGAGATGTGACTAGCAGATTAGTTGCCTCACCCATTAAAGGCTTGGGAGATGAGTCAGGATTCAACCTGCTTTCTGACTGAGGTAGAAGTAATTTTGCATTAGGCAAAGCCCTGCTGAGAATAAGTTCCAGAGTTTGCAGGTTGCTTCTGAGAAAGCTCACTGGTGGATGTCACATTCTGTGATTTCCTTTTGTATGCTCCTTGGGGGGGCCTTACAGTCCAGTAAGGTGCATAGAGGGAAATCTTATTCTTCAAGTACCGTGGCCCATTTCCTTTAAGGGCCTTGAAGATCAAAAATAGACTTTATATTTTAGTCCTGTAGTTTATTGGACAGATGTAACCACATTGTTTGCAACTTCCTATCAGTTGTGCTGCGGCTTTCTGAATTGGAGCTGGTGAAAACCCTTTGTGGTCATTCTGATGTAGAGTACATTGCAGTATTCTTGCCTTGATGTTATCATGGCATCAGGGCCAGCCCTATCATTAAGCGACTGCTTTTCACACATGACTCGGCTTTTTGGCCCCACTTTTCAGCCCCTGTTGACTTATGCAAATGAGGTCTGCAATGAGTCTCTGCACATTGCCCCTGCATTCCTGTGCATCTCCCTACATGGCATGCACCATAGTGAAAACACTTCCCTTCTTGATATATGGAGAGATATTGCATGGCTGTCACAGATCATACAGGCAGTTCATAAAAGTTGCTGACATTTCTGGGACCAGAGTAAATGCCAAGTCCAGCTGTATCCCAAAGTTCCTAATCTGTGATATAAAAGTGTGGAGGGAAGGGTGGTACCTTCTGTGGCCAGACAGTGATCTTTGTCAGTGAGGCCACACTCAGAGGCACCAAAACGCTGTTCCCATTGTGGGCCCCAATCTCCGTCCCTTGGCCAGCCGAACTCAGTGAGGCTGTGATCGCCAGCCTTCCCCTACTGTCTGCCCACGGAGTCCCAATCTCCTGTGGGCAGATAGGAGGGGGTTTTGCCACGATCACCACCTTGCACAGAGTGA
This sequence comes from Ichthyophis bannanicus, assembly GCA_033557465.1. Lineage (NCBI taxonomy): Eukaryota > Metazoa > Chordata > Amphibia > Gymnophiona > Ichthyophiidae > Ichthyophis > Ichthyophis bannanicus. The sequence continues at coordinate 462,420,389 of CM066036.1, forward strand.
GTTGCCCATGGGGATCCCATTCCCAGCCTGCAGAAGAGCCCTGTGATTATGGGAAAGACCCTCCTGTCGGCCCATAGGAGATCAAGTCCCAGCAAGCAACAGGAGGGGAAGGCTGATGATAGCAGCAGCAAGGCTTTGGTGGGGGCCAGGGCCCATGTGAACCTCCTCTTTCTGATGCCTCTGGCCACTCCTATATTTGTGATGGTGCCACAGCAATACACACATACTTTAAAAAATGCTGGACATCACAGTTACACCAGCTCTAAAGCAAACAATTGTCAGCGAACTGCTTGCTTGGACTTAGAGTTTGCATGAATGATTGAGGGGTCAATTGTGCTTACCTCAAAAATTGTTTAAAAAAATTTCTTGGCTCCTTATTTAGTTCTTCTTGGTTAACCAGTTTTGTAAAATTTGGCACTTAGATCTGTAACTGCAAACACCACTATAAGTTGGAAAAATGGCACTTACACATCCAAAGCCTCAAGTTTTGCTGCTGTTTTTTCAAAGTGTTCCTTTCTAATATGGCTGTCCCCACTATACATGCTGCAACCTTCACATTTATTTACTGGTATTACAACCCAAAGTAAAATCACTGAGAGGGGGTAACCTGCACAGAGTGGCAATTACAACCCAAAGTAAAAGCACTGAGAGGGGGTAACCTGCATGGAGTAGCAATTACAACCCAAAGTAAAATCACTGAAAGGGGGTAACCTCATGGAGTGGCAGTTACAACCCAAACTAAAAGCACTGAGGGGGGTAACCTCCATGGAGTGGCAGTTACAACTCAACGTAAAAGCACTGAGAAGGGGTAACCTGCACAGAATGGCAATTACAACCCAAAGTAAATGCACCATTGCACTGAGTGTCACATGTATGATTTTCATCCAGTTGGTGAGGGGTCTTACATGTGCACTAGGTGCAAGGAGTTCATTGCCCTCATAGAATTAGTCAGATCGCTGGAGGCTAGAGTGGCAGACTTGGAGGAGCTAAGGAAGACAAAGCCTATAGGGATGTAGTACTGAAGTCCTACCTCCAGTCTGGAAGCCTTTAAGTTGCCATGAAGGAGAGAGGGCACATAGAAGGACAGCATCACCTTAGTAAGGCAGGAAGTGATCCTGTATCTAGGACCTGTCTTCCAGGTGATGTAAAACCCTCTCACACTAAGGAGATGAGGGAAGAGTTACGATGGCCATTATAGTTGGTAATTCGATCATTAGGCATGTAGATAGCTGGGTGGCTGGGTGGCTGGTGGACATGAGGCTTGCCTGGTAACATGCCTGCCTGATGTAAAGGTAGCGGATTCATGTACCACCTAGACAAGGTTTTAGAGAGTGTTGGGGAGGAGTCTGCTGTCTTGATACTTATTGAAACCAATGACTTAAGAAAATGTGGTAGGGAGGTTCTGGAGGCCAAATGTAGGCTTTTAGGTAAGAAGTTGAAATCCAGAACTTCCAGGGTAGCATTCTCCAAAATGCTTCATGTTCCATGCGCAGGACCCAAAAGGCTGGATAAGACGATGGTGCAAAGAAGAGGGTTTTGGATTTGTTAGGAACTGGGCAATATTCTGGGGAACGGAGGGGCTTTTCCAAAGAGATGGGCTCCACCTTAACTGGGATGGAACCAGACTGTTGGCATTAACCTTTAAAAAGGAGATAATGGGGGAAAAGCCGGCAGTCGCCCAAGAGCACATGGTTTGGAAGGACTTATCCTTGAAAGATACTAGCAAATGAGGGAAGTTAGGGCATCCCAACAAAGAGGTTCCAATTAAAATAAAGGTAACCCAGATGCCCTTAAATACAGAGCTGAAAGATTCCAAATTACCCCTATCAACTGATAACCATATTAATATGAATAAAATACAACCTTTAAAATGCCTGTATGTAAATGCCAGAAGTATAAAAAATAAGATGGGAGAGCTAGAATACATAGCACTAAATGAAAGATTAGAAATGATTGGCATCTCAGAAACCTGGTCGAAGGAGGACAACCAATGGGATACTGTAATACCTGGGTACTGTAATGGTGAAAGTCCCCAGGAAGAGATGGAGGTGGAGGAAAATCCTGTTGAAATAAATGATACTGCACTTGTGCACAGGATTTCCAAGCCAGATAAGAAAAAAACACAGCTTTCTGCTGAGCTCAGGCCACGCCCCAGCTCAGAGGGAGAGACAGGTTTCCTCACTGATTGGTCACACCTGGGGGAAGGACAGGGAGTGCCGGGAAGCAAATGCTTTTTAAATCCACAAACAGAGCAGAGAGTTAGCACGGGAAGGAGCACGGGAAGGTGCAAGGAATGTGGAGAGGAAGGAAAAGAGCAAGCAAGAAAGGAACCTTATGAAGAAGATGAAGGAGAGAGAGAGAGCCTTGGAGAGGACATCACAGCAAGGCAGAACCTTGGAGCAAGAGAGCTAGCAAGGGAAGCCATTGGAGAGACGGCATATGGACATACAGCAACAAGGGCTATAGTAGCTGTAGAGGAAAGAAGGAAGAAAAAAAAGCCTCTTCAGAGCAGGTACCTAACTGGCACTGGAAATAGACATAAGGAAGCTGAATTCCCGAACCTGGAGGATAGCAGGGAAAAAGGGTTCAGTAGTTGTCTAAGAAACCCTGCCAAAGGTAAAGCTACCATTTCGAATGCTGAATCATTGTTAGAGAAGCCATTTGCCTTTGCTACTGTCCAGAAGGCAGACCCAACACCTTTAACTGATAATAGGTGGGGGGAGAGTCTTACATACGGGGAAAACTATAACACTGACAAAAGCAAGACAGCTGAGCCTTCAGAGTTAGAAACTATAAGCAAGCTGTTGTCAGAAGGAAAGGTTTTCTCTCCTAATGCTAATGTGCCTGTACACGCTGAATTGCTCCTGAACCAGTTCAAGGAATTTCTGGAGAAAATAAAGTCAGGGAGAACTGTTAAACCTGATAGAGATGCCAGTAATTCTAATACTGTTGAAAGAATGCAAATAGACTCTTGTTTGTCAGCTTTAGAAAGTGAATCTTCTCCCATGGATTGCTCTTTATGTTTAAAGGAAGAAGGCATTGTTGAACAGCACTGAAACTGTATGAAATAATATAGAAAGTACTTGCCATACCTGCTGAAGAATTGGAAAGGCTTGTTTTATGTTTAATAAGCTTAATTGTCTTCTGAGGATAAGAAGCCGTGCTGTGAGAAAGAAAATCAGCTGTTGCAGTTTAATTGTTTTCCGTTGAATAACCACACGGGGCAGTGTCCTGTGGAAAGTTTATGGACTGAGAAACAGCTGAGCAGTGCTGAGATATTTCTGTTACGTTTTCTTCTGTTCCTGAAATACCTATATGTTGGAGATGCATCCTTTATGCTTGTTTGTGTTTGAGCTTTGATGCGCTGGAAATTCCCCACAATAAATATTCTTGCAGCCTTGAAACACTCGTGTCATAACTACAATTTTGTCCTTAAGGAAATAAGCAAAACTACAAGTCCCAGAATCCCTGGCGACAATAGAAATAGCTTTATTCAAAAGAGGACACTCAAAGGCCACTTCCAGCTGGTAAGCTCTCGGGCCCCAACGGAAGCGTCGCAGTACAAACTATATCGCAATGATAGGTAAATCAAATTGATGGAGGGGTTGCATTCTATGTTAGAGAGGGCATTGAACCACATAGGATTAAATTTATGCAGGAAACAAAATACACTGTAGAATCTCTATAGATAGAAATTCCATGTAAAAACAGGAAGGTGATGGCAGTGGGGTGTACTACCAACCGCCTGGCCAGAATGAACAGATGGATGATGAAATACTAAGAGAAATCAGGGAAGCAAACAAATGTTACAACACAGTAATAATGGGTGACTTCAATTACCCTGATATAGACTGAGTCAGTGTCCCAGAAAGACATGCTAGGGAGATAAGGTTTTGCGAGTAAATAAATGACTGCTTCTTGGGGCAACTGGTCCTTGAAATGACAAGATGGGAAGCTATTTTGGACCTAGCCCTTAGAGGAACACAGGATTTGGTGCAAGAGATATGGGTTCTGGAGCCTCTTGGCAATAGTGATCATAGCATGATCACATTTGATTTAATAAATGGAGGGAGGATGGCAAGGAAATCCACAGTACTGCCTTTTAACTTTCAAAAGCTACACTGACTCCCTATACTCAACAGAATCCAATATATAAACCTAATCATCACGTTCAAGCTAATGCATGCTACATCTCCATCATACCTAGGAACACTTATTAACAGGATCACAAATAATCAGATGAAGAAAAGAGGCACAAAATTCACTAGACATCCCAACAGAATATAGGAAGATCAAACAGTCAACAAGTATTACTTAGCCTTCTCATATTACGCCCCTAATCTATGGAACTCCCTCCCAGCTACAATTAGAAACCTATCCACCTTCAGAAAGAATATGAAGACGCTACTATTTTCTGAATATTATGGAACCAAGCAAACCTAAAGTGATATTCCACCAACATAGCATACCCACTGATCAAGACACTCAACATACATCCCCAGCACTCTCTTTATCTCCAGACCTATGTAAGGGCAACACGCAACACATATGTGTAAATATATAAATAATCCCAAGCCCTCATGGCATATATATGCAATCATGTAAATAAGTTATTGCCTGTTATCTTGGATCAAAGTTTTGTTGATTGCTAACTTGTATCTAGAACTAATTACTGGTTATTGTAAAATGCTGGTTTTTGAATTTGTTCATTGCAAACTGCGTTGATTACTTGATAAGGCAGTATAGAAAACCTCTAAATAAATATATAAAAGGGAGACTATGATAAAATTAGGAAAATAATTAAGAAAAAACTAAAAGGAGCAGCTGCAAAGGTTAAAGATTTACATCAAGTATGAGCGTTGTTTAAAAATACTATCTTGGAAGCCCAGAGCAGATGAATTCCACACTTTCAGAAAAGTGGAAGGAATGCCAAGAAACTGCCAGCATAATTTAAAGATGAGGTCAGAGAGTCTATTGTAGCCAAAAAGGCATCTTTCAAGAAATGGAAAAAGGAGCCAAATGACAAAAACAGGAAACAACATCAGCACTGGCAAATTAGAAGCAAGGCAATGAAAAGGCAGGCAGAGAGAATTTGAAAATAAAAAAACTTGCCATGGAAGCACATAATAAAAACTTTTTCAAGTACATTTGTAACAAAAAACCTGTGACTCAGTTGAACCATTGGATGATAGAGGGGTAAAAGGGGCTCTAAGGCAGGATAAGAACATAAGAACATAAGATATGCCATACTGGGTCAGACCAAGGTCCATCAAGCCCAGTATTCTGTTTCCAACAGTGGCCAATCTAGGTCATATGTACCTAGCAGTTTCCCCAAGAGACACAAGTTCCACAATGCTTATACTGGGTCAAGCATTGATATCTTCGGTCACTTCTTAATAATGGTTTATGGACCTTTCCTCCAGGAACTTGTCCAAACCTTTTTTAAACCCAGCTACACTAACAGCCTTTACTACATCCTCCGGTAACAAATTCCAGAGTTTGATTACACGTTGAGTGAAAAAATATTTTCTTTTATTAGTCTTAAATAGTTTACCCTGTAGCTTCATTGCATGTCCCCTAGTCTTTCTATATTCTGATAACGTAAACCATCGATCTACGTTTACCCGTTCCACTCCGTTCATTAATTTATAGACTTCTATCATATCTCCCCTCAGCCGTCTCTTTTCCAGGTTAAAGAGCCCTAACCTTTTTAGCCTTTCTTCATAGGAGTATCCTTCCATCCCCTTTACCATTTTGGTGGCTCTTCTCTGTACCTTTTCTAAAATCGCTATATCCTTTTTAAGATACGGCGACCAGAATTGCACACAATATTCAAGGTGCGGTCTCACCATGGAACGATATAGAGGCATTATAATATCTTTTGTTTTATTTTCCATTCCTTTCCTTATCATACCTAACATTCTATTTGCTCCCTTGGCCGCACCTGCACACTGGGCCGAGGGTTTTAACATGGTATCCACAATGAAGCCTAAATCTTTTTCCTGGGTGGTGGTTCCTAATGTGGAACCTCGCATCGTGTAACCATAGTTTGGGTTGTTCTTCCCTAGGTGCATAACCTTGCACTTGTCCACATTAAATTTCATCTGCCATTTTGATGCCCAGTCTTCCAATTTATCAAGATCCTCTTGCAATTTTTCACAATCCTCTTGGGTTTTAACAACTTTAAATAGTTTTGTGTCATCTGCAAATTTGATAACCTCACTCGTTATTCCACTTTCCAGGTCATTTATGAATATGTCAAAAAGTAGCGGACCCAGCACAGATCCCTGGGGTACACCACTATTCACCTTTCTCCATTGGGAAAATTGGCCATTTAGCCCTACCCTCTGCTTTCTATCTTTTAACCAGTTCCTGATCCACAATAGTACACTGCCTCCTATCCCATGACTCTTTAGTTTCGCCAAAAGTCTCTGATGAAGGACCTTGTCAAAGGCTTTCTGAAAGTCCAGATACACAATATCAACTGACTCACCTTTGTCCACCTGTTTATTCACTCCTTCAAAAAAACATAACAGATTAGTAAGACAAGATCTTCCTTGTCTAAAGCCATGTTGGCTGTCTCCCATTAGGTTGTGACTATCTACATGCTGAGTAATTTTATTCTTTATGTTGGTTTCTACCATTTTTCCCAGTACTGACGTTAGGCTCACCGGTCTGTAGTTTCCCGGATCACCCCTGGAACCCTTTTTAAAAATTGGTGTTACATTGGCGATCCTCCAATCTTCAGGTATTAGAGATGATTTTAATGATAGTTCACAGATTACTGATAGCAGTTCTGCAATCTCATATTTCAGTTCTTTCAACACCCTTGGATGTATACCATCCGGCCCAGGTGATTTGCTATTCTTCAGTTTAGCTAATAGTTGTAAGACATCTTCCCGATGTATCGATATTTCCTTCAATTCTTCCGCACCTTTAAATACCACTTCAGTCATGGGTAACATCCCTACATCTTCCTCAGTAAAGACCGAAGCAAAGAATTCATTCAGTCTCTCCACTATCGCCTTGTCGCCTCTTAGTGCTCCTTTGACCCCTTTATCATCTAATGGACCAACTGACTCTCCCACAGGTTTTTTGCTACAAATGTACTTGAAAAGGTCTTTATTTTGCGTTTTTGCTTCCGCAGCAAGCTTCTTCTCAAATTCTCTCTTTGCCTGCCTTATCAATGCCTTGCATTTGACTTGCCAGTGCTTGTGCTGTTTCCAGGTTTCGTCATTTGGCTCTTTTTTCCATTTCCTGAAAGATGCTTTTTTGGCAACAACAGCCTCTCTGACCTCACCTTTAAACCATGCTGGCAGTTTTTTGGACTTCCTTCCACTTTTCTTAAAGCGTGGAATACAGCTGGTCTGGGCTTCCAAGATAGTATTTTTCAACAACACCCAAGCTTGATGTACGTCTTTAACCTTCGCAACTGCTCCTTTTAGTTTTTTCTTAACTGTTTTCCTCATTTTATCATAGTCTCCCTTTCGAAAGTTAAAAGGTAGTACTGTGGATTTCCTTACTATCCCTCCTCCACTAATTAAATCAAAGGCGATCATGCTATGATCACTATTGCCAAGTGGCCCCAACACCCTTATCTCTTGCACTAGATCAGGTGTTCCACTAAGGACTAGGTCTAATATGGCTTCCCCTCTGGTCGGTTCATGAACCAGCTGCTCCAAAAAGCAGTCATTTATTTCATCTAGGAACTTTATCTCCCTAGCATGTCCTGACGTGACACTGACCCAGTCGATACCGGGGTAATTGAAATCACCCATTACTGTGCTGTAACGTTTGTTAGCTTCCTTGATTTCTTTGAGCATTTCATCATCCATTTGGTCATTCTGGCCAGGTGCTCGATAGTACACCCCCACTGCCATCGCCTTCCCCCTTTTATATGGAATTTCAATCCATATAGATTCTACAGCAGATTTTGTTTCCTGCAAAACTTTAATCCTTTCTGAGTCAATGCCCTCTCTAACATAGAGCGCAACCCCTCCACCTATTTGATCAGCTCTCATCATTACGATATAGTTTGTACCCAGGTATCACAGTGTCCCACTGGTTGTCCTCCTTCCACCATGTCTCTGATATTCCAATCATATCTAACCTTTCATTTAGTGCTATATATTCTAACTCTCCCATCTTATTCTTTAGACTTCTAGCATTTGCATACAAGCATTTTAGAGAATGTATTTTATTCATGTTAATTTGGCTATTGTTAGACATGGGTAAATTGGGATCTTTAAGCTCTGTCTGCTCCATAATTGAGGGCATTTGGGCTACTTTACTCTTTTGTGGAACCTCTCTGCTTTTGGTAGTATCCTTCAAGGATACATTCTTCCGAACCATCCACTCTTGGGCGACTGTCGGCTTTCCCCTAATATCTAGTTTAAAAGCTGCTCTATCTCCTTTTTAAAGGTTAATGCCAGCAGCCTGGTTCCATCCCGGTTAAGGTGAAGCCCATCCCTTCGGAAGAGCCCCTCCTTTCCCCAGAATGTTCCCCAGTTCCTAACAAATCCAAAACCCTCATCTCTGCACCATTGTCTCATCCACGCATTGAGACTCCGGAGCTCTGCCTGCCTTTTGGGTCCTGCGCATGGAACAGGAAGCATTTCGGAGAATGCTACCCTGGAAGTTCTGGATTTCAACTTCCTACCTAAAAGCCTAAATTTTGCCTCCAGAACCTCCCTACCACATTTTCCTATGTCATTGGTACCGACATGTACCAAGACAGCAGACTCCTCCCCAGCACTATCTAAGACCTTATCTAGGTGGCGCGTGAGGTCCGCTACCTTCGCACCAGGCAGGCATGTTACCAGGCGATCCTCACATCCACCAGCCACCCAGCTATCTACATGCCTAATGATCGAATCACCAATCCTAAAGGGCCTTGAAAACAAAAAGAAAATGTACATTCTTGTATTCATTGACATCTCAGCTGCCTTTGATACAGTTAATCATGGGACCCTCATAAATAGGATAAAATCAATAGGAATAACAGGAACCCCACTAAAATGGTTCTCATCCTACATCTCAAATCGAACACAACAGGTTCAATTCAACGGAGAAAAAGCAGAATCTTTCTCACAAACACAGGGAATCCCCCAAGGCTCTGCTCTCTCAGCACTTCTGTTTAACATATATATGCAGCCACTATGCAAAATTTTCTCACGGCACGAAATTAATTACCACATCTATGCCGATGATATCATGCTATACACACAACTAGACACTAAAAACCCAGACTACAACCCACTGGAGACATGTATCGGAGAGATGCAAGACTGGTTACAACAAAGTAGTATGTCAATTAATCACAAAAAAACCGAAGTAATGTATATCTCCAAAGAACCGAATTTTGACCCTCCCACATCAATAACACTATGTAACAACACTTACCAAACAAAAAAAGAAATAAAGTATCTAGGAGTCACATTTGACTGTGACCTAAAGATGGAAAAACACCTCCGAAAGACCAACAGAGCAGTTTTCCACAAGCTTAGAGTGCTCCAACCCATTCGGAATATTATTGATCCCCAAGACTTCAGAACAGTGGCCCAAGCACTCATCATGCCACATTTTGACTACTGCAACGCCATCCTACAAGGTTTACCTAAAAAAAACCTAAACATATTACAAATGGCACAAAATGTAGCTGCCAGGGTCATAATGAAGAAAAATCTAAGTGACCACATCACACCAGTACTAATTCAATTACACTGGCTACCCATAACAGCTCGCACAAAATACAAAATACTAACAACCACCTTCAAACTCATCCACAACTTAGCACCTTCCTTCCTCAACAACCTAGTAAGATTGCAACCTCCTACCCGAAACAGAAGAACCCACAATTCCAACATCCTTCACACTCCAACAGATATAAGATCTGCCAAAGCTAACACCAGCCACAGGGCTTTCTCATATGCGGCGCCAACACTGTGGAACCAACTCCCACCAGAACTACGAGCTAGCAATGACCTTCTAGACTTCAGAAAGAAACTCAAAACGCACATTTTCCAATCACATTTCAACCTGAACTAAATCCACAGATGGAGCAGCCCCTGACCACTGTGTCCAAGAAGATTATCCTGTATATATGTATATATGTAAATGAACTCCCCCATAGCTAAGAAGTGTTAACTCTGTATGATGTGCTTTTCTGACAATCTGTATGTAAACAAAATTTGTACCTGCCTTGATTCGGCAGTTTCACAATAGTAATCCTACCCGCTTCTGATCGCTGGAAGGAGCGGGCTACAAATGCTTGCTAAATAAATAAATAAAATAAACTATAACGGCTGTCCTAACCCTTCCCTCATGGGCACATGGCCCTGGAGAAACTTCCTCAGTGCGAGAGGGTTTTACATCACCTGGAGGACAGGTCCTAGTTACAGGATCACTTCCTGCCACACCAGGGTGATGCTCTCCTGTCACGTGACCTCTCTCCTCCATGGCAAAAGGGGTGCTGCCAGACTGGAGGTGGGACTTCAGGACTATATCCCTGTAGGTCTGGTCTATGTACCTCTCTGTCTGTCTTATGTTTTCCCAGTCTGCTACTTTAGCCTCTAGAGAATGGACTTGTTCCCTGAGAGAAAAGAGCTCCTTGCACCTAGTGCACACGTAAGACCTCTCACCAACTGGGAGAAAATCATGAGGCCATAGCAGAGACACTGAATGAATTATTTGTCTTGGACTTTACTGAAGAAGATGAAGGGAAGTTATCCATGCCTGAAATGGTATTTAAAGGTGATGTATCAAATGAATTGAAAGAAATATCGATAAACTGGGAAGATGTATTACAACTATTTGATAAACTGAAGGGTAGCAAATCACCTGGACCAGATGGTATACATTCGAGGATGTTGAAAGAAATGAAATATGATATTGCAGACCTACTATTAGTAATCTGTGAACTATCATTAAAAAACATCTGCAGTACCGGAAGATGGGAGAATGCTCAAAGTAATGCCAATTTTTAAAAAGGGTTCCAGGAGTAAAACTACAGACCAGTGATCCTGATGTCAGTAACGGGCAAAATGGTAGAAACTATTATAAAGAATAAAATTACTGAATATTTTGATAGTCATGGTTTAATGGGAGAAAGCCAACATGGATTTGGCCAAGAAAGTCTTGTTTTACTAATCTATCATATTTTTTTGAAGGTGTAAATAAACAGGTAGACCAAGGTGAGCCGGTTCATGTGGAGGCACATACCATTCTGCATGTCCCGTCCTCTGTGCATCAAATAAGAACCGGGTGCACAGAAATAGACCCGATTCTGATTCCGCGGGGCACATCTAGCCCCAGCAGGATCAGCATCGCATCTAGGCCTGTAAGTGCAGGCCAGGACCCGATTCCCATTGGCCTGCATATACAGCCCCCTGTCCAGTTACTCAGTCAGGCTCCTGAATGGAGCCGCGGTGCCATGGCGTCCAGTTGCCATGGCTCTGTGGCTCCATTCAGGAGCCGCAATCCCTGGCCGCTGACCACTTTTGCCTTTCCTCGCAGCCTGACCCCTGCTCTGGCTTCCTATGGCCAGGGTCGAGCTGTGGGAAATCTCCTGCACCCCCTCGCCTTTTTTGCTCCCGGCTGGACCTCCTGTCCCCCATCCAGTCTGCCGGCCCTGGACATACAGGGATGACTTCAGAATCGGTCCTGTACATCCGGGGCCACAGACTGCCCAATGCCCACCCTCTGCACCACCCCCTTCTATCCCCATCTAAGTCTCCTCATACAAACTCCTTGTTCGTATGGGGAGGCTGTCAGGGACGGCAAGGTGGACGAATAGAGGGATGGACGTTCCAATGGGACATCCATCCCAGCTATTCACGGGACAGAATAGACCCCATACTGTATAGGGATTTTCAGAAAGCCTTTGACAAGGTCCCTCATGAGACTCTTGGCGAAATTAAAAAGTCATAGGATAGGAGGCAGTGTACTATTGTGCATCAGGAACTGGTTAAAAGATTGCAGAGAGTGGAGCTAAATGGCCAAATTTTCTCAAAGGAGAAAGATGAATAGTGGAGTACCCCAGGGATCTGTGCTGGGCCTGTTGCTTTTTAACATATGCATAAATGACCTGGAAATAGGAATAACAAGTGAGGTGATCAAATTTACTGATGATACAAAATTATTCAAATTTGTTAAAATGCAAGAGGATTGTGAAAAATTGAAAGAGGACCTTGAAAAACTGGAAGACTCGATGTCCAAATGGCAGATGAAATTTAATGTGGACAAGTGCAAATTTATGCACCTCAGAAAGAACAACCCAAACTATGGTTACACAATGCAAGGATCTACATTAGGAACCACCACCCAGGAAAAGGATTTAGGCGCCATCCTGGATAATACGTTGAAGCCCTATGCCCAGTGTGCAGCAGCAGCCAAGAAAGCAAATAGAATGTTACGAATCATAAGGAAAGGAATGGAGATTAAAACCAAGAATGTATTATTCCATGGTGCGCATCTTGAATATTTTCTGCATATCCTAAAAAGGATATAGCTGAAATAGAAAAGGTACAGAGAAGAGCCACCAAAATGAGAGGGGATGGAAGGATACCCCTATGAGGAAAGGCTTAAAAGGTTAGGGCTTTTCAACTTGGAGAAGAGACGGCTGAGGGGAGATACAATAGAAGTCTATAAATTAATGAATGGAATAGAATGGGTAAACGTAGATTGGTTGTTTACAGTATCAAAAGTAGAAAGACTAGGGAACACGCAATGAAGCTACATATAACCCATTTAAGACTAATAAGAAAAAATATTTTTTCACTCAGCGTGTAATCAAATTGCAATCAGGTTCTAACATTTCCCCCTCATTCCCCCTGCACTGTGGTGTCCCCCAGGGTTCTATCCTTGCCCCCCTTCTCTTCAATATTTTTCTTGCTCCCCCCGCCTTGCTCGTACAATAGGCTGGAATTTCCGCCTATTTCTACGTGGATGACATTCTCCTAATTCACCATACTAGTTCCTTGGCCCCTGACCTCACTACTCTTGATGCCTGCCTCACTCTCATCTCCAGCTGGTTCACCAATAACTTTCTCCACGTTAACTCTTCCAAGTCTTCTGCTATCTGGTTCTCCTTTGGTGCTCCCCCCCTAACCTGTCACCCACCATGTCCACCCTTCCCATCCCTCTTGTTCCTACTCTCCGCTACCTTGGTATTACTCTGGATCCCTCGCTTTCTTTCTACCATCACATTCTACACTTGTACGTAGTTCCTTTTTTCATCTTCGCAGGATCTGGGCTGTTCGGCCACTTCTTCCCGCTTCCTCCCTCACTACCCTCGTCCTCTCACTTGTGATTACCCGCCTTTATTACTGTAACTCAGTTCTTGCAGGCCTCCCCCATTATCAGCTTCGGTGCCTCCAACTAGTTCAAAATACTGCCACCCGTCTTATCACCCATTCTTCCCCCTTTGACCATGTCACTCCTTGGCTCCTTACCCTCCATTGGCTCCCAATCAAAGTTAGATTTATTTACAAGTTGCTCACTATCACACACAAGGTTCTCCACACCGGCACACCACAGTATCTGGCTGATCTTATCTACCTCCAACCTGCTCCCCGTCTTCTCCGCTCTGCACATGGCAATCGTCTCTTCCTTCCGCCCCCATCTCAAACCCATCTCGAACTCACCCATCATTCTGTGTTTTTCTTTTTAAGCCCTGCCCTATGGAACTCCCTCCCACACTCCCTCCGCACCGAATCATCTTTCCCCCGGTTCAAGGCATCTCTCAAGACGCACCTTTACTATCAGGCTTACGATCTCCCCGCCCCATCTGACCATTGTGCCCTCACTCAGTCAGAGTCCTTACATGCAGCAATTCCATGACGCAATAGCCTTGCGCTTAACACAGCCCCTCTCCCCTCTCCCACCCTCTGCCTTCCCACACTATCCTTTGTCAATTGTGTTTTGTATCTATCTCTGTCCCTTTACTATTGCTTTCCTATGAATTAATGGCATTCTTTTCCCACCTTTGTTTCTGGTAGCCAACATTTTTATTGTACACTGCCCTGATACTCCGGTATGGGCGGTATATCAAGTTGCACAAATAAAGAATAAAGAATAAATTCTGGAATTCGTTACTGGAGGATGTAGTAAAAGCTGTTGGTACATCTGAGTTTAGAAAGAGTTTGGACACGTTCCTGGAGGAAAGGTTCATAAACCATTATTAAAGATGACCCGGGGAATCTACTGCTTGCCCCAGCATAAGCATTGAAGAACCTGTGTGCCTTTTTGGGAACCTACCAGATATTTGTGACCTGGATTGGCCACTGTTGGAAATAGGATACTGGGTTTGATGGACCTTGGTTTGACCCAATATGGCATTTCTTAGGTTCACCTTACTGGGCAGATTGGATGGGCTCTGCTGATCTTATTCAGCTGCTATACATAAAACTGAATGCTTCAATTTAGGATATTTTTTCTGTCTTTTATTAAACCATTTAACTATACAGATAGCTAGGCAAAATGGTGTCACTGTTACCTGGCACTATTTGGATATTGCTGGGGCATTAGGAGGGCATTTTTGGTGGCACAATCCCTATAGTGGCTCTGAAAATTCACTGATAGGGGACTTAAATGTTTAATGGCAGTCAGTAAACATAAGTCCCATTAATTATTGGCCCATTGCTTTTTTAGGGACTACAATAGGACAGGGGTGGATAAACCTTTCAGCCCAAGGGCCACATTGGGAGTAGTGACAGGATACTTGAGGAGTAAACCCAGCCATAATTCCCACTACAGTCTATCATTGTTATATGAAGCCAATAACAAAAACTGCCTATAAACACCTACCCTTGGCTATAAATTCTTCTTCTGCAGCCATGTTTCTTCACCAAAATTTTAATATGCCATTTAGTGTCAATTAAAAATGTTAAATTGTCTGTAAAGCCCCTCCTATGGCTCGTTATTATCTACCCACAGCCCACCACTGATACAGATCCCATAGTCACCTCTAAATATCATCACTCTAAGGGGTATGTTTACTAAAGGGCATTAAGGGAGCAACTGTGCCATTAACACCTGTTATTGGCACCCTTGTGTTCTTAATGCTGCAAAAAAGCTGCATTAACAGGCGTTAAAGTCTCCACAGTGTTAAGGGCGCAGTAGGCGGAGAGTGGGCAGAGAGTGACTGCTAACAATGGGTGTTACCTTAACGCCTGTTGCGCTAGTGTGTGTTAAAGTCCTTTAATGGTGGAACCCTAACGCCAAGTAAAACCTTGCGGAAAGGCTGTATTTTGAGGAGGAGAGCCTATTTAAATGTCTGCAATGTGATGCGCAGACGGGGGAGCAGAAGACAGTGATAGTAGTGCTCCATTAGCAGCAACAGCATAGTGCAGAAGTATGAAAGGACACCATGTTGATGGTGAAAATGAGACAAAGGAGGTGGCATGTCGGTCATGCAGTGGGGATTGCTGGGGTGCAAGGCAGACCAAGCAGCTGTCCAGGTAGCTCATCTGTGATGTAAGTCATAATCCCACATCGACATTGGCATGCTGCTGCTGAGGAAAGCTACATGCATACAGCTGTAACCTACTTGTGCAACATGAGTCAGGTATGACATCATGACTGTGACTGTATAGCTTTGGCTCAGTCACATCTGTGCATTACATACAGACACATCCTACCCCTCGGATAGCTACCTGAAAGTATCTAATCATGTCCGTATGTACCCCTTTTGCCCAGTTTGAGCGACTCCTGTCCAGTTGTTGTATGCACTTTTCTCTGGGTTGTTGTATAGTGGTTGAGTGGCTGGGATGGGTGTGAGGCCCATATGTCTTGTATCAGGCCTTACAAATGGCACTGACACATATTTTTCCCACACAGTACAAATGCATTGGGGATGGCACATCTGGTACATCGGTGCTGCCAGCCCATGCCACACTCTCCTCTGCCACCATCCTTTCTGCAGCCATCCATCAGCCTCTGGTGGTTCTGTGCAGTCGTCTTCTTGTGCAATCTGCTACACCATGGCCTACACAGGTACTCTTTTTCACATTTGGATGCTTCACTCAGCCTCTCCTGTGCCTATCTTCATGTCGCCACTCCTACTACATCCTCCTTTCGCTGCACACATTGTGCTACTTCTGACTCTGCTGGGGGACACATCTTCCCCATCCTATGCTACACACTGACATTATGACATTTTACATGGGCACCCCTCTCCCCCCCCCCCTCAGTGCATAAGTACACCTGCTTTCCACATGGTCATCGCACTTACTGGCTGGCACGTCGGATGCCCACGGATCTGTCAGGCTCTTCAGTTCCGACCTGTCCTTCCATTCAACACCTTTACATTTGGCTTTTGCTGGGGCTCCCTTATCCAGCAATAACATGGCAGCCGTTTTCAGGTGTTAAGGTGAATGCTTGCCACTTTAATATCCGATGTCCTGTTAATGCCCATTAACTGGCCCATTGCGCCCTTAACGCCGGAATGCCTCCTACCCGCCCAGATCCTTTTGCGCATGTAAAACCCCTTATCACTACCATTAATCCCTGTTACCTTAATGCCCCTAAGACTGAAGGTCTTAATGCTCCTATGACTGAAGGTATCTACACTTCAAAAAGGACCAGATGGCTCAGAGTGATGATGTGTTAAAGGCCATGGCAAGATCTCTACCAGTGATGGGCCACAAGTAAGTGATCATGAACTGCAGGAGGGGCTTCACGGGCCATTTACAATTTTTTATTGATGCTAAGCAGCAGGTCAAACCTTGGTTGGCAGCAGGCCGGTTCTGTATCAAAGGCTGTAGTTTTCTTACCCTTGCAATAGGTAAATCAACTTTACATGTCCTTGCATGCCATAGAGTAAGGAAAGAAGAAGAGCAACAACCCTCCGCAGAAATCACAGGAGTCACCAGAACAGCGCAGGGAGGACATGGCCACACCTCTTAAAAACAAAGAAACCTTTTATTTCGTAAAACCTTCAAAGGTAGAGACCTGACTTGGCCAAGATTCGGCTGTTAGCCAATTAAGATTCAATTGCATATATATTCCAATGGCAGTCAGGACATTTTAACAAGAACCAGTATCTGAAAGCTCAATAAGCGCTTCTCAGGTATGCCTTTGGCATCTACTGAGAAAGTGAAAGCAATAAAATTCCTAAAGCATTTCTAATATTTTCTATTTCATCTCTGAAATAAAGGCGAGTAGATCTTTGCACCTACCGCAGGTGTTTAGTAGGAAAAGCCACACGGTAGGTACAAAGCCTGTGCAATAAATGCAGGGGGATTTAGCGCACAGGGCTGTCAAATAGCAGAGGATCCTATAAACCCTGCCCTGGCAGAGAGCACAGGATCTCTGGCAGAAAGTGCGGGAGCACTCACTGTCTGTGCCAAGGCAAGGAACGCAGACCCCTGGGCCGATAAGCCCCCCTTAATCAACCTTCCCCCAACATGTTCACTCCCGTTAACTGTATCCCCCCAGATCAGGATTCCGTTTCAGGACCACCATGTTCAGAAAGCTTTCCAGCCATGGCGGCCCTGCAAAGGAATCAACCAACTGCCAGAAAGCAAGCCCCCATCCAGGGACAGTCCAAGGGTTTCTGCCACCCCAGGCAAAAGCCCCCCACCATGCCACCCTTCACCCTGCCATCGCCACCACCATCCCCCGAATCCATCTTTTCATCTTGTGAGGTGGTGGGCGGCAGTGGTAGTGGCACAACTGTTTTGAAAGTGGTGGCTTTCTGCCACAGCTTTGGTGCCCATGGCAGGCCACGTACGTCTGAGACAATTTCCTATAGAAGAGGGGCAGGAGCAGCAGGCCATGGTTTTTGTGCTGCCACTTTAAAAAATCCTGATGTGCTGCCTACCAGGGTCTGCCACCCTAAGCAGCCACACAGTTCACCTAGTGAATGGCCCTGCCTTGCCTCTTCCCTCCCAACACTCCCGCAACTTCTCCCCCCATCCAGCACTTACCCAATGCCCAATTAGCTCATAAACAGTGGTCTAGGGGTAATAGAGGTAGGGGTGGTCCTTGTCCACTCCTGCCTTGACTCTAGCAGCTTTCAAAGGGGGTGAGGTCACCCTGTGCTTGTCTCGTGGCTTCACCACTAGGGTTCGTGAGACTAGCACGAGGTGACTGTGACATCATTTTGAAGACTGCTGTTGAGGCAGAAGTGAAGAGGAACCGCTCCTGCATCCATCACCCCTAAAACACCAGAGATGACTCAGTAGGGCATCAGGTAAGTGCCGGGTTGGGGGGGGGAAGAGTTTGGGAGTGTTTTGGGAGAGGGGGCTCATTTTCTGGCAGTTGGTGGGTCCTTTGCAGGACCTCCATGGCCAGAAAGCTCCTGAAAATGGCTCCGGATCAGGGTATGGAAATATCAAAGGGAGACACGATTAGCAGGGGAGGACATGTTGGGTGAGGGCAGATGCTGGGAAAGCAATCATTGGGGAGGACTGATCAACAGCGGGAGGACTAATCAGCAGTGGGGCATCAGCTGCAGCCATGCAACTGTGCTGTCAACGCTGTGGCTGCACTTACCTCCACCTCTTTGGGTTGCGTAATTACAGCCATGCTATTGACAGTTGTGACAGCTAGTGCGTGCCATTGTGCAGAGTGCTAGCTGTCATCAGCTGACATGCCCCCTTTGGACTCTGATCCTGCCTTGATCTCACCAACCTTCAGCAAGTGCAGACAACATTGTTTTTAACCAATGTTGTCTGCACTTGCTCTGTAATAGCGGTTACTGTGGGAATTTAATGCACAATAAACCCGTGTAACTGCTTGCTGCATCTTAGGTCATTGCTAGAGGGTCTCCAGGCCATTCCTACAGGGTCTCCACTGCAAGCAAGGTACTTCTGTGATACTTGAATATAAACTCTCTGCCTGAGAGCTCTTAAAGGGGGCTTTTTTCATTTTTAATTGCTAACCTTTGTGCTGCATTGCCTAGTGAATTGTAGCTGCATTGTAAAAGAGGTAATTTTATGTTCTTAAGTAAAGCTTTTTTCTGCTTTTATAGTTTTTATTATTCTCCTTGAGCCTTCAGCTTCAAAGAGGAAGACAAGCTCTTTGAAGTCACTGCCCTTCTCAGGTATTAGTGTTCTTAATCAGCTTGCTTCGGAGCTAGACAGTTGAGCTCTACAGCACTTTGCACTTACTGCCATTCTTACAGGGACTTTATTGCAAACAAGGTACTTCTGTGGCACTTGAATACAAACTCTATGCCTGAGAGCTCTTAAAGATGTCTTTTTTCATTTTTAATTGCTAACTTTTTCTGTTGCATTGCCTACTGAATTGTAGCTGTGTTGCAAAAAAGGTATTTTTGTGTTCTTAAACAAAACATTTTTCTGCTGTTATAGGTTTTTTTTCTTCTCTAGTCTTTAGCTTCAAACAGGAAGGTAAGCTCGTTGAAATCACTGCCCTTTCCAAAGGTATGTATGTTGCTCCTATTTTATTAAAGCCACATACTCGCCTATGTGCCTTTATAAACCAGCCTACCAGAAACCACCCAAAACAGTTATACCTGCTCTGTAACAGGAGTAACTTTTTATATGCTCAGTTCGAAATGGCCCACATATGTGTATTTGATAGATTGTGTGTATAAGTGCCAATCTTGCCCCTGTTCCATCTGTTCTCCAGCCCCAGGTATACTTTGGCAGATATTGCTATGCTCTGCTATTGCTGTTTTCCAAGCACCTCCTTTTAAGATTGGGACAATTTTATATTTTCTATGTCAGCATGTATCCCTTCCTTCCCACCCCAACTACCACCTACCCCATGTGAGAATTCTTGTTATATAGGACAACTCACCAATTAGCTTGTTAGCAAAGATAGAAGATTTTTATTGGTTGGTAGGGAAAATCTAGGAGGTAAACTGTTCCACATTTGTAGATATCCTTAAAAGAGCTTTGACTAGGTAATTTTCCAAAGGGAACATATTAAACAATATACTTCAGACACATAATATCAGAATTTAATACTGTAAAATAATAGCTGTTTAGCAAGCTATCAGCTCTACACACAAGTACATAGAAGAGAGCTTTTAGAACACACATAAAATAGGTTAGCTGCTTTTTCTCTGAGGAAATGTTAGGGACTTTGGTAGATCTTTCTCATTTCCATCAACGGGTAACACAGTTCTAACAACTGAACTATGGCTGGGAAGAATTGTGTTGCCAAAGCTGTTGCCCCCATTACAGCTTCTGCCTCTGTCCAGATAGACAACCCAATCCCAGTCAAGGGACGAATTCAATGTGCGTGACGCCTGCAAGCTGAAGTCCCCATAAAACAAGTGGAGAAGCTCAGAGAGGAGGTGATAAGACTGTGTAGCATCCATGACCATGAGAAATACATTGATGAGATGCTTCTTGAGGCATCCAAGCTCTCCACCAGAGGTGAACATGGTATGCTACAGAATGAAGAAAATTGGACACGAGTCACCAGATCCTGACGAATCAACAATCCAAACCCTCCAGCCCTCGGATTGAAGAACCGGTATGCAACCCTGAAAGTGGAGGAGGTGGAAACATCCCAGGAACAGGAAGAACCAGAGCTCAAGCACCCCAAAGTTGTAGAATCAGTGACCACAAGGAAGCAAAAGGTAGTGGTGGTTGGTGACTCTCTTCTGAGTGATACTGAGGCGTCCATCTGCCAACGAGATTTGGGGGCTTGTTTACAAAGCCGCGGTAGCAGTTTACGATTTCAATGGGGCCGTGGCTCCGATAACGATTGGAAACCGCTACCACGGCTTTGTAAACAAGCCCCTTGATGTTCAAGGAGATGTACTGTCTCCCAGGTGCCAATATGTTAGAGAGTTTACCAAGACTCATCAAGCCTACTGACTATTATCCCATGATGCCCATTCATGTCAGCACAAATGATACTAATAGGTATCCCTCAAAGTATATCAAAAGTAACTTCATGGCTCTGGGAGACAGGGTGAAGCTGATAGGTGTGCAGGTGGTGTTCTCTTCAACCTTCCCTGTTGAGGGTAAAAGCCAAGGTTGAGAAACTCGCATCCTGGAGATGGTGTCAATGAGATTGTTTTGGTTTCCTGGACCATGGAATGATTTTCCAAGGGCTGCTGAGCAGAGATGGTGTCCATCTATTTTCTGCATCAGACTGGCTAACCTACTAAAGAAGGTTTTAAACTAGATTAGTTGGGGATGGGTGAAGAAAGCCCCCTGGTAAATAGAAGACTTCAAGTAAGTGAAACATTTAATACCTCTGTAGAAATGGATAAAAGGGGCAATGTCTGGAAAGCAGTGTGCATTAATACCCATAGTATGGGAAATAAGATCTCAGATGTTGAGGCTTCTATGGAAGAGGCTGACTTGGATTTAGTAGTGATTACAAAGACATAGTTCACACACAACCATGACTGGGATATAATTATACCGGGCTATACTTTATTCAGGAAGGACAGGGTAGGAAGAAGGGGAGGAGGAATGGCACTTAACCCTCCATAGCCCATGTTCCCTGTAAAAAATAGTTATCTCCAAGTTATAATGCCCTGTTCAATGTAATTTCAGTTTGTTCAATGTAAACCGCACTGATGCAGAATAGCGCGGTATATAAGAGAATGTAAATAAAATAAAATAATATGTAAAAATCTTATTAAAGCTACAGAATTACAGGGCTTACAAGGGAAAGAGGAGGCATTGTGAGTTAAACTAGAAAGAGGAATGGGGACTACATTTTCATTGACATGATATATAGATATCCTTCACAGGCAGAAGAAATTGATAAAGATTTAATTGAAGACATTTGCAGAATTGCCATGAAAGGAGAAGTGCTACTGATTGGTGATTTCAATATGCCAAATGTTGATTTGTGCATCCCTGCTGTGGTGTCATCTAGAAGTAATAAGCAACTAGTAACAGAACTCACATATGAAAGGGCCATAATGGACCTCTGGACCTAGTGCTTACCAGTGGGGAAAGTACTTCTGAACATAAGGACAGAAGAAATACCTTACTGGGTCAGACCAAGGTCCATCAAGCCCAGTATCCTTTTTCCAACAGTGGCCAATCCAGGCCACAAGTACCCGGCAAGTTCCCAAAGAGGCACACAGGATCCTCAGTGCTTGTCCCGGGGCAAGCAGTGGATTTCCCGGGTCCTCTTTAAAAATGGTTTATAGACCTCTCCTCCAGGAACTTGTCTAAACCTTTTTTAAACCCAGCTACACTAACAGATTTTATTACGTCCTCCAGTAATGAATTCCAGAGTTTGATTACGCACAGAGTAAAAAAATATTTTCTCTTAATCTTAAATGGGTTGCATTGTAGCTTCATTGTGTATCCTCTAGTCTTTCTACCTTTTGATGGTGTAAACAACTGATCTATGTTAACCCGTTCCACTCCATTCAATAATTTATAGCCAGCCATCTCTTTTCCAAGTTGAAGTGCCCCAACCTTTTAAGCCTCTGCTCATAGGGGTATCCTTCCATTCCCTTTACCATTTTTGTCACTCTTTGTATTTTTTCTAATTCAATTCTATCCTTTTTAAAATATGGCGACTAGAATTGCACACATTATTCAAGGTGCAGTAACACCACAGAACAATACAGAAGCATTATAATATCCTTTGTTTTATTCTCCAATCCTTTCCTTATGATTCCAAGCATTCTATTTTCTTTCTTGGCTGCCACTACACATTATCCATGATGATACCTAAGTCTTTTACCTGGGTGGTGGTTTCTAAGGTGGTACCTTGCATCGTGTAATCATAGTTTGTGTTGTTCTTTCCTAGGTGCATAACTTTGCATTTGTCCAAATTAAATTTCATCTGCAATTTGGATGTCCAGTCTTCCAATTTATCAAGGTCCTCTTGCAATTTCTCACAATCTTCTTGCGTTTTAACAACTTTGAATAATTTTGTTTCATCTGCAAATTTGATCACCTCACTCATTATTCCTATTTCCAGGTCATTTATGAATATGTTAAAAAGCAGCAGGCCCAGCACAGATCCCTTGGGTACTCCACTATTCACCTTTCTCCATTGAGAAAATTGGCCATTTAGCCCCACTCTCTACTTTCAATCTTTTAACAAGTTCCTCATCCACAATACTATATTGCCTCCAATCCCATGACTTTTTAATTTCACCAAGAATCTCTCATGAGGGGCCTTCTGAAAATCCATATACACTATATCAACCGGCTCACCTTGGTCTACCTGTTTACATCTTTGAAAAAATATAACAGATTAGTAAAACAAGACTTTCCATGGGTAAATCCATATTGGCCTTCTCCCATTAAACCATGGCTATCTACATGTTCAGTAATTTTATTCTTTATAATGGTGTCTACCATTTTGGCTGGTACTGATATCAGGCTCACTGGTCTGTAGTTTCCTGGATCACCCCTGGAACCCTTTTTAAAAATTAGCGTTACCAGATGCACAGAGACCCAATTCTGATCCCATGGGGTATGTCTAGCCCCCATGGGATCAGAATCGCATCTAGGCCTGTAAGTGCAGGCCGGAACCCGATTCCCATTGGCCTGTATGTACATGCCCCTGCCTGGCTAACTCAGTCAGGCTCCTGAATGGAGCCGTGGTGCCATGGCATCTGGTTGCCATGGCACTGCAGCTCCATTCAGGAGCCGCGATCTCCGGTCGCCGACCACTTTCACATTTCCCTATGGCCCAACCTCCAATCTTGCCTCCCATGGCCAGGGAATCTCCTGCACTCCTCAGCTTTTTGCTCCCGGTTGGGCCTCCTATCCCCCGATGTCTAGGGGGACTTATTCCACCTCCAAGGTGGAATAAGTCCCCTGTCCAGTCTGCTGGTGCCAGACATACAGGGAAAACTTCAGAATCAACCCTGTATGTCCAGGCCTGTGGACCACCCAATGCCTGCCCTAAATCTGCCTCTGCACTGCCCCCTCCTGCCCCCATCTAAGCCTCCCCATACAAACTCCTTGTTCTTAGGGGGAGTCTTAGTCGGGGACGGCAAGGGGGACGAATAGTGGGGACAGAATAAACCCCACAGTAAATAAATGTAAAAGGAAAAGGAGGCCACTGTGGTTCTAGAAAGAAGTAGTTGAAAAGGTGAAGAAAAAGAGAATGACCTTCATAAAACTCAGATCACAGAAAGAAGAAGACAAGCATCAATATTTGGAAAAATTTAGAGAAGCTAGGAAGGTAATCAGGAAAGCAAAGATACAAATAGAAGAACAAATAGCCAATGCATTAAAATGGGGGGACAAGACATTTCTCAGATATGTTAGTGAAAGGAGGAAGAGCAAAAGTGGTATTGTCAGACTCAAAGGTGAAGGGGAGGAATATGTAGAAGCTGATGAGGATAAAGTGGAATTGCTTAACAAATATTTTTGTTCTCTGTTCACAGATGAAGGATCAGGAGCAGGACCTCGGAAAACACCCACAAATAGGGACAGAAGTGACTAAAAGTAAACAAAGTGATGCAGTCAGATGGGAATGCAAAAGAGAAAGCTGAACTTCAAATCCCTGCATGCAATGGGATAAACCCAGAACTGGCTAAAACGAGTAGTCTGGCTCAGCCTTTCCACAATGATCTTTAATCATCTGTTAAAAATTTCTACTTACTCCATCCTGACAGAGGTGATCCTACTACTACTAATCATTTGTATAGCGCTGTAAGGCGACATGTGCAGCGCTGTACAGAGACATGTAAGATACAGTCCCTGCTCATAAGTGCTTACAATCTAGTTAAGACAGACAACAGAGCAGTTAGACAGACAACAGAACTGAGGACTAGTATATATCTAGGGGGATGGTAAGGATATACATAGGAGGTGAACAGGAGACTAGGGGGATCAGGATCCAAAAACAGTCTCAAAGAAGATCTTACTAGAATGAATAGAAGTCTAATGATTAGAGGCTGGTCTTGGGATCTATTTGTTTTATTAGTTATTTGTGTAAGTTAGGCAAGTCCATTTGGGGACTTCTGCCAATTTATCTTTACATAGGCTTCAAAGAAGACTCATTCCTTGCAAGTATTTTCTATTTAGGAAATGTTTACTGAATAAGTAGTATTTAGCTAAGATGTTTTTAATTAACTTATCAGCTGTAAAATGATTGAATTTAATTGTAAATGGAACAAACCCACTTAGAATATCTGTGTATAGGCGAGCTATAAATGAATAAAATTACATTAAAATTAGATTAAATTAAACTTTGCTTAGTTAATACCATCTGTCCTAATTCTGCCTAGTCATGGTCCACTGTTTTAATACAAAGCCTTTAATTTGATTGTAGCTGTATGCCTTGTCAATCTGTCTTGAATGGATTGAAAGTTACAAAGAGTAGACTGTCCATTATGATGGTAGTTTTAGACAGGGAAGGCACAAAGGTATGTATGTTGCTCCTATTTTATTAAAGTCACATACTCGCCTATGTGCCTTTATAAGGCAGCCTACCAGAAACCACCCAAAACAGTTATACCTGCTCTGTAACAGGAGTAACTTTTTATATGCTCAGTTCGAAATGGCCCACATATGTGTATTTGATAGATTGTGTGTATAAGTGCCAATCTTGCCCCTGTTCCATCTGTTCTCTAGCCCCAGGTATACTTTTGCAGATATTGCTATGCTCTGCTATTGCTGTTTTCCAAGCACCTCCTTTTAAGATTGGGACAATTTTATATGTTCTATGTCAGCATGTATAACACTATCCTCACACTGTTAAGTCGCTTAAAAATAACCTTCTCTGTGTCTATGTACAGTTCTCTTTATATCTGATATTCAGTACACAAACAATAAAAAATAATACAGAGCATCTAGTTCTCTCTATTTATGCAGAATTCGATTGCAGCATAAATACTGACCTGCCTAGAGGTTCAGAAACAGAAAGTGGCTGTGAAACATAAAAGCCAACATGAAGTCTGAATATGCTTCTTTAGGAGACCTGAAGCCAATACAATAAAACTGATTTGATGCATCCCACTTTTGCCAAATAATTTGATTTCCATCAGGTCCTGAATCAAGTGCCTATAAAATAATTGTTAGCATCCAATGGCGCTATCATGATACTGAATAAAAAGTCCAAATATTAAACATACATATTTAGATTTACCTTCTCCTTGGCTAACTCTCTGGTTTGTCCATCTCTGGAGTGCTGGGTTAGATAAGAGAGCTGAGAGGACCTGCCGCTCACATTTATAGCAGGTAAGGTTTTTATCTTCAACCTCAAAAAAAAAAAAAAAAAAAAGCATGAGAAATTGGAAAACAGATGATAAGGAGAAAATGCTTTTTAAAAGCATTAGCTGAGCCAATGCAGAATTTACTGCAGCTCAGAGCAAATCCTGGCAAAATTCCAGAAGCACTGACAGCAGCAGTATTCATAGCAAATATCCCTCAGTACTTACTGCATCACCTTTTGGGCAGGTCAGATTTCAGAGAAAAGACTGCCGACTCCTTTTAGCTGAGCTTGTTCTGGGATATATCCCTAGCAGTTTAAAATTCATGTTCTGTAGATATAGAAAGAGGTAAAACATAGAAATATTTGTTGTATCTATGTACTCCCAGCATTTTGCAGCAATGCACTGTTCAGTCAGATTTCAGAAAGACCTTGAGAGCTGGCAATGCAGACACTGCAGTTCTTTCTCCAAAGAGGGGCGGATAATATTAACCAGGCTGCACTGCTTTATCAATAAAGTACTGCAGTCCTGCATCTAAACATTGGCTCACTCTATAGTCAGGCAAAATCAGATATTGCAGTTCTCTTGGCATAGGCTGGCGCACCCTGCAAACTAAATTCGAAGCCCTATGCTCATGGTTAATGAAGTGTTAAGGTGGGACAAAATACAGTTATAAGTCAAACTGGTAGAGCAAAACATGTATCTTAGGAAAGTTAAGCTATTCATAAGTGTTTACAGTCCTCTTAAATTTTTCCTTGCAAAAAATTCAGTTTATGAAAAAGAAATAGTACAGTTTGATGTAGTAAACAGAAAGTCATATATTTTAAAAAACTTCTTTATATGTGCTTCAGTTTGAAGCATAATTTTATGAGTAGGCTGCACCATCATGGGTTCAACTCTATGCATAAAATTTATACATATGTCTATGTTTATTATAGTACTTAATATGCTACCATTTAATTTACAATCACAATTTTAAAATATGGAACAGAAAGATGAAAATTAGAAGACTTAAACAGAACATAGAAGTTTCATCCCAAAGCACCACCATCCAGGTCAAGGTCTGCTTTACCATCAGGCAAAATTAAGGGGTATGTTTACTAAATGGCAGTAAAAGAGCAATCTTTTCCATGTGGTAACGGCAGCAATAAGAGGTTACCATGTGCTAAATGTGCTGAGCGTGTCAGAGGCGTTCCAGCATTAAGGGGTGCAAATGGACACTTACCGTGTGGTAAAAGGACATTAAGGGGTGGTAGTGTACACATACCGTGTGGTAATGGCACATGCTGCAGGAAGGTATCTGGCATATATCTTACTGCAGGAAAGCCACTGAAAATCTGAAAGGTGGACAGGGAAGCCATTGGAGAAGGTATGGATGCAAGCACAATTGGTAGCTGATGGAGTTGACTCACCTGATGCCTGGCAATGTGGCCTATGCTGTTGACTAGATGAGATAGGCAGCTGCCTAATGATGATGGTCAGTGTGGTGTTGGCTATGTCATGAGTGGGTGGTGGGGGCAGTGGAGTCAGAGGAGGGGATGCAGCAGCGGGGGCACTCTGACAGGCGTGAGTTCTAGATGCTCCTGAAAACATACACCGTGAGGTAAGCTACATTATAGTGTCTGTGAGGTGTGGACAGGTATCAAAATGTACTGTCAGTGTGTGGCATGCCATAGGCCAAGACAGTGTCTGGCTGGAGGCAGCATGTTCCAGATGTGGGCAGCAAAGTGAGGATTGTGCATGAGTGCTCATGTGGAGCAGTCACAAGAGAGGTGTGCATGATATGGCTAACTTCAGCAAATGACCCCTGATGGCCATGGTGGGGCAGCTTACTGCCAGTAAGCTGCCCCATCATGAATCTCCCTGACGGTGAAATAGTGTGTGCAGGACTGTGCCATGGATTTGCCAAGCAGAGAGTGCAATGTGTGTGGTGGGTGGATATATGGGATCATATAGACCAAAGGCATTGGGAGTGTGAACCAAACGTAGCAGTGTCATGGGCTACATGAAACACCATTTGTGCAGGTGCAATACAATACACCCAACAAAGTGGCATGATAGAAAAGGACAAGTTGAACCCATTTGCCCCATGTGGGGCAAGTAATGATGGCAGAACAGTGCGGGGAATGGCTATGCAACGAGTGTTAGGTGCCTGAATGTACAAGATATATCCTCTTTATGTAAAGTGGGAGGTAACAATGATGGCAAAACAGAAAATGCATCCATACCAGTTGACCCAGACATCTGCTGCGTATACATCACTGACCGCTGCAATGCGCCACGACATAGCCACTACAGTCATGTTCACAGATGTCCATGATGAGGAATGCCATGATGGGCTACCCAATATGTGGCCATAATGCATAGAAATGTAGAAGAATGATTGTCTGCAGGTCACAGCAGAGCCAGGACTGTGCAAACGCACCCAGGCACAAAATGAACAAGTGAGAATCAAACACAGGACCTTTGGCCATGGAGATATTACACCAACCAGTAGGCTACACCTCCACACAGCTTTAGGTAGATGTATAGAGCCTGCAGATCTCTGATTAAACTGTTTGCTGACTGCCAGCATAGGTTGGGCCCTCCACTACCCATGAGGCACTGCACATGCAAAGCAGTGATCTGCAGATGAAGAACCAATGAAGACTGCACTGATCCAGCATATTAGTTCAGTAAGACACACTGGCTGTGTGTGCTACAGGCTGTGCTGCAGAGCGGTTTCAGTTGTCACCCTGAGGGTGAGGAGGGGTACCCAGCACCTGGTCCACTGAACCTGAACTGTTAGAGATGATCTCTTCTGGCTGTGCTGTAGGGGCACATCATTGCTAGTGTTTAGCAGGTATTGTCTGCTGTGTGTTATGCTTTTTCCTGTATGCTGAGGGTTACAGTGACAGCAGCAGCTCAGCTCTGCGTTCTGCCCATTCAGCATTAACCCTCCAGTAACAATGCGGGTTAGTGGCTAGTATCAATATGCTGCTGCCACCATGGGACAGCTAGTGCAGTGGGGGTGTATAGGCTGGTATGGGGTTACTGCTACAGTTTTGTCAGGACCCCAGTGAGAAGCCATGAACTACTGTTGCCCCAACCATTGAGGACTAACAATTAATTACAGCACGGGCAGAAAGACTGCGCCGCTGCCCTTCACTGGGCTGTATCAGCCAAGCACAAACCAACTACAGTAGGTCTGCTGGTCAGCATATGCATAGTGTGATCACCAGCACTCTGCCTTGGGATACTCAGCATTGACACCCAGCCATTTACTCAGTGATTAGCATCCCCAGACAGAGAATGCAACCACATCACTGGAGGCAGATGTTATAATAAATCTATATGTATACATAGTCATGCCATGATCACTTTTTGGTCATAGTGAGAGTGCCATCTCAGCATGATATACAGTGGCCACCCAGGCAACGCACGTGGCAGACGGGCACAATGGCGTCTCAGCCAGTGACCCTACCATTATGGAAGACACATCCAGGCCAATCTGCACTGTTTCAGGAGATATCCACAATCCTCTGCCTCTCCTTATTCACATTTTCTAAACAGGCTGGGAAAAACTCAGACAATGTGAGCCAAAGTGCAGTGCAGAAAGCCAAGGACAAAGGGGAGCCATACACACACACACGCGCACACACACACACTCACGCTCACACTCTCTCTCTCTCATTGGCATACTGAGCAAAAGTGGAGATGGTTGGCATTCCTGCTTGACACTCCTGTCTCAATGTCAGCTCAAGGATTGTTAACATGTGCACTGTTTGCGTGCTATATTATTGTGTGCTAATAGCCTCCAACCAGCTGTGGATAGTGGAGCCTGTCAGTGCTGCTGGTGGGTGTTTCCACCCTTGCCGGCCATCTCCTTGAGGGCTGCAAATGCTGAAGCTGTACTTACACTGTCAGCTAAACTTGTCCACAAAAATATGCAATACAGAAACCCCAGCAGGGAGCTGAACCTGTGACCCTCTGCACATATACACACCAACTGTGTGTGTTGTACCTCAGTGTTGCCTTATGAGGATAACAGCTCCTGATGCTGACATTCTTCCCTTCAACTGAGCTTTGGCACATGCTGCAATGCACATGGTGCAGACAACTAGGACAAGGCTTCTGTCTGCTGCAGGCTGGTGCCACTTCTCACACCACCACCAACACCCCACCATGCAGACAAGCCCATGCACTGTCAGTGGTAGTGGTCACAGTCCCAGCATGTTAAACATGCAGGTTTGGCGGGCGCCTTGGGCACAAGGTCTGTATGGGGGGGGGGGCAGGAGCACACATGAATGGCCATGCAGCCCACCCAACAGCTGCCCATGCAGGGGTCCTATCACTGCCTGCCACCAATACATCTTGGGGGGAGGATGGCAGCCACTGCTGTAGTATTTCCCTTGGCACCTGCATTTTCCAGCTATCTGGATCACTACAGCATCTGGCACTATTGGCCTCTTCCCCCACAGCTAGGTTCTGCAGCAGTGGGAGGGGAAGGCAGAATGGATCTCTGCCTGGAGTGCCAGGACCCTTGGACCAACCCATGTGGCACATTGCCTTTCTGCAGCAGTAGCAGGACTGTGTGCTGCCACTGTCACTGTGGGATCATGACAGACATCACAGATGATTCTGCGGATGGCAGAATATCCCTTTGTGGAGAGGCTAAAAAGGTTGGGACTCATCAACCTGGGGAAGAGATGGCTGAGGGGAGATATGATAGAGATCTATAAATTATTGACCAGAATGGAACAGGTAAATGTAGGTCACCTTTTTATGCCATCAGACTGTGGACAGACTAGGGGACTTGCAATGTGGCTACAGTGTAGCCCATTTGGGTCTTCTAGGTGAACATATTTTTTCAGTCAACACGTAATCAAACTCTGCAATCCATTACTGGAGGATGTGGTAAAAACTGTCAGTGTAGCTGAGTTCAAAAAGGTTTGAACGGGTTCCTGGGTAACGATCCATAAACCATTGCTAAACAGGATCCGAGCTATGCACTGCTTGCCCCATTACAGTTATTGGGGATCCTGTGTATCTTTTCGGAAAACTGCTAGGTACTTGTGACCTAGATTGTACACTGTTGGACACAGGATACTGGGAATGATGGACCTTGGTCTGACACAGTTTGGCATATTTTGTAGTCTTATGTTCCTATGTGCCATCTAGACAGCTGCCTGGTCCCTCCTGTGCACCAGTAGCCCCCACTGCATGACCCATGCGCCACCTCCTTTGCCCCCATTTGCACCATCAACATAGTGCCCTTTCATTCTTGGGCACAATGCTGTTGCTGCTAATAGATCACTACAATCACTCTTTTGGTCTTTCTTCTTTGTGCATCACATTGCCGATGTAAAATAGGCTCTCTCTCCTCAAAAAATGCCCTTTCCGCCAGGTTTTGAATTGCGAATTGCGTTAGGGTTCTTGCCGTTAAGGTGCCTGCATTAAGGGAGCAAGCCTTGTTCCTGCCCACTCCCCGCCCATTGACCCCCACTCTCCGCCCCATGCACGCCTTCACTCCACCCACAGGGCGCTTTACGCTGCTGGTGCCATTAGTGCCCACTAACGTGCCCTTTTGCACAGCTAGCACATGCTAACGGCACACTTGCTCCTTTACCACCGTTTAGTAAACATACCCCGTGTGTCATTTATAACTTTCATTTTCTTCTGTATTTTTGCGCTCTCTATGTCTTAAATTGAGTGGAGGAGTAGCCTACTGTTTAGAGCACTGACTTGGTTACCAAGAGACCAGCATTCACTTCTCACTGGCACTCCTTGTGACCTTGGGCAAGTCACTTAACCCTCCATTGCCTCAGAAGAAAGGCCTGGCAATCTACTTCTGATCACACTGCCAAGAAAACCCAGGAGCTGCTGGGTCAGCATTGACTGAAAAGCATGCATTGCATTTACAAGTCTTACATTTCCTGTCTAATTTCTGCCTTGCTGTTCACACTATAGGTGGCATAGCAAATAAACAATAAACAAATAAATGTTGTAAACTATAGACAATAGTTACCAGTTGTAAGTATACCATTCAATGCTGTTAAGAATTTAGAAGTTCTATGTAAACCTGTTAAGTTTTTGTTCCCTGTAAACTGCCTTGATTCCCAGATAAGGCGGTACTAAAAAACTGATAGGGATAGATTCTGACCAGTGTTTAGCAGGAATATATATCCGGGTTGGACGTATATCCCCACTAAATGGCAGGGTGGCGATTACATCCACAGAGTTCCCCGCACGTACAGCAGAGATGCGAGAGGAGCTCTGTACTGGGGCAGGCCGAGGGATAAACGAGGGCGGGCCGGAGGCGTGACCCCTACCATGGACATACATGGCCGATTCTGTTGTTGGCCCTATATGTCTGGGGTTACTACTACATTACCTTTAGCCTTACTTTAATAATTGGCTCCAAAGCATAAAGACTAATTTGTAATGCAAAGAGGACAAATATGAAACATCTTGCAAAGTTTGTAGTACTATAATAAGTACATTTTGGCTCAGAGATTGTAAGCTCATTTCACAGGGGAACTTTTCCCCATCCCCAGATCTACAGCCTTTTTTACATGGGTAATTAATTTTTTTATCCACAGAAAAGGATTTGAAAATTACCCGCTAAATGGATAGTGTAAAGATGTCTTTAAGCAGGGATGGCCAACTCCGGTCCTAGTGCACCACGATGCAGCCTGGTTTTCAGGATGCCCTTAATGAATATTCATGAGATATATTTGCATACAATGGGAGGCAGTGGCAGTGGATGAATATTCATTAGGGACATCCTCAAAACCAGGCTGAATCGTGGTGCACTAGGACTGGAGTTGGCCACCCCTGTCTTAGAGGATAAATCACCTTTTTCTTATACTCCTGCACGTGAAGTAGGATTTTAGAAGGGCCGCCTAGGAAGAATCTGGGACGTCCAGGGCACCATAAGTGCCTTCTGAGATTGCACTGCCTCCACTCCAAAAGATGCATGTCCCCACAAGCGGGTCTGGAGATGGGCATGTGCAGATAGGAAAACTGGGAACTTGCATGGTTGCAGGCTATTTAAAAAACATGGACATCCCCAAAATGCATGGCCGCAGAAAGAATACTTGGATGTGCCAGTCAGGGTATTTCAGGATGGGGGCATCTATGCTATGAGACATGCACATCCAGGCAACCATTTCAGATAAGCAGACGTGCAACGAAGGGATAGTAAAATGATCAGATTGCTGATTTACATCCAGGGCTTTTTTGGTCTGGCAAAATTACTGTGGCAGTGAGAGCACATTTCGCTCTTCCTCCTGCAATTATTGATGCCATGAAACAAGCACTTTTTTGCACCTTATTCACGATCAGAAACAGGTATTTAGCATGGATGCATAAGCAACTTGCGCCACACATGCTTGTGTCATTCTGAAATCACACAATGACGTGCTTATCTGCTGCACCATGGAGGTCATGCCTCCACTACGCCCCCGTGCTACATAGACATGTTTACGCCAGGAACCTCTATATGCCCGGCTTTCTAAAAATGGATCCAGGGACATTTCTGTGATTTGCACTTCTAAATGCCCATTTTCAGACATCCAGAGCACGAAAAGAACTTCTAAAATGACCTCATAGTGAATATGAGATCTGCGTGATTCATATCTCAGTTAATATAAATCCCATTAATGGAATATAAAATGTGATACTAATGAGGCTGAATTGTAATGTTCAAGAAATAGAACTTTTCAGGTTGTCTGTTGCTGTGCTGGAAATACCAGAGAAAATATGTAATTATTATTGTATATTTTGTCTCTGAAGGTGCCTTTTTCAGTAGTAGCTTGAGGCAAGTTATATTCAGGTACAGTAGCTATTTCCTTATTCTCAAAGAGCTTACAATTTAAGTCTGTCTCTGAAGCAATGGAAGATTAAGTGATTTGCCTGAGATCGCAAGAAGTGGCAGGAGGATTTGAGTGCTGTCTTGCCTGGTTCCCAGCCTGCTGCTCTAACCGTTAGGCTACTCTTCCACTCCCCTATGGGTACTTCAGGAAGTTAATGAAGACCTGGCTATTCTCACTGGCCTATGGAGGAATATGGCATTCATATAACATCTTTGGAGATAAGAATTTGAGTATGGTATATGAGTTTACAACATGGTACAGTATAAATGATAAAACAGATTGATGCTGCACAGAGAGGGTAATTATTAGGGGATGATTTAAATGGTTGGATTGAAGGGTGGAATGGATTTTTCAGATGCAAAAGGGTGGGGCGTGGACTTTTGGAATATGGGAGAGTCAAATCACTATATGTTGGGTACACACTGGGTAGAAAAAGGGCCGATGCAAGGAGATGAGGTACCCTAGGTGAACCTCATCTCTTCTACCTGCCCACCCCCTCCCCTGTGATGCCCATTGTTGCCACTTTCATCCCTCTCCAGGACGTACCATGGCAGTAATGGCTGCAGACAGCCACGCGGCGCTTATCTTTAAGCTTCGGCACCACGTGGCTGTTTGCTTCTGCCTCCTTCTCTGATGCTGACTTCCTGTTTCGGCATTGGGCATCGGAAAGGGAGCAGAACCAAATAGCCCCGTGGCACTGAAGCTTAAAGGTAAGCATCATGGGGCTGTTTGAGGCCATTGCCACTGCTGTATGTCCTGGAGAGGGGTGTGTGGCAACAATAGGTCCCCATGTAGGGCTGGTGCTGATGTCCCTGAGTAGAAATAAAAAT
Organism: Ichthyophis bannanicus; assembly: GCA_033557465.1. Lineage (NCBI taxonomy): Eukaryota > Metazoa > Chordata > Amphibia > Gymnophiona > Ichthyophiidae > Ichthyophis > Ichthyophis bannanicus. The sequence continues at coordinate 462,455,146 of CM066036.1, forward strand.
GTGGAAAGTGAGAGGTGGGATTAGGAAAGTTTATGACCTAGTAGTGGAGGAGTTGTCTAGTGATTAGAGCAGCAGCCTGGTGACTAGGAGACCCACTGGCACTCCTTGTGACTTGGGCAAGTCACTTTACTCTCCATTGCCTTGGAAGAAGGGCCTGGAAATCTACTTCCAGTCACATCTTACCAAGACAGCACAGGGGCTGTTGGGTTGCCAGAGTCAGCATTGACTCAACAGCATGTATTGTATTGCAGTTGTACACATAAATGGTTTCTGCTCTAGAGACAGAGGTGATAAATACTTATTAATTAAGCCATAATTTCATTTAGGATCCAGTCAATGCTGGGAATATTGCTAAGTCAGCACACCTGTACTTTTTTTAAACACGTGATATTTGGTATCGTGTAAAATCAGTTTGTTAGATTTACGATAAGTGAAAAAATTGAATAGCAAATTTGCATTAAATTCTGCCAGAAACTTGGAGATTTGTGAAACAGACTTATGACACGTTACAGCAAGTGTAAGGCAGTGAATGCATGAGTCATGCTCGAGTTTATGACTGGTACAAATGTTTCCATGAGGGTCGCCAAAGTGTTGACAGTGACAAACGTTTTGGAAGAGCAGGAATATAAACAGAGTTGAAGCAGTGTGTGCAATAATATGCTCAAATCATCGATTGACTATCAGGGAGCTTGCTGAGGACATGAACATCAGTTTCCAGTTGGTACAGTCCATTCTTACTGGCCAAAAAAGAAGATCTACAGCCAGCGAGTTGTTGGAATGCTTTGAAAATGACTCCGATTTCAACAAAAAAGATTATTACTGGTGATGAATCATGGGTTTATGGTTATGATCCAGAAACTAAGGCTCAATCCTCACAATGGAAGACTCCAGACTCTCCCAGACCCAAGAAAGCCAGTCAGGTGAGGAGCAATCTGTAGGTCATTCTCACAGTTTTCTTTGATTACCAGGGTATTGTTCATCATGCGCATACTCTAAAAGGCCAAACCATCAATAAGGAGTACTACATCCAAGTTCTGACTCATTCAAGAGATGCAGCTCATCGTAAGAGGCCAGAGTTGCGCAGGAATGGTGAATGGTTGCTTCATCATGATAACGCCCAGGTCACGCAGCACATGTTGTCCAGCAGTTCTTGACAAACACCAAATCAAGCAAGTCTGTCAGCCTCCACACTCACCTGACCTCGCACCCTGTGACGTTTTCTTGTTTCCAAAACTGAAATTACCACTGAGAGGAAGGAGATTCAATGACTTGAAGACCATTAAGCAAAATTCAACACAGCAGCTTCACAGCATAAAAAAAGAGGCATTTCAAAATTGTTTCCAGCAGTGGCAGGAACACTGGAAGAAGTGTGTTTTATCGGAAGGGGACTACTCTGAAGGAGACTGAGTGCAATAGCTGTCAGTGTTATATTTCTTGTGTTATTGTACAATTGTGCAAGTTTTGATACGTTTTGCTCACACTCATAGTAACACAGAGCCGTCAGTTTCCTGCAGATCCTTAGGAATAGACATTGCTGCAACAGATAAAAAAAATATGCAGCAAAGGTTCTGAAATAGTTGGCTGCTGAAATTTGGTTAAAGATAACCAGATGAGTTATCCTGTTAAAATTTATATGCATATAGTTAGCTTCCAAAATTAAAAGATCAATCATAATAATATGATACTGGGTTAGACAAAAGGTCCATTAAGCTCAGAATCTGGACTCAGACTGTGACCAATTCAGCACTATCCTGTCTTTCTGTTAAAACACCAGTATCCCAAAGATTAGATACGTTCCTTATTGTTTACCCAGAGAAGCTGTTGCTTTCCCAATTTCACATTGCTAATAAGAGTGTATGGACCTTTCCTCCAGGAACTTGTCTAAACCCCTTTTAAATGAAATTATACTAGATGCCTTGACCACATCTTTCAGCAACAATTTCCACAGCTTAATTGTGCATTGGGTGAAAAAAAACTCTTTCTCTGTTTTGAAATATGCTACCTAGTCTTGTTACTCATTGGTTTTTAGTTTTACAGTATTATTTACAAGTCCACCTCTACTTTTCTCTCTGACTTTGACTCATTGCTTTCCTTCTTTCTGGATTCATCTTTCCCCTCCTTTATTCTCAGGGATTTTGACATTCATGGTGATAACCCCTCTGACCATTATGCTTTAAAGCTCCTCTCCCTTACCTCATCATTCAACCTCCAGCTTTGCTCTACTACCCCTACTAACTAGCAAGGCCACTACCTTGATCTTGTATTCTTCTCTAATTGCTTACCATCTAACTTCTGTACCTCATTTCTCCCCTTAACGGACCATCACCTTCTAAGTTTCACTCGTCATCACTCACCACCTCACCACACCCTGTCTCCTCCAACCTCTTCAGAAATCTTCATGCTATTGACCTGTTGGCTCTCTCCTCCACTGTCTCATCACCTCTTTCCTCCACTATGTCATCTGAGTCTGTTGATGAGGCAGTAGCTTCCTATAACACTGCACTCTCCTCTGCTCTGGATGCTCTTGCTCTGCCCATGCAACGTCTTGTGAGGCTTACTATACCCCAGCCCTGGCTGTCTTCCACTACCTGCTATCTACACTCCTGTGCCCGTTCAGCTGAGCACGCTTAGCTCAAATCCCACACCCTTGCAGACTTTCTACACTTCAAATTCATGCTTGTCTCTTTCCAGTCAGCCATAGCACTGGCCAAACAAGACTATTATGTCCATCTGACTAATTCTCTTGCCTCTAACCCTTGCCATCTCTTTACAACTCTCAACTCTCTCCTCAAGGTGTTTCTGCCTCTGACCCCTCCATCCCTTTCTGCCCAAACTCTGGCTAACTACTTCCATAACAAAATCCACATGATCACATTCCAATTGCCCACGAAGTTAGCTGCTCCCCCTCCTCCCCTTCTTCATTTCCAACCTTCCACCCTGCCTCTGCTACCCTTTCTTCCTTTTCTATGATCTCTGAGGAGAAAACCATTCACCTTCTTTCCTCATCCAAACTCATTACCTGCTCCTCTGATCCTATTCCCACCCATCTCGTGAGCACCATTTCCTCCACTTTAGCCCCTTCTATCTCTCATATTCTCAACCTATTGCTCTCCACTGAAACTTTCTCCACAGCCTTCAAGCATGCTGTGGTCACTCCTCTCCTCAAGAAACCTTCACTAGACCCTTTCTGTCCTTCTCACTATTGACCCATCTCCCTCCTCCCCTTCATTGCTAAACTACTTGAACATGTGGTTCACTGCTGTTGCTTTGACTTTCTCTTCTCTCAAGCCCTTCTGGATCCTCTACAATCTGTCTTTCATCCTTTACATTCTACCGAAACAGCTCTTGCCAAATCTCCAGTGACCTATTCCTGGCAAAATCCAAGGGCCTTTACTCGATCTTCATCCTTCTTGACCTCTCTGCTGCTTTTGACACTGTTGACCACGACCTTCTCCTTGATACCTTGTCCTCGCTTGGTTTTAAGGACTCTGTGCTATCCTGGTTCTCTTCTTTTCTCTCCTATCGCTCTTTCAGTGTTTGTTCTGGTGGATCCTCCTCAACTGCTATCCTGCTCTCAACTGGTGTACCCCAATGATCAGTCTTGGGTCCACTCCTTTTCTTTCTCTATACCCAGTCACTTGGTGCACTCATTTCTTCCCATGGCTTTCAGTACCATCTTTATGCTAATGACTCCCAGATCTACCTCTCTACACCTGAAATTTCTCTGGCAATCCAGGCCAGATCTCTGCCTGCCTTTCTGACATTGCTGCTTGGATGCCTCACTGCCACTTGAAATTGAACATGGCCAAAACTGAGCTTCTTGTTTTTCCCCTTAAACCCTCCTCTCCCCTTCCTCCTTTCTCAGTCTCTATGGATAACTCTCTACCCTTCCCTGTCTCCTCAGCTCGCAACCTTGGGGTTGCCTTTGACTCCTCTCTTTCCTTCTCCACACACACCCAACTGATAGCTAAAACCTGCCATTTTTTTCTCTACAACATCAATAAAATATGCCCATTCCTTTCTGAACACACTACTAAGATACTTATCCACTCTTTAGTCACCTTCTGTATAGACTATTGTAACCTGCTCCTGGCTGATCTCTCTCTGAGTCATCTCTCTCCTCTTCAATCTGTTCAACACTCTGCTGCATGGCTAATCTTCCGCCAGCCTCTTCATGCTCATATTACCCCTTTTCTCAAGTCTGTTCATTGGTTTCCTATCTGTTTCTGAATCCAGTTCAAACTTCTCCTGCTGACCTATAAGTGCATTCACTCTGCAGCTCCTCACTACCTTTCCTCTCCTATCTCTCCCTACACCCCCCCCCCCCTCAGGAACTCCACTCTTGTGGCAAATCACTTCTATCTGTGCCCTTCTCTTCTATTGCCAACTCCAGACTTCGCTCTTTTCTCCTTGCTGCTCCTTATGCCTGGAACAAACTACCTGAGTCTGTACGTCAGACACCTTCTCTAACCCTTCTCCAACTGGAGTGGAGGAGTGGCCTAGTGGTTGGGGCAAGGTACTTCAGGCCAGAAGGTCAGGGGTTCAAATCCCACTAGAGGACAGCAACCTTGGGCCAGAAGGACTGGGGTTTCTAGTCCTACAGGTGCTCCTTGTGATCTTGGGCAAGCCACTTAACCCTCCATAGCCCATGTTCCCTGTAAAATAGTTCTCTCCAAGTTATAATGCCCTGTTCAATGTAATTTCAATTTGTTCAATGTAAACCACACTGATGCAGAACAGCACGGTATATAAGAGAATGTAAATAAATAAATTTTCAAATTCAGGCTGAAAACTCACCTCTTTGCTGCCGCTTTTGGATCTTGACTCACCTAATGTCCTTTGTGTTTCCTTACCATTCCCCCTAGCTGTGTCCCATGTTTACAGCTACTGTGTTGTCTGTCTCTATTAGATTTTAAGCTCTGATGAGCAGGGACCGTCTTTTACATGTGTCTGTGCAGCGCTGCATATGCCTTGTAGTGCTATACATATGTGCAGTAGTAGTAGTAGTGGTAATATTTACCCTTTTTGAAATCTGAGCTCAAGGCAAGTGCTAATCGGGTATAAATTGTACCTGAAAAAGTGGAAGAAAAAGTGACTTGCCCAAGATTTACAGAGAGTCAGTGGGAAAAGGAGGATTTAAACCTTGACTTCCCTTGTCCACAAGGCTGGTACAGGGGCAGCAATGGCAGCACTCAGCGTTTATCTTGAAACGTTGGCACCACAGGGCTGTTTGTTTCTGCCCCCTCCAACACTTAATTGTTTATTGTTTATTTACAGCTTGATATACTGCCCCCCATTACATCGGGGCGGTTTACAATATACATACTAGCATTAGGCAAGAAAGGAAAAAGAAATTACAATCACTTAAAAAGAAAAGATGAGAAAGCAGAGTTAGCAGAAGCAGTGCAACAAGGAGAGTGAGGTCATACAGGTTCAGAGGGGACATTAAAAGCTGTAGACAAAGGCTAACTAGGCTAGGCCCCAAAAGTAAATTGGATATAATCAGTGAAGTGGATGAAACAGCTGCTGACAAACAAATTTATACAACTATGATTCACCCAGGATATGCAGATTTGGAGTTGTCAGATTACGGGAAAGACAGCGGATCAGGATCCATAATATCCATAGGGATAGAAAGAAGCCCATCTATACATGAAACTGGATTGTAGAACCTATGTTAGTCATAGGCCCAGAAAGTACAGGTCTGAACTGCAGTAAAACTATCTCTTTAAATGCACTTCTGCTTCTTCTAGGACATTGGACTTAGTAAACAGGGCTTCTGTGATTAGCAAACAGAGTTTGTGTAGAAATAGATATTAGGTCAGATTGAACTTCTCTAAATAAATAGAACATAGGGTACATTTGCTCATCTTGCAATCTGATAGGCTAAAGAGGTTGCTAGGTCAGGATGCGCTGCTCTTTTGAAACTGGGCTTTGAGTCAATTAGCAAATATATTTATTTTATTTATTTATTTATTTAGACAGTTTTGTATACCACCTTATCCTTCAATCAAAGCGGTCACAACACAATTGGGGGATGCATTTAACACGCAGGGATATGAGACACATACACTAATACTTACAGGGAACATGGGCAATGGAGGGTTAAGTGGCTTGCCCAAGACCACAAGGAGCATCTGTGGGACTAGAAACCCCAGTCCTTCCGGCCCAAGGTTGCTGTCCTCTAGTGGGATTTGAACCCCTGACCTTCCGGCCTGAAGTACCTTGCCCCAACCACTAGGCTACTCCTCCCTATAACGAATATAGCTTGCATAAATAGTAGAAAATCAGCAAATATAATAAGTAACTAATTAGCTTCTGTTGAAAAGTAAAATCACAGTGACACCTACTGAATTTAGTGAACATACTTATGAGATGTAACTTCTTCTTTCTATATGATAATGTTGCCTATGTTAGCAAATTTTATGTACACGTAATTTGGAAAGTACCAGATGTTAATTAAAGATTAACTGAATCAGCTGATATTTTCTAATAAAAGCGGGAGCCCTGTGAAGCCATCTTTGAAGAAACTCGATGGATATGTCTGATTTAGACTCCATGCGTTTCCTCCCTATAGAGCTCCATAGTGATTGATTAATTAATTAATTGTGTCTTGTCTTTTCTTCCTATTGAGAGGTATAGAAATATAAAGAATCCAGGTGTTGTGTGTAGGATTCCAGACCCACAGAGTCAACAGTTGGTGCTGTAAATAGAGACTCGGATTTCTCTGCCTTTCAACAGGAACGGTAAATGCTAAGGACACAGGCTGTGTGTGAGTATACTACAGTTTGACAGATATCTGTGTAAAGTGTATAGTGTATTGTAAGTGCAATGGGTAATAAAACAGCTAAAGAGCAGAGATCTCAGTTAGAAGAATGGGACAAGAAGGTTCGTGAGATAGCATAAAATAAAGGTAGTCCCAATTATGAAATGAAGAGAAAATTTGGGGATAGCTCTTTGGATTATGTAGCTAAGTGGCATTCAGTGACTGCCGGTAATCCCAAGTTGCAGTTCCCCCTTGGGGGCACGTTTCATGAGGATAAATTAAAATGGTTGCAATCTGTGTTAGCATTAGATGGGAATGCTTCTCATAATAGTCATGAATGGATTACATATAACTTTTGGTGTTCAAAGGCTGCTGATAAGAGCAAACACACTAATGATTCTGTAATTAAACAGTTCAGGGATCAGGTGTATAGGATAGAAGAGCAAATCTGTGTCTTAACTAAACAAGTAGGATCTGATAGTGGAAAAATTGAAAATGTACATAGTTGTGAGCCTTGTACTCTCGCTTCTGCTCCCCCAGCGTACGAGGAAGAAGTTACTGCACTAGCTATTTCCCTGTCTAGGAATAATGCTCCAGCTGTGGCTGCCAGTCACGATCGGGAGGCGCCCCCGATCCAACTGGATGCTATGCCTGGTGTCTCTACCCCTGTTAAATTTGATATGTCCAGTGTAGTATTACATTCTTTTGATTCTCCACTTATTGCAGGGGGGGAAGCTGGTGCCTCTTCAAGTGGCTTTCTTGCCTCTACCCCTGTGGATTCTGCAAATATTCCTCGTACCACTAGAGCTCAGCAGTTAACTAAGGATATTGTAGAACTTGAGCAGTTAATAGGAGTGGAAGCTAGTCAGCTGGTAGGGTTAACTACTGTAGAGCAGTTAAAACAGTATCATGTCTTTCTAATAAATAAAGCTCGTACGTTAACTGAAGTAATTACAGCTATGTTCGAAGCATTAGATCTGCAAATAAAACAGCATACCGTAAGTTTGTTATCTCACAGTAAAAGTAGGGAAATTGTAGCTGAAGCAAAGTCTGCTGTTGCCAAGGGAATTGGGCATTGGACCAAGGCTCCATTGATTTCTAATTGGCAGTGTCTGCAGTGTTTAACTTTGGAATTGGGTGAATCATTAGCTCTAGATAAACAGAGTAGGGAACAGAGCAAGGAAATTGATCTACTTGCTCCATTTAGAGCTTTTCCAAGGGGAGATGGGGGTTTGGTTACTTTAGCATCACACTGGTCTCCAGCTGAAATTTTTAGTTTGGCTAGATCATGCCCTGATTCTAGAGAAAAACCCGGTCAATTTGTAGATTATTGGCATCAGCTAATAACTACGTATGATCCTTCTTGGGTAGATTTACAAAATTTATTGAAAGCAGTTTTTCTGAAACCCATAGAATTAAGGGCAGTCACTCACCCTCAGCTGCCTGATAATGTAGCATGGGTGTGGCCCTGTGCTGATCCTGTTATTAATGCTTCTGATGTTGCTCAAATGGCTGCATTTAGGGACCATAGGGATAATTTGTGAAAAGCAATTGAAAAAAATGTACTCCTGTCAGAGATTTGTCCAAACTCTTAGATCTAAAGCAGTGTGGGGGTGAAACTGTTAGCCAGTTCCACACCAAGTGTTGCCTAGCATTCCGAGATTTTTCTTCTCAGAATGGTGAGATGGAGGGTTTTGCTTCAATTTTTGTGAATGGACTGCAATCAGAAATAAAAGATATTCTTGAAAATGCTTTGCTTGGATGGTCTACTAAGTCTGCACAAGAGATCCTGGAAGCTGCCTTACATGCAGAGAAGCGAATCCAGAAGCAGAAAGAAGCTGACAAAGGTAAACTTGATCGTCAATGTCAAAAACTCTTGAATCTACAAGTATCAAGTTATGAATCCAACTTTAGAGGGCGAAGTAGAGCAAGAGGCAGTAGAAGTGTGGTACCCTTTAGAGGAAGAGGACGTGGCTATATGGGAGGACAGCAAGGGGATCGTGCCTGTTATGGTTGTGGGCAAGTGGGCCATATGATTAAAGATTGTACTAAGCCAAGGGGCAACTTTTTCCAGCCTGGGGTGCAACAGGATGCTGCTAGATATCCATCCGCTTCATACCCTGTGTCTACCCCTAACCAGCCTTCAGTTATGACCCAATACTATGCAGAGACTGATGTGGACTATAGTGAGGACTGACTAGGCTTAGTTGTGTGTCCCAACACCCAGGGGGAAATACATGCTACTATTATGGGGTATGAATTGCTTTTCCTGTTATATACAGGTGCCTCTACATCTGCCATAGCGTATCCCAGTTACCTCCTCCTCTGTTTGAGGCACTACCTGCAGCTCCTAAAGTACCTTGTGAAGGAATTGAAGGAAAGACTATAATGCATCAAAAGTTATCTGATGTGCCAATTGTAGTGGAGGGAAAATTGTATCATACAGATTTTCTGGTTGGCCCTACTTTGCCTGTCAACTTGCTTGGTCGAGATTTTTTATCCAGAAATAAGACTGTTATAAGCTGGGAAACTGGCACTTTGACTTGTACCTTGTTTCCCTTGCAAGTACAACAGCCTATAGCTGTGACACCGGCTGTTGTGACTCCTCCACCATTGGACACTCTTCCTTCAACCTTGTGGGCAGTACCAGGTGATGATATTGGGCATCTCAACATTCCTCCAGTCAAGATTGAAGTACAACCAGGAGCTCCATTACCATATGTGCGTCAATATCCATTACCTTCAGCGTTGGTGGCTGGAATACGGCCAGTAATTGAAAATCTGCTGTCTCAGGGTGTGTTTGTACCTACTTCTTCTCCTTGCAATACTCCTATCTTACCTGTGTTAAAGGCTGATGGTAATTCCTACAGATTTGGGCAAGATTTGAGAGCAATTAATCGTATTGTCCTACCAATTTTTCCTCTTGTACCCAATCTTCATGATATTTGGACTCGCATACCATGTGACTCCACCCACTTCTCAGTTATAGATTTAAGCTCCGCCTACTACTCCATAGTGGTGGGGGAGGAGTCGAGATATTTACTGGCATTTACGTTTGAAGGGCGCCAGTATACCTGGACTACGCTGTCTCAAGGCTACACAGAGAGTCCTGCCTATTTTTCGCAGGCCCTTAAAGCTGCTTTACAGGACTTGGCGTTGGACAAATCTGTGCTGATCCAGTATGTAGATGATTTACTTATTTGTTCTCCTTGTTATGATGCTTGCATTGCTGATACTATGTTAGCTCTTGTACATATCTCTCATTTGGGGTTGAAAGTGAATCAATCAAAATTGCAATTTGCTGTACCGCAAGTGATATTTCTTGGTGTATGTCTCTCCTCTGCTGGGCGCTCTATTACTGCTCAGAGAATTGGGCCTATTATGTCAATGACTTTCCCTGCTACTGTACCTCTAATACGCCGCTTTCTAGGCCTTCTAGTGTTTTGTCATCAGTGGATACCTGACTTTGCTGAACTTGCTGCTCCACTGTATGCCCTGCTTGGCCGTGAGGCTCCAGAGGATATTATAGTTCCTACTGAAGCTCAGCACAATGCTTTCCACTCTCTGCAGCAAGCGCTATTGAAGTCACCTTGTCTTTCATTTCCAGATTATAATTTGCCTTTCTGCCTTTATGTAGCGACATCTACTTCTGCTGCTGTGTGTGTTTTGGCACAACGCTTTCCTACTGGACTCAAGCCTTTAGGCTACTTCTCTCAAGCCTTTGATCCTGTTGTTTCTGGCATGCCGCCATGTTTTCAATCTTTAGCTGCTGTGGTATTTGTAATACAGACTACTGACTTTCTTGTCCTTCAACATGAACTACATGTATACACATCTCACTCAGTTGCTAGGTTATTGCATTTGGCTAAGACTCAACCTTTATCCAGTTCTCGTTTATTGTTATTTGATCTGGCTATCTCCCAAGCACATGTAACCTTACATGAAGTCTCTTTGTTACAGCCAGCTCAAATTTTGGCTTCTTTAGAGCCATTGCTACACTTGTCTGACCTTGATGGAACTCACGATTGTCTTTCCTCTGTAACAGCCTATTCAAAGGCTAGGCCTGATTTGTCTGCTATTCCTTTGTCAAACCCTGACTGGGTTCCATTTACTGATGGTTCTGCCTTCCGTGATGAACACGGGAATTTACTTGTGGGGTATGCTGTAAGTACTGTTGATTCTGTAATAGAAGCAGGAGCGTTGCCGTTTGCAAGTGCCCAGTTGGCAGAAGTGTTCGCTCTCATTCGGGCCTTGGAAATGTCTACGCATTTGGTTGTTAATATCTATAGTGACAGTAGTTATGCAATCGGGGTTCTATGGGACTTTGGCAATATTTGGGCTCAGCGGGAGTTCTTGACTGCTGCTCATAAACCCATCAAACATGCCCGCTATATTGAACGTTTGCTTGCTGCAGTGCTTAAGCCAGCTCAAGTGGCGGTGTTGAAATGCAAAGGACATGATCTTAATGGTACTGTGGTGTCACAAGGCAATCGGTTTGTAGACCAAGCTGCTAAAGCTACAGCAGCAGGACCTGAAGTTCCATCACATCTTTTATTAACTCTTCGTTCACCTGCAGCTTCTACTTCTGGCTCATTATCTCTGGACTTGATGCGTTCTCATCAGGACTCAGCTGACTTCACCGAAAAACAGGATTGGCTCACTTGGGGAGCATCACCTAATGGTACTGGACTTTGGATGAAGGGCAGTTTGATTATCTCTCCTAAATCATTGTTATATCCTGTTGCTTTATTTTTGCATCATAAGTTGCACTTAAGTGTTATGGCTATGACAAAAGCTTTTGCTCAATTGTGGCATAAACCTACATTTGCTTCTGCTGCTCATGATGTGTGTGTTTCTTGTCTCCTGTGTTTGCAAGCAGGAAAGTCTGGATGCACTCTGCGCGCATCACCTTCTCCATCCTTGCCTAGGCCTTGAGGACCCTTCCTCTTCTTGCAAATGGACTTTACTGATCTGCCTTGTGCCAAAGGGGGAAGGAAACATCTTCTGGTTTTTACTTGCTTACATTCTGGATGGCCTGAGGCCTATCCAACAAATTCATTGTCTGCTGCTACAGTTTTGAAATGCTTGCTTACTCAGTTTATTCCTTTGTGGGGTTTGCCCCTGGTTTTGTCTTCGGATCAAGGTCCAGTATTTACGACAGACATCTGGAAAGGCATAAATGCATTTTTTGGCCTTCATCAGAAACTTCATCCTCCGTATCATCCGCAAAGCTCTGGCCAAGTGGAACGGATGAATCGGACGCTGAAGGTGCTTCTTCGGTCTCTGACTCATGATTGGAGTCGGGATTGGGTGGAAGCTTTGCTGTTTGCTTTGTTCTCAGTCCGTAATTCTCCTCAGAGAACTTGACAAGGTCTTACCCCTTATGAAATTGTGACAGGACGTCCAGCAACCTCTCCAGCACATGTTATAATTCCACCGGATCAATTGCCGGATCCCCAATTACTGCGCAGCGACTTATTATCTTATTGTAAATATTTGTACCAAACGCTGGTATCTCCTTCCTTTTTGCAGCTTACAAAGCAGGGTGCTCAGGCATCTCAATCAACCCCAGACGTGGAACCAGGAGACTGGGTACTCATCAAGGATCCAGCACCCAAGTCGGCTCTAGCAGCGAAGTTTCTGGGACCATTCCAAGTGTTGCTGGTGGGATATTCGGCATTGAAAGTGAAAGGGCGAAAAGCGTGGATACATCTGGACCAGTGCAAGAAGGCACCGTCCCCTGGATAAGACAACTTCCACCTAGACCAAATCCTGAGGAATTAATTGAAATTGAACTGGACTCATTTCCTCCAAGTTCATCTCCACTTAATCAAGAGAGTGACTGTGAAATTGTTGGACAATCACAACCTAATCCAGAATTGGTTATTGACAATTGGCTAATATGCATATTCGCAGTAGCATTGGCACTATTTCTGTTTTTCTGGGTTTGGTGTCTATCAGCTCTTTTAGCAGTATCGGAAGTATAGATGAGTTGATAAGGAGGCTATCCGAAAAACCAACAATAGCCCCTGAACACCAGGCAGTAGTAGATAAGATGCTTCGGGAGCTTGGGTTTGTTACTACTCCTCCTCCTGCGGTCCCAGCTCATACAGTTCCTGACCATACAGTTCCTGAGTATGATCCACATGCTCCCTGGGCAAAACATGGTACTTTCTATAATGTGTTTCATTCTCACATTTACTCCTTAATTCAGCGTTTTAATATTTCCAGCTGTGCAGTATGCTTGCCTCATCCAGCTGCTACACAGTTTGGATTTTTGCCCAGACCTCGACCTATTTCCTTGCAAGAGCTGAAGGAGTTGTCTGTGAATGAAACTCTGTTTAATCTTACTGTAACATGGCCAGAGGGAGTAACCCCTGCTCCAAGAATTATCAGCCCTCAGCCAGTGGTTGATCCTCCCATTTGTTTCCAAAGAAAAGGAGCATATCCTGTGGGAGAAACCCCTTTGTCTAAATGTCAGACTGTCATGACTAACAACCATGTCCATTTAGTGATGGAATCTCCTACAGTAAGTGCTGTACAAGCCATTTCAAATTTAAAGGTAGTCAATGTTATCCCTGATGCCAAGACTCGTCTTGATCAGTATGAATTACAATATTATGATCAGGATGGGTTCCCAGCATATGGGAAGTATAGATTGCAGAACAGCAAAGATGGTTTGTCATCTGGATATGTTGACAATTATGTGTATCCCTATCTAGGATATTATCACCCATGGTTAAGAAATATTTGGCCCGGAACTGAAGTTCTAGTTACAGAACCTAAAGATTTTAAAATTTGGCCTGATGGACTACTTGCCTTGGTAGGTCACTATTTTGTGTGTGGAACTTTAGCAATTGCTACATAGCTACTCTTGACTTGCCATGGAAACTGGTCCCTTATTTTTATTTTATTTATTTATTTACATTCTCTTATATACCACGCTATTCTGCATCAGTGCGGTTTACATTGAACAAACTGAAATTACATTGAACAGGGCATTATAACTTGGAGATAACTATTTTACAGGGAACATGGGCTATGGAGGGTTAAGTGGCTTGCCCAAGACCACAAGGAGCACCTGTGGGACTAGAAACCCCAGTCCTTCTGGCCCAAGGTTGCTGTCCTCTAGTGGGATTTGAACCCCTGACCTTCCGGCCTGAAGTACCTTGCCCCAACCACTAGGCTACTCCTCCACTCCACTCCACTCCTTATGAAACTTTACTAGAAATGCCTTCTAGTCATTATCGCAGAGCCATAGATGACTCTAGTGCTGATATACGTGCAGCAAGGAAATTACTAGAGGATACCACTATGTTAACTCAACAAGAAGTAAGCACCTTTACGGGAACAGTGTGGCTAAGTACCTTTGGCGCCATACGCCCTACACAACGCTATGGTGAGCAATTATTGCGAATTTATGCTTTAATAGAAGTTACAGCCCAAGATTTGACTGATGCTCTTACAGTCATGCAAGGTACAGTAGACAAGCTGACTGCTTACTCTGCACAGAATAGGATGACCTTAGATTATTTGCTAGCCAAAGAAGGAGGAATCTGTAATATTGTCCATGAGCACTGCTGTATGCTCATCGATTCACAAAGTAAGGTGGTCTCTGGTATCCTAGAACAGGTGAGAAAAGGAACTCACTTCTCCAAAGATAGTATAGAAGGAACCTCTGATTCTGTGCGGCCCTGGTTTGATAACATGTGGAGTGGCTTGTCAGGTCCAGTAAAAGCTCTACTGACAGGTCTGTTTGGCTTCTTAGTAGCCCTCCTACTATGTCTTGCTTGCATTATGAAGTGTTGTACTACATACTTGTCCAAAACTACGAATACTATTGCAGTTTTGAAATTGCAGAGTGTTCCTAGTACTGGAGATTTGCTTCGTGAAATGCCCTTTTATGAAGAATGTGGTTCTGGGCAGAACCAAAGGGAGGACTGTAGACAAGGGCTAACTAGGCTAGGCCCCAAAAGTAAATTGGATATAATCAGTGAAGTGGATGAAACAGCTGCTGACAAACAAATTTATACAACTATGATTCACCCAGGATATGCAGATTTGGAGTTGTCAGATTACGGGAAAGACAGCGGATCAGGATCCATAATATCCATAGGGATAGAAAGAAGCCCATCTATACATGAAACTGGATTGTAGAACCTATGTTAGTTATAGGCCCAGAAAGTACAGGTCTGAACTGCAGTAAAACTATCTCTTTAAATGCACTTCTGCTTCTTCTAGGACATTGGACTTAGTAAACAGGGCTTCTGTGATTAGCAAACAGAGTTTGTGTAGAAATAGATATTAGGTCAGATTGAACTTCTCTAAATAAATAGAACATAGGGTACATTTGCTCATCCTGAAATCTGATAGGCTAAAGAGGTTGCTAGGTCAGGATGCACTGCTCTTTTGAAACTGGGCTTTGAGTCAATTAGCAAATATAACGAATATAGCTTGCATAAATAGTCGAAAATCAGCAAATATAATAAGTAACTAATTAGCTTCTGTTGAAAAGTAAAATCACAGTGACACCTACTGAATTTAGTGAACATAGTTATGAGATGTAACTTCTTTCTAAATGACAATGTTGCCTATGTTAGCAAATTTTATGTACACGTTGTAATTTGGAAAGTATCAGATGTTAATTAAAGATTAACTGAATCAGCTGATATTTTCTAATAAAAGCGGGAGCCCTGTGAAGCAATCTTTGAAGAAACTCGATGGATATGTCTGATTTAGACTCCATGCGTTTCCTCCCTATAGAGCTCCATAGTGATTGATTAATTAATTAATTGTGTCTCGTCTTTTCTTCCTATTGAGAGGTATAGAAATATAAAGAATCCAGGTGTTGTGTGTAGGATTCCAGACCCACAGAGTCAACAAAAGCTAAGAAAAAAAAGTGGGTCTTGAGGAGGAAATGGAATTTGGGGTAGGAATCTTCAAGGCAGAGGGCAGTAGGGAGGGAATTCCAGAGGGCGGGACCTAGGTAGAAAAATGCTGATTTCCGAGTGGATTGCAAGTGGGCTTGAGAAGGAGCTGGGAGGTGCAGGCGGTTAATGTGAACAGATCGAAGACTACGGGTGGGAGTATGAAAAGTTAACAGATTAGAGAGATATTGAGGTGTGTGAAGATAGACAGCTCAGTGTACGAGAGTAAGAATCTTGAAGGGAATCCGGAATTTCAGTGGTAGCCAGTGAAGGTGCAGTAAAAGCGGGGTAACATGATCACGGGGGGGAGGCATGTAAAATCATTCGAGCAGCTGTATTTTGTATTAATTGCAATCGGTGTTGTTGATATTGGGGAATACCTGCATAGATAGAATTACAGAAGTCCAGTCTGGTGATGACTAGGGAAAGGAGGAGGGTGGGGAGGGCTTGAGAGGAGAGAAATGGTCGAATGGCACGGATTCGCCTAAGACAGAAAAAGGAGCGTTGAGAAACCAGTGAAATGTGGTCGTGGAAGGTAAGATTACTGTCAAGAATGACACCAAGATAACGGAGTTTGGAAACTAAGGAGATAGGGGTGCCAGAGAAAGAGGGAGTGGGTAATGGGGTGGAAGAACCATGTGTAAACCAAATAGCCGCAGTCTTAGAAACATTAAGGATCAAGCAGTTAGAGGAAAGCCAGGAGAAGACCAAAGATAGGCAGGATTCCAAGGGAGTAATATCAGGATGGGAGGAAGATGTGTGGTGTAAGAGAAAGATGTCGTCGGCATAATAATACCCTGATATCCCGGATTGTTGGATCAATAAAGCTAGGGGAGCCAAGAAGACGTTGAACAGTAAAGGAGCCAAGATTGAGCCTTGTGGAACATCACAGGTGAGAGGAAAGCAAGCAGAAGTGGAAGAGGCTGAGGTGACTGCAAATGACCGGGAGGATAAGAAGGAGAAAAACCAGCGATACACAGTGCCACGGATACCTGCATCCCGTAACCGAGAAAGAAGAAGAGAGTGATCCACCAAATCGAACGCAGCTGAAAGGTCAAGAGATACCGCCACCGTAATATCACCATGATCACGGGAAGTGTAGATCTCATTCAGGACTGCTGTGATAGTAGTTTCAACACTGTGCCCAGATTGAAAGCCGGATTGCCGAGGGTGTAGAAAATGTGTGGAATCCAGGTGATGTGAGAGTTGGGAGAAAACAACCTTTTCCAAAAGTTTGGAAGCCAAGGGAAGGTTGGATACTGGGCAGTAACTTGCAGGTATGGAGGGGTCCAAAGAAGGATGTTTTAGAAGGGGGCGTACCAAGGCATGCTTCCAAGGATGCGGAAAAATTCCATGAGACAGGCTGGAATTGATATTAATGCCAACTTCTTGTTTGAAAATAGGAAGTCCTCATTGGGTGGTCCAAGGAGGGAGAATCAAAAAGCCTTTTGGCATCAAAATTTCAAGATAAGCACCGTGGGGCTGTTTGCTGCCATCGCCACCGCTGCATGTCCCGAGAGGGGCAGTAGCCGCAGCAATAGGTGCCAGAGGGAGGGCACAAGGGATGAGGTTTACTCAATTTCTAACCATTAGGCTAATCCCCCATTCTCAGAACGGTAAGCAACTGATCTCTATTTATCTGTTCCACTTCACTTATGATTTTATGTACCTTTATTCAATCTCCTCTCAAACATAACTTCTCCAAGCTGAAGAGCCCTAACCTTTTAGCCTTTTTTCATAAAGGAGTTGTTCCATCCCCTTTATCATTTTGGTTGCCCCTCTCTGTATCTTTATAGTTAAAAGATATCGTTTTTGAGATTGAGGAGCAGAATTGCACACAACCCTCAAGGTATGATTGCATTGTGGATTGATTCAGGGACATAATTCTCAATTTTATTCTCCATCCTTTCCAAATAATATATCACATTTTGTTTGCTTTTTTGACTGCTGCTGCATACTGAGCTAAAAATTTCATTGTATTGTCCACAGTGACTGCAAGATCCCTTTCCTGTCTGATGACTCCTAACATGGTCCAGCTCTTCAGGACAGGAACTCAGCCCTAAACTTCTTTACCATGAATGAGCAGAATGATGGTGTATTATTTGCATGCTTTATTTACAAGCTCATCTAGGGAGCTTCTCTATTGGCTTCTTACTAATAACTACTTTCTGCAGTTAACGTACAACCACTTAAATAGCCATTTGCACAACTTAATCTACATTGCATTCTTCAAAGCGTAGCATTTAGTAGACCCTCTCTAGACCCAGCTGCAGTCTGTAACTTTAAACAGCAACACCTAGTTTGTGGCTTTATATAGAAAGCTCACAGCTTATGGCTTTCAACAGCTCGCTTCTAGTTAACACAATAAACTTACAGTTCACTTTTCTAAGTACATTTTCCAGACAGGCAATAATATTTCCATTACAGGATTCTTCCCTTTAGCTTATCTTAGCTTATATGTCTTTTATTGTGCATAGCTTTGAACCACAATATGTATTCTAATTAAAAGCTTATTTCACATGGGCCCTAGTCAGCAATACCCAGCCATCTCAAACCCCTCTGGCCCTCTAAACCAAAGTAAATAACATAAGATATGCCATATTGGGTCAGACCAAGGTCTATCAAGCCCAGTATCATACGCACCTAGCAGTTTCCCCAAAAGACACAGGTTCCACAGTGCTTGCATTGGGTCAAGCAGTGATATCCTGGGTCCATTTTTCATAATGGTTTATGGACCTTTCCTCCAGGAACTTGTCCAAACCTTTTTTAAACCCAGCTACACTAACAGCCTTTACTACATCCTCCAGTAACAAAATCCAGAGTTTGATTACATGTTGAGTGAAAAAATATTTTCTCTATTTGTCTTAAATAGCTGTAGCTTCATTGCATGTCCCCTAACCTTTCTATATTCTGATAACGTAAACAATCGATCTAGGTTTACCCGTTCCATTCCGTTCATTCATTTATAGACTTCTTTCATATCTCCCCTCAGCCATCTCTTTTCCAGGTTAAAGAGCCCTAACCTTTTTAGCCTTTCTTCATAGGGGTATCCTTCCATCCCCTTCACCATTTTGGTGGCTCTTCTCTGAACCTTTTCTAATAACGCTATATATATTTTAAGAAGCGACAACCAGAATTGCACACAATATTCAAGGTGCAGTCGCACCATGCAACGATACAGAGGCATTATAATATCCTTTATTTTATTTTCCATTCCTTTCATTATGATACCTAGCATTCTATTTGCTCTCTTTGCTGCCGCTGCACATTGGGCGGAGGGCTTTAATATGTTATCCACGATGACGCCTAAATCTTTTTCCTGGGTGGAACCTTGCATTATGTAACCATAGTTTGGGTTGTTCTTCCCTAGGTGCATAACTTTGCACTTGTCCACATTAAATTTCATCTGCCATTTTGATGCCCAGTCTTCCAATTTATCAAGATCCTCTTGCAATTTTCCACAATCCTCATGGGTTTTAACAACTTTAATTAGTTTTGTGTCATCTGCAAATTTGATAACCTCACTCGTTATTCCCTTTTCCAGGTCATGTATGAATATGTCAAAAAAGCAGCGGACCCAGCACAGATCCCTGGGGTACACCACTATTCACCTTTCTCCATTGGGAAATTGGCCATTTAGCCCTACCCTCTGCTTTCTATCTTTTAACCAGTTCCTGATCCACAATAGTACACTGCCTCCTATCCCATGACTCTTTAGTTTTGCCAAACGTCTCTGATGAGGGACCTTGTCAAAGGCTTTCTGAAAGCCCAAATACACTATATCAACCAACTCACCTTTGTCTACCTGTTTATTCACACCTTCAAAAAAACATGACATATTAGTAAGACAAGATCTTCCTTGTCTAAAGCCATGTTGGCTGTCTCCCATTAAGCCATGACTATCTACATTTTCAGCAATTTTGTTCTTTATAATGGTTTCTACCATTTTTCCCAGTACCAACGCCAGGCTCACCAGTCTGTAGTTGCACGGATCACCCCTGGAACCCTTTTTAAAAACTGGTGTTACGTTTGCCATCCTCCATTCTTCAGGTAGTACAGATAATTTTAATGAAAGTGCACAGATTACTAAAAGCAGGTCTGCAATTTCATATTTCAGTTCTTTCAACACCCTTGGATGTATACTATCCGGTCCAGGTGATTTGCTACTCTTATCAAATAGTTGTGATACATCTTACTGATGAATCAATATTTCCTTCAATTCTTCCTCACCTTTGAACACCACTTCAGTCATGGGTAGCATCCCTACATCTTCCTCAGTAAAGACCAAAGCAAAGAATTCATTCAGTCTCTCCGCTATTGCCTTGTCGCCTCTTAGTGCCCCTTTAACCCCTCTATTATCTAATGGACCAACTGACTCTCTCACAGGTTTTTTGCTACGAATGTACTTGAAAAAAGTCTTTATTACACGTTTTTGCTTCCACAGCAAGCTTCTTCTCAAATTCTCCCTTTGTCTGCTTTATCAATGTCTTGCATTTAACTTACCAGTGCTTGTGCTGTTTCCAGTTTTCGTCATTTGGCGCTTTTTTCCATTTCTTGAAAGATGCTTTTTTGGATACAACAGTCTCTCTGACCTCACCTTTAAACCATGCTGTCTGTTTTTTGGACTTCCTTCCACTTGTCTTAAAGAATTGAATATAGCCAGTCTGGGCTTCCAAGATAGTACTTTAAACAACACCCAAGCTTGATGTAAGTCTTTAACCTTTGCAACTGCTCATTTTAGTTTTTTCTTAACTATTTTCCTCATTTTATCATAGTCTCCCTTTGAAAGTTAAAAGGTAGAACTGTGGATTTCCTTACCATTCCTCCTCTACTACTTAAATCAAATGCGATCATGCTATGATCACTATTGCCAAGTGGCCCCAACACCCTTATCTCTTTCACCATATTTGATGTTCCACTAAGGACTAGGTCCAATATGGCTTCCCCTCTGGTCGGTTCATGAACCAGCTGCTCCAAGAAGCAGTCATTTATTTCATCTAGGAACTTTATCTGCCTAGCATGTCCTGCCATGACACTGACCCAGTCACAGGTGGAGGAGTGGCCTAGTGGTTGGGGCAAGGTACTTCAGGCTGGAAAGTCAGGGGTTCAAATCCCACTAGAGGACAGCAACCTTGGGCCGAAAGGACTAGGGTTTCTAGTCCCACAAGTGCTCCTTGTGGTCTTGGGCAAGCCACTTAACCCTCCATAGCCCATGTTCCCTGTAAAATAGTTATCTCCAAGTTATAATGCCCTGTTTAATGTAATTTCAGTTTGTTCACTGTAAACCACACTGATGCAGAATAGCGTGGTATATAAGAGAATATAAATAAATAAATAAAATACCAGGGTAATTGAAATCACCCATTGTTATTACTGTGCTGTAATATTTTAGCTTCCTTGATTTCTTTGAGCATGTCATCATCCATTTGTTCATTCTGGCCAGGCGGTCGATAGTACACCCCCACTGCCATCGCCTTCCCCTTTTTACATGGAATTTCAATCCATAGAGATTCTACAGCAAATTTTGTTTCCTGCAAAAATTTAATCCTTTCTGACTCAACGTCCTCTCTAACATAGAGCACAACCCCTCCACCAATTTAATCATCTCTATCATTACGATATAGTTTGTACCCAGGTATCACAGTGTCCCACTGGTTGTCCTCCTTCCACCTTGTCGTTGAGATTCCAATCATATCTAACCTCTCATTTAGTGCTATATATTCTAACTCTCCCATCTTATTTTTTAGACTTCTAGCATATTCATACAAGCATTTTAGAGACTGTATTTTATTCATATTAATCTGGCTATTGGTAGGCATGGGTAATTTGGAATCTTTAAGCTCTGTCTGCTCCATACTCAAGGGTATTTGGGCTACTTTACTCTTTTTTGGAACCTCTCTACTTTTGGTAGTATCCTTCAAGGATACATTGTTCCAAACCATGTGCTCTTGGGCGACTGTTGGCTTTCCCCTATTATCTAGTTTAAAAGTTGCTCTATCTCCTTTTTAAAGGTTAATGCCAGCAGTCTGGTTCCATCCCCGTTAAGGTGAAGCCCATCCTTTTGGAAGAGCCCCTCCTTTCCCCAGAATGTTCCCCAGTTCCTAACAAATCCAAAACTCTCATCCTTGCACCATCGTCTCATCCACGCATTGAGACTCCGGAGCTCTGCCTGCCTTTTGGGTCCTACGCGTGGAACGGGAATCATTTCGGAGAACACTACCCTGGAAGTTCTGGATTTCAACTTCCTACCTAAAAGCCTAAATTTAGCCTCCAAAACCTCCCAACCACATTTTCCTATGTCATTGGTACCGACATGTACCAAGACAGCAGACTCCTCCCCAGCACTATCTAAGACCTTATCTAGGTGGCGCATGAGGTCCGCTACCTTCGCATCAGGCAGGCATGTTACCAGGCGATCCTCACGTCCACCAGCCACCCAGTTATCTACATGCCTAATGATGGAATCACCAACTATAACGGCTGTCCTAACCCTTCCCTCATGGGCACATGGCCCTGGAGAAACTTCCTTGGTGCGAGAAGGTTTTACATCACCTGGAAGACAGGTTCTAGTTACAGGATCACTTCCTGCCACACCAGGGTGATGCTCTCCTGTCACGTGACCTCTATCCTCCATGGTAACAATGAGGCTGCTAGACAGGAGGTGTGACTTCAGGACTATATCCCTGTAGGTCTCATCTATGTACCTCTCTGTCTTTCTTATGTCTGCCAAGTCTGCTACTCTAGCCTCTAGAGAATGGACTCATTCCCTGAGAGCAAAGAGCTCCTTGCACCTAGTGCACACATAAGAACTCTCACCAACTGGGAGAAAATCATAAATGTGACACTCAATGCAAAAAACTGGAAAGCCCCCAGCTCACTGCTGGATTGCTGTTTGCATCTTAGTTTTAAGCTTGTGTTTAGATCTTTAAGTTCTTTACTTACTTAGGGTTGCTGTGGATACTTATACTAATAAAAATGTACCTAATACATTTAATATACCTTGTTCACCTGAAGCTTAATTAATCTCAAGGTCCTTAATGTATGACTTATTTGGATAAAGAGCTGCACCTGAGAGCAGCTCCTTCCCTTTAAAATGTGTAAGTACCTATAAAGCTGCGATTATCCCAGGGGTGAGTGGGTTTTGGGGAGGGGGTAGGGAAATAAGACTTATTAAAAGAGGGCTGCTACACAGTATCCTGTCCTGTGCTTCTAAGGTAAGCTGTGACCCACTTCCTGGGTGATTAACAGTCCTTGCTTGGCTAGAAGGAGTGTTTCAAAATGACCTTTTGACCTGCCACCTGACTTTAACACGTATTTAAAAAGTTTCACAGGTCTCTTGCCCCCTAGGTAGAAGGCCTCTTTGTAAAGGTCTCTAGAAGACTTTATTTCTTGTTCAATGAATACTGACCCTGTTTTACCTTTTATGCTAAGTTGTATTCTTATTTGATTTAAACTAAAGCTCTTTGCTGCTACTAGGCCCTTAATGAGTATTAAATTTAAACTACAAACTCTCTGCTGGGTTCTAAATTTAACCAGAAAGCTCTCTTCTGTGTTTTAAATTTAAACTTTAACTTAAACTGCTGCTACTAGGCTTTGACTGATTTAACTTATACACTGGGTTTACAGATTAATCAGCTTTAATCCAAAGAATTCCCTTCAGAAAAATTCCCAGACGTATATACTCACTATTGCAGATCTCTCTCCAGAAGTAGCAATCCCCTTTTGTAGTCCTTCAAGATTGCCAGTGACACTACAGTGACCTGTTCCAGACTGCCTCTCTCTAAAAGCACCAGGTAAGTATTTCATTATGGCTTTTAGTCAGAACACTAAGCTGTGATAAACAAGGGCTGTCTCTTACATCCATATGTACAGCACTGTGTATGCCTTTTAGTGCTATACAAATGATAAGTAGTAGTAGTAACACAGCCTATGCATTGTTGTTCTGTCTCTACCCAAATATCGGTAGTTCCTTAATTTCTTAAACATAAACTTAGAATAGCAATTAGGTTCCTACCTTTGTTACAGGTTCTGACAACTATACCTCAAACATTCTCCATCTAAAGATTTTACTCCTCAAACTACCCTTCTAGCGTGACAGTTGAAGCTCCCTAGTCTGAAGTTCCCTTGCATCTTTTCTGTCTAAGCTCTCGTTTCAAACAAATCTAGCTTTTTCTTGTATTCACGAGCAGACTGTCTACTTAACTGCAGGTACTTATTTGGCACCACTTATGGGTTGAGATCACTTGCCTCTGTAAGCTCACTGTCAATTCAGAACTTCCAGGAACTACAACTCCCAAGACTTGGTGGAGCAGGCAGCCTTTTCCTTTCAGCTTCAGCGCCCAGAACATTTATTTATTTATTTATTTTACCGCTTTCTCTACTGTAGGTAATCAAGGCGATTTACAGAGAACATTTTCAACTACTGCACAAGACAGTTTACAGAGAACAGTTACAAATACAAACATTAATGTTGCTTAAACTATTTACACAAGACACAATCATTACTGACATGAGATATTATGTGAGAATTATCTGAAGCATGTATTTTACAACAGATGGGTTATGGAGGATGATCATTGGGATTGATAACCATGAGTGTTTATGTGGTCTGTGGTAGGTTGTTCGGACTGGTAGTAGTGTGTAAAGATGAATGGTTTTTTCAGGTGTTTTCTGAATTCTGTTAAGTCTTTAATTTCTCTTTGAGAGTTAGGTAGATTGTTCCATAGGGCTGGGGCGTAGAATGAGCATGCCCTGTTCATTGTGGATTGATTTACTTTTCTGACATTCTTCGGAGTGGTTAGTATATTTTTCAGGCTTTGTTCTTGTATGTTGCTGCATGTTTATTCATGTGCTGAGATATGTTGGTGCTATGTTGTTTATTATTTTGAAGATAGTCATTAGTGCTTTGAATTTAATCCTTTGAAGTACCGGGAGCCAGTGGAGATGAACAGAATGGGTGTTATATGTTGGGATCTTTCAGCTTTCATTATTGTACACACAACCATATTTTGAGCAAGTTGTAGGGGTTTTAGAGTTTTTTTGGGCAGCCCTTGGAGTATGCTGCTGCTGTAGTCAAGATGGCCTCCCTGTTGAGGGTAAAGGCCAAGGCAGAGAGGCTCGCATCCTGGAGATTAATGCATGGCTGCGTGGATGGTGTCTTCGAGAGCGTTTTGGTTTCCTAGACCATGGGATGCTGTTCCAAGGGTTGCAGAGCAGAGATGGCATCCATCTGTCCAAGAAAGGTCAACACATCTTTGGTACTAGACTGGCTAATCTACTGAAGAGGGCTTTAAACTAGATTCGTTGGGGATGGGTGAAGAAAGCCCCCAGGTAAGTGAAAGCCCCCAGGTAAGTGATACATTAAATACCTTTATGGAAATGGGTAACAGGGGTAACATATGGAAAGCAGTGTGTATTAATGCCCGTAGCATGGGAAATAAGATCTCTGAAGTTGAAGCTTTGGTGGGAGTGGCTGACTTAGATTTAGTGGCAGTTACAGAAACATGGTTCACAGAAAACCATGACTGGGATGTAACTATACCTGGCTATACTTTATTCAGAAAGGACAGGGTAGGAAGAAGGGGAGGAGGAGTAGCACTATATGTAAAAACTACTATTAAAGCTTTGGAATTACAGAGCTTAAAAGGGAGAGAGGAGGCATTGTGGGTTAAACTAGAAAGAGGGAAAGAGAAATCTATTTGCATTGGTGTGATATACAGACCTCCCTCACAAGAGGAAGAGGTGGACAGAGAGTTAATTGAAGACATACGCAGCATTGCTAGGAAAGGGGAAGTGCTACTGCTAGGAGATTTCAATATGCCAGATGTTGATTGGCACATTCCTGCTGCAGTATCATCTAGGAGTAAGGAGATCCTGGATTCTCTACAGGGAGAACTATTCAGGCAATTGGTAACAGACCCCACACGTGAAGGGGCCATACTGGACTTGGTTCTTACCAATGGTGAAAGTGTTTCTGATGTTGTAGTGGGAGATCATTTTGCATCCAGTGATCACCAGATGGTGTGGTTCAGTATTAGGACTAGGGCTGTTAGAATCCATTCCAAGGTAAAGATCTTAGACTTTAGGAAGACTAACTTTGCGAAGATGGGCCAATACCTCAGGGAGTCATTAGTGGGATGGGAACAGCTGGGGGATGTAGAACAACAGTGGGCAAAACTGAAAGGGGGTATTTTAAAGGCAACCAACCTTTTTGTTAAAATGGTAAATAAAGGCAAAAGGAACAGGAGACCGCTATGGTTTTCGAAGGAAGTAGCTGAAAAAGTGAAGAAAAAGAGGGAGGCCTTCATGAAATACAAGAGATCACAGAGAAAGGAAGACAGGCATCTGTATTTGGAAAAACTTAGAGAAGCTAGCAAAGTAGTCAAGAAGGCAAAGATTCAAAAGGAGGAGGAAATAGCCAATGCAATAAAATGGGGAGATAAGACATTTTTCAGATATATTAGTGAGAAGAGGAAGGGCAAAAGTGGTATTGTCAGACTCAAGGGTACAGGGGGGGAATATGTAGAAGCTGATAAGGATAAAGCGGAATTGCTTAACAAATATTTTTGTTCTGTGTTCACAGATGAAGAACCAGGAGCAGGACCTCAGAAAACACCCACAAATAAGAACAGAAGCGAGGGACATCTTGAACAATTTTCAGAAGACTGTGTTCGTGAGAAACTAGCTCAACTTAAAGTAGACAAAGCGATGGGACCAGATGGGATACACCCTAGAATACTGAGGGAACTTGGGGACGTTCTAGCAACTCCACTGACTGACCTTTTCAATGCCTCGTTGGAGTCGGGAGTGGTGCCAAAGGACTGGAGAGAGGCTCATGTGGTGCCTTTACACAAAAGCGGAAGTAAGGATGTGGTTGAAAACTACAGGCCGGTTAGTTTAACTTCAGTGGTGAGTAAATTAATGGAAACGCTGTTGAAAGAGAAAATAGTGAGGTTTCTGGAGTCCAGCGGATTACAGGATCCGAGGCAGCATGGATTCACCAGAGGCAGGTCTTGTCAGACAAATCTGATTGATTTCTTTGACTGGGTGACCAGGGAGTTGGACCGAGGGAGAGCTCTAGATGTGGTGTATTTAGATTTCAGTAAAGCCTTTGACACTGTTCCTCACAGGCGACTTATAAACAAACTGAGCACCCTAGGGATGGACCCTAAAGTTACTGCTTGGGTTAGAAATTGGTTGGGTGGGAGGCGACAAAGAGTACAAGTAAATGGAGCTCACTCTGAGGAGAAGGATGTTACCAGTGGTGTGCCCCAGGGATCTGTCCTTGGTCCGATTCTTTTTAACATCTTTGTTAGTGATATAGCGGAAGGGCTGTCGGGTAAGGTTTGCCTCTTTGCGGATGATACCAAAATCTGCAATAAAGTAGACACCCAGGAAGGTGTAGATAACATGAGGAGGGATCTAGCTAAGCTTGAAGAATGGTCTAGAATTTGGCAGCTGGGATTTAATGTTAAAAAATGTAAGGTCATGCATTTTGGCTGCAGCAATCCAAGGGAGCAATACAGCATAGGAGGTGAAGTACTTTTGTCCACTAAAGAAGAGCGGGACCTAGGCGTAGTTGTGTCCGATGATCTTAAAGTAGCTAAACAGGTAGAAAAGGCAACGGCAAAAGCTAGAAGGATGCTTGGGTGCATACGGAGAGGAATGGCTAGCAGAAAAAAGGAGGTGATAATGCCTCTGTATAAGTCTTTGGTGCGACCTCATTTGGAGTATGGTGTGCAATTCTGGAGACCGCACCTTCAAAAGGATGTGAACAGGATGGAGTCAGTGCAGAGGGTTGCTACTAAGATGATTAGTAGTCTTCATTATAAAGCATATGAGGACAGACTTAAGGATCTTAATATGTACACCTTAGAGGAAAGGCGGGATAGAGGTGATATGATTGAGATGTTTAAATACCTCCGTGGCATAAATGTTCAGGGAGAGAGCCTCTTTCAATTGAAAGCAAGTTCTGCGACGAGGGGACATGGGATGAGGGTGAAGGGAGATAGATTCAGGAGTGATATGCGGAAATATTTCTTTACGGAAAGAGTAGTGGATCCGTGGAATAGTCTCCCAGTGGAGGTGGTAGAGATGAGGACAGTAACTGAATTCAAAAAAGCATGGGACCAACACAGAGGATCTCTAAAGGTAAAAAGTGGACTGTTGTAGTTGTTGTTATGGAAGGACAGACTAGATGGGCCTTGTGGTCTTTTTCTGTCATCATGTTTCTATGTTTCTATGTTTCTATGTTTCTATGTGGGCATATCAGTGCCTTTGCTAATGAGCCGAAGTCAGCATGAGAAAGGACAGGACTCATATGTTGGATCACTTTAGTTTTGTTGTATATTGCGCGTGTTGTCATTTGTATGTGTTTGGTCAGGTCGAGGTTTTGATCAAGGTAGATCCCAAAGTATTTTATTTCCTTTTTTACTTCAAGTGAGGCATTTTTTACATGTAAAAATGTAATAGATGGGGAGGGTCAATTGTTTTGTTCCTAGTAATAATGAGTACTTCTGTTTTCTTCAGGTTGATTGAGAAGTTCACTGTGTTAAGCCATTCCAAGATGTCTTTGAAACAGTTGATGATCTTCATGTAATTGGGATCTGTAGTGTCAAATGTTGTGAACAACATTATGTTGTCCGCATATATTCTGTAGTTTACATCGTTAGGGAATTCATTACCAGAAAACATAAGAGCAGCAAATTCCATTTCCATCTTAAAAAAGTCACTCAAAACACACCTATTCATAGAATAATATGGACTCAATAACATTCTGTAACCTCAAATAGAGCATCTATCTAACCTTACATATCTATCTAATCTAACCTTAATTATCTATCTATTTTGCTATGTACATAGTCTATCTTTCCGAAAAACAACCCCACATTTATCTCCAAGTTGACACCCCATGTTTAATGTAAAGCAACACTATGTAATTGTTATGCTGTTCTTTGTAAACTGCCTTGGACAAAGGCGGTATAGAAAAATTGTTAAATCAATAAAATAAAAATACATCATGTGATTTTATGACATTGCACTTTGAAGTCCATATGGCTGGCTATCAAGTGGTTAGAAGAAGCTATAATGCCTCAAATTCAAGTTCTTCAGGAGGAAATTCAGTCGATTGATGGGTTTTGTCTCAGGAACACTGAGTCTTTAGCAACTTTACAAACTGAAACTTCTG
This sequence comes from Ichthyophis bannanicus, assembly GCA_033557465.1. Classification (NCBI taxonomy): domain Eukaryota; kingdom Metazoa; phylum Chordata; class Amphibia; order Gymnophiona; family Ichthyophiidae; genus Ichthyophis; species Ichthyophis bannanicus. The sequence goes on from CM066036.1 coordinate 462,484,025, forward strand.
ATTTAACAACTCGGATTGAAGTGCTGGAATCACATTCTGAAGCATTTATTAAAGACTCTAGCTTTCTGAAGTCAAGTTTGGAGCATTTGGACAATTTCATTCATATAGCTAACCTTAGATTAATTAATTTTCTTAAGCCTCCTAATGTTACTGCTAAGGATATGTTTAAAAAGTATGTGCATGAAGTTTTCGGGGGTTCTTTGGAATCATGCCCTCCATTAGTTAAGGCATATTATCTGCTGTCTAGTATGAAGACCCCAGCTGGAACTGCGCTTCCTGGTTTTCAAGTTGCAGATGTATTAAATATTTAAGAAATATTGAACGCTTCTGATAATGTGGAAGCTGTTCCTGCTACTTGTTTGATAACATTGGCCTTGATATCTGACCACGAATAGCTACTCAGGATGTTCTATAGGAAACATAGGGGCATTTTTACTAAACCGTCTTAACGTGCGCCTGGCGTTAGTGTGCAGGATGCCATAAAAGGAGTGGGCGTTCCGGTCTAAACATAGCAAGCATGTTATCGCATGATAATGTGCGCTGAGCGTGTTAGTGCCCAAGAAAGGGATCAGCGCGCGTCAATGCGCGTTAATCTTAAATAGGCACGTTGACCTGCAAAACATAGTGACAGAGGTGTAGTACAATGGTTAATACACTGACTGATGGTACAGTAGTCATGAGTTTGATTCCTGACTGGGACTGATAAATAATAATGCTTTTACCCAGTGCTGTCTGAGGCATTTTCCAGTTTAATTTAAATCTGTGCTGCCAGCAAACACACCCTCAAAGTGCCATAACATAAGGCGCCCTATAAGGCACTCCAGAGGGCATATTATAAAGTGCACTGTCCGCCAAGGCACCCTAGAATGTTGCCTATAGGGCACCTTATAAGGCGCTTTATAGGGTGCCCTATGAGGCACCACAAGGTTACAGCACTGTTTTTGATGGCAGCACTGCGCATGTTAACGCATGGAAATCTTAAGTAGGCGTGCTGACATGTAAACAGGAGCAGTGGTGTAGCACAATGGTTAATACTCTGACTGATGGTGCAAGGATCATGAGTTTGAGTCCCCAGTGTGCCTAATGAATAAGGTTGGCAGAGGTGATTCCTTTTTCTGCTTGCAACTGTACAACAATCTGTGCTGCCATCTAAAAAGAACTGCACCCTAGTGCCATAAATTAATGCACCTTTTAGGGTGCACCAGAAGGCACATCCTAAACAACCGCGTCAGTGAAGGCGGGTTATAATGTGCCCCAGAGGGCATGTTGAAAGGTTGCCAACTCCCAAGGCACCATAGTAGGCAGCCCATAAGCTGCCTGAATCGAAGGTGTGCCATAAGATGCCCCAAGGATGTATAGGTGAACCCAAAAACGTTGGCCAAGAGCAGTAAGGTCCCCCAGTTTGAAGGGCAAGAGAGGTATGTGCCAAACACACATGTAACCCAAACACTGCACAGAGCAGCAAGGAAAGACAATGCATAAGTAATGGAAGGATGTAGATCAGAGCTGATGGACCAGACAAATCAGCCTCCAGCCCATGTGGCAGCTAAAAAAATGGACAAACATATTGGGGGCAGCTGTAGCTATGCACAGAGCGATGGTAATGTACCATGCAATAATGACAGTGTGTGGCAGAGGATGGGAAGATGTGTGCAGTAAAGGAGGCAGAAGTGGCAGGATAGGTGGAATGTCAGGAGGACAGTGGAGTAGCAGTGCTATGCAGAGCACACACAGGAGAGGCAACCAGGGAGAGCTGCAATGCAGGAATGTGTAGGACGTGGGGTAGCAGCATGCACATGAGGGTAGGATGGCACACAGCTGTCAGACACACGTAGATGGACAGAAAGATGGTTCACAACTGTGATGAGGGTACAATGTGCTCACAGCACAAATCTGCACAGATATGGCTGTCACAGGAATGAAAAGTAGTTCTCCAGGACAAGCATACAAATTAAAGAGAACAGAGAGGAATCAAACCTATGACCAGTATCATAAATGGCAATGCACAAACTGGTAGGCCACACCACCAACATGAGCTCATTAGCAAAGGCTGCATACAAAAATAGTGCAGGGCATCACACAAGACGCCTGCTGGCTGTCAGGACAAGCAAACCCCCAACAGACATGAGACCAAGGGAAGCAAGGATTAATAAGCAACATCACAAGCCATGGTATTCTACAGCTATACGTTTGATGAAAAGAGAGCTCAGAAGAATTGAGCGTAAGTGGAGAAGGAATAAGGTGACAGAATTAAGGCTGCTTTACTTAAATAAACAAAAAATATACGATGAGCATATTAAAAACTCTAAGAAAGAATACCATACAAATATAATAAATAATTCCATCAAACCTAGAGAACTGTTTGAAATTGTAAAATCTTTAACAAAGGAGCAAAAAACAGAAGGGGAAGCTCAAATTGAACCGCAAAAGTATGCGGACTATATTAAGGAAAAATTCCACTCTAAGACAAAAGCTACAGAAAGACTTAACTTAAAATCAGTCTCAAATTCCAGGGTTTGGGAAAAATTCTCCTTTCCATCAAAGGAGCAACTCTTGCACATTATTTCTTCTATAAACACATGCACGTCTCCCACTGACCCATGTCCTGTATCGTGGATCAAGTCTACAAAGTCAAATTTTATTCACATCATACAAAACATTGTGCAAAATTCCCTCTCTCAAGGTATTTTACCAGAGCAACTTAAGCTTGCAACTGTTAGACCAATTCCGAAGAAAACAACGCTAGACAAGAATAATCCAGCAGCCTACCGGCCAATTTCCAGCATACCCTTTTTAGCAAAGATCATAGAGAAGATAGTGCAACTTCAACTTCAAGAACACATTGATGTTCATGCACCCCTAGATATTAACCAACATGGTTTTCGCCCAAACCATGGAGTTGAAACTTTAATGATTTATCTTTTTGACTGCATACTCCGCACCATTGATGACATTAAGAAAGGTATTATAATGATTTTTATAGACATCTCTGCAGCATTCGACTCAGTAAATCACAATAGATTATTAAATAGATTAGAGGAGATTGGTCTACATGGGGTCACTTTAAAATGGTTCCATTCCTATTTGACAGAGAGATTTTTACAAGTAAAGATAGGGGAAAAAACCTCTATGCCCATAAGAGTAATACAAGGGGTACCACAAGTAACCAAGGCAGGTCGGACCCGGTGGCCCCCGCTCCCCCCCCCCTTTCACATTTTTGCCATGCCCGTACCCATAAGAAATACATAAACACTGATCTTTTGGCTCAAATGGTCGCAGCTTTATTAAGTTAACACAATCCAAACATTGTTCTCAACATCCAACTTCTTACTGTCATACTAACTCCCGAGCGGAATGAGCCCTCAACCGCCATACCACTAGCAAGGTGAGCTCATTCCACTCCCGCCGCGGCCGAGCCAGCGGCAAATCCACCCCCTTTTCCCCAGCCTCGCCATACTACTAGCAAAGACCGGCCAGGGGTCACCCGGGTTGGGGGCACCCGCCCCCACCCCCATTCCAGCTTAAGGCTCCGGACCCCGGAAACCTCCGGGATCCCGCCTCCCCCCCCCCCCACCAGCTGCGACAACCCAACCCCCATATCCTGAATGCAGGGTGGGCGGGCGGGAAGATGCCGTCCTCTTCACCGGTCTCGTCAAGGGACCGCCGCCGCCGCGCGCTCTTCTTAAAAACCCCCCCTTTTCCCTTCGCCTCATTGGCTCGCGCCCACCTCCATCAATGGGGCGAGCCAATGAGTTCAAATAATGCCACCCCAGCCCCCGCCCCCTTTTTCACGCCGAGGGCAGGGTCCCACCGGGCCACGCGCCTGGTTACCTACGGCCGCTAGGGACCCTGCCCTGCGGCCTCGCCAGATCTGCACTTTCATCGCTCCTTTTCAATATTTATATGCAACCAATATGCAAAATTCCTTTGAAAAGTGGAATTAAGTATACAATCTATGCTGATGATATTATGATTTTCACAACTATCACTATTGAGAACCCTGATTTCTCGGGCATTACAGAATGTCTCTCAGAAATGTCCAACTGGTGTAAAACAAACAACATGGAAATTAATTTTAGCAAAACAGAGGCGTTATTTATTTCTCGTAACCATAATTTTGCGCATCCTCCTGACATCAAAATAGATAACTCAACTATTCCTATTAAATCAGAAGTGAAATATCTTGGAGTTACTCTGGATAATGAGTTGAATCTCAGATCACACATAAATAAGACAATTAAAAGCGCTTATTACAGAATGAAGCTCATCAAAAGACTAAGGCCGCTTCTTGATACTGTTCACTTCGGAAATGTTTGTCAAGCATTGATTACTCCATTACTTGACTTCTGTAATCCAATATATCTGGGTTTATCTAAGCAAGCACTTAAGCCTTTACAACTGGCGCAGAATACTGCTGCACGTATAATTTTTGGTCTATCAAGTAGAGAACATATAACTCCCATCTTGAAAGAGCTTCACTGGTTACCTATAGCTTCACGTGTAAAATATAAAACTATAATTTATATTTTCAAGATAAAACAACAATATTCTGCAGAAAGCCTGACATATCTCATACAGTCAGATATTAGCAACAGACCTAGAAGAAGAGGATCTGACAACAGAATCAGCTTATCAAATGATGTCAGAAAAACACGTAAAGACACCTCTGAAAGGGCTTTCTCTTTTGCTGCACCTTCCATCTGGAACTCTCTACCTAATGAGCTGAGAGCAGCTCAGGACATCAATGACTTTAGAAAGCAACTGAAAACATCTTTGTTTATAGAACACTACGGTCATGCAATTAACTAACTTAATTTGTCTGGAATGTAAATCATATACATATTGTAATAGCTCACATTATAGTATAGCTCACTATGTAGATAATGCAACTCACTCTAACACATTATACCATAACTTTAACTTTTATTTCTTTACATTTTCTCACTAATACTCTTAATATCTTTGTTTGTAAGACCGCTTTGATTGTATGATAAGGCGGTATAGAAATCCAATTAAATAAATAAATAAATAAATGATCAAATGCACATGCAGATCTGCTGTGTACAGATCAGATCACAGTCTGTAATTGGGACCAGAGCCACATAGAACTACATGCACACACACAATGAAATCTTATGCAGTGGATACAGCATGCAAAAGAGGAAAGAACCTAAACCACAAGGGCAGCAGAGGATGCTCTGTGGAGCTGGTGCAAAATCTGGAACAGGACAGGAGATAATTGAACATGCAAACAGGTGTACCACACACCAGCTGAACCACAGCAATACCAAACCCCCAAGCAGACTGCCATGTAAATACCATAAAGAAAGAGACCTATGTAACAGATAATATGTGATGGCTAGACAGCACAGAGGGCACACCTTGGTGTACAGTGAAGAGAGGGAAGGGTGTGTGTAGAGGTGATGAACCTGCTGGTACCTAATGGTCATGTTAGCCCAACAGAAAAGAAAAAAATAAACCATATGTGGGGATCAAACCTACAACCTATGGCGTTATAACACATGCCTGTAACCACTACCCCAAACAACCACAATGAGCACATTGAGCACAATGCAAAAATAGTACCCCAAAGGGAGGGTGTGTATGGGAACCTGTAATACCCAGTGATGTGGCAAATGGCTGGCAGATACACAGCTGCCACCGTACAAGGATGTGAGCACAGGTGGGCCATGTACATGACCAGCAAATCAGTAGATACAAGTGTCGATGTGATCAAAGTGTGGAGGAGTAGCCTAGTGGTTAGAAAACTGGCTTGGTCACCAAACAACTAGGGTTCAATTCCCACTAGCACTCCATGTGGCCTTGGGCAAGTCACATAACCCTCCATTACATTGGAAGAAAGACCTGGCAATCTACTTCTAGTGACACTGCCAAAAAAAACCTGGAGTCTCTGGGTCACAAGGAGTTAGGACTGACTCAAAGGCATACGTTGTATTGCATGTTTGTCACCATGATCAAGCAGCAGCAGAGACAAATGTACATTAAACACATATTTTTATTTGGGTTCATCTTCACAGATAGTGTAGATAGCCCCATCATAATATCAAGGTGAGTGGATCCCAGGTGAAAGACGGAAACACATTTAGCAGGTCACTGGCCCGTCTACAAATGAAGGGCAGGAGACATAATGTGCAGCACGTGCATGGTATGCACTATGCATTAGGCCCCCATCCCCCACCTGCTGCTGCACGCCTCAAATGTGTTACTCACATATGAGTGCATGTAGACAGTAGGCGGTGCATGATGAGGGACCAACACACATCAATCATGATCTGTTCCCTAAAACATATCTATCTGGCAACACAGGAGGCACAAAAAATGAAAACAGCATATGTTGTTAAAACGTTGTAACTTTAAAAATACATATTGAAAGTAATGTTTCAGTTCTCACATAATGCCTGATATAGGAATCCAAGCTGCAACAATGTAACCCTAAACAATCATCAAATGCACAAAGAGGATATGCTAACAGGTAGCAGAGGCACATGAACACAGACAGAATTCAAATGAAAACTACCTGCAGAAACATGCAGAGATAACACCATGCAGGAGGTGCCCCTGCACTGGTTGGTGTGTAGACAGTGTCTGTACACATATATCACGGTACATGGAATGCACAATTGAAGGAAGACAACGGACACTCACACTGCGACACTCCAAATATAATGGGGCAATGTGAGTGTTGTTACCTCAGGGGATAAATAGGACTGTGCAGGCATGCAATGCAAGGTTTGTAAATCAATGCAGAGCGTCACGTCTGTACAGTAAACAAACACAAGAAACAGTATATAGAGATGGAAATTAAGGGCAAACATGTTATAGTAAACCACACAAAAGCCATATTGCCATGTGCTGTGTTTCCCCAACATAGTCAGTCATATGCACATGCACCATCGACATTTCAACATGATACAGTGATGCCACACATGCACGGAAACACCCTTGGTGATTGAAAACATCAATCCAGGATGCTGGTGTGCATTAAAGCGGTGTTGTGGCAAAACCTGTATCATGTCCAGGTGGAGAGTAGGTGGACATAGACAACAGGACCTCTCCATCGCTCCCCCTATGCCACACGCATGGCTGTATGCTTGTGTTGAAACAAACAGATGAGCGTATCCTGTGTTCCATGTCACACACATGGCCAAAACACAACAACACCACAACTGTGGAGGAATGTACAACATACAGTGACAATGTCAGTCCCTGCTGCACATGTGGGGACCAGTACACAGTGTGCAAAGTGCAAAGCGTATCTGCAATCCAACACGTCAGGTTAAAACTATCCTTGCAACCCTGGGCATGCATAATCAAGTGTCATATCCCAATATGCCACAGTACATGAAAGGTCCTGTCTGTCTCCTGCGATGAGCATGACTCCCAGCCAAAGCATGGCAGCAGCAGTGTCTTGGATACGTCTGTCATGGCCAAAGTAGCAATCCAAAAATAATACTGTCCATCCTAGGCATATGTCCCACTCGCAGAGGTCAAACATCCTATGGCACCATTTTCCAGGGAAATTTCCATGGTGTTGTGTCCCCCAACAGGTGGGTGATGGTAATGCCAGATGCACTGTAATAGATGTGTCTGGTTTGTTCTCTGCCCTGTGTCAGAAGAGGATAAATATTGTATTGGTATGCACCTTGCAACATCAGCACAAATTGCAGAGAGTCAAACATTAAGAAACACATAATAAAGGGACACACAGGCAAACATGACATGATCACAACATAAAACACATCGCATGTTGGGGACATTTTGAATTGGAACCGTAGACACTGGTGTCACTGGTGTCACAGCTCCATCCTATGTGCATCAGCGTTCTTGAACAGAGAGCCAACACGAAATGTATATGAGACAAACAGTAAATCATTAACATGTAAAGGCTGATGTCATTCCCAAAAGAACAAAGGTGCAAACTACCTTGTGCTTGCATCAGGTGTATGTCTCGGATCCCCTGAGCCACTCAAAGGCCATAACAGGTCACAGTGAAGGGAGACAATGTCAGCGAAATATGTAGAATCACCATGTCACCATGTCACACCACTGTTGATGCATGTCCACATTATGGCGATATCTGTGATACAAAAAAGCAGGTCAACAGTGGTATGTCAGAACACAAGACACAGTTCTGCTCCCAACACACAACACATGTCCACAATGGTCACACGGTAAACAGCAGTAAGGTAGCGATAGCACAGTCACCACCGCCCTCCAGGTGTACAGACCCCTCACACCACATGATAATGTAAAAAGCCTGAACATTGTATCATCACACAGCCAACCCAAAAACCCCCACACACACAGTATGCTAAGGTGTGCGTGCCAGCAGTAGCATATGGCTTGTATGTGCACAAGTGGAGCTTTGTAGACATAAAGGCCCTGTGAAATGCAATGATACCCTGGTGTTGGCTGATGGTACAATGTCGGGGAAGGGTGCATGTGTAGGCCACCACCAAAATACCTAGGACCTCCACACACATGCAGCTCTGTTGGACATGTCCCAGAGACAGTGTTGCAGAAGACATACTGCACATGAACACATGGGGAGATGTGTGCCAACAGCAAGATATGGGTTATGGAGGTGCAGGGAAAAGAAGTAAACCACAACATCTGGACAATATGACAGATCACTGAGGACATGTATTCCCCCTGACTGCTGACACAGACAATGTAGCTGTAGGTCCACCTACCCCAGACCACAGCATGTTGGCTGATGTACAGTCACCTGCTAATGCACCACAGCACCAGGAGCTTCACCAAGTATGTCCTGTGCATTGGGAAACATAAGGGAAACATACATATGTCATGTTCTAGCTGTGCAACACACACGTCACCTTCCTGTCCCCAGCTTGCAGACCCCCCAACATCCTTTACAGACTGTCTGTTCACCATCACACTGTACACATCTCTCCCATGTGAGAGGCATCAATGACATGTCTTTGGCAAACTACAGGGGTCTGTACTTTGTCTGTCCCCTCCCTCACCTCTCTGTTGTCGTACACACTGGTGAACAGAAGTGTTTGCTCCCTACCGTGTTCCTGCCTCACTCCAAAGCTGCAGTATTATCCTGGGTCCCCCATATTGCTCCCAATACCCCTTCACTGTGTATACTGGTGTCCCAATGTTGTCTGCTACCCCGCTGTCAATTGCTGTAACACACGGAAATATGCAGGGGCACTTCCGGTATCCTCTGTCCAAACACATTTCCTGGTGTGTATATCTCATACCTTGACTAACATTAACAGCTGTGTGCTGATGAGTTGCAAAACATATATCTCAATGTCTGCGTTATGTCCGCTAAACCACACCCCGATGTCTGCTTGTGACCTGACCTTGATGGCTGCATGTCATTCCACTGTCTGAAAGTGATAATGGCAAAGCATGGATAGCCTATATGTGCACCTAATAACCCCCCTCCCATCAGAGCATCTTTGTTTATGTGGACATAACTTTCCTTCTCTAGGGTCCGCAATGTAGTTGTTGTCTTGGACTGCACTCTCCTCCTCTACACACTTACACAGCCTGTAGTTGAGTTATATGGTTTATGTTGAGATGTCATCAGCTAGATTTGCTCTGTCCTCCCAGAAAACACCCCTAAAACCCAATCCACCCCCACATTCATCTCTCTGCTTGCCTACTGTAACCTACACCTTGCTGATCTTGCCTGAATCACCTCTGTTTGTGTGTACATATGCAACACTGCACTGCATGGCTATTCTACACCAAAAAAAAGGAGCAATGATACTCCCCCTGGCTGGACACTGCACAGGTTCCCTATCCTTCACCGCATCCATGTTAGGGCTACGCGATGACCTATACAGTCAGCCACACTGTGGTGTTCCACTAACTCCCCTTAAGGATATTAAATACCATTATGACAAATAGTACTGAGCATGTTTATAGTGCTACGTATCACATGTAGTGCTATACAAAAACTACACCTTTAATATGTATATGTCCCTCAAGAAATTCTTGAACAATGACTCGTATAATGTCTCTTTATCTTCTTATACCTATGTTTGTTGGACTAATTACCCAATACTGATAAATAAATAAAGTAGACACTATAAAAATAAGAACTGAAAGGTCTCAGACTGAAATCGGCACTATCATTCAGGTTGTACCCTGGATCAGTGTCTTGGACTTAAGCCCTAGACTCGTGCCCGTTAATGCATCAATGACCTTAGTTCTTGTATATTTTTTGTCTTTTTCTTTTTTTCTCAATTTCTTAATTAAAGTGTTTTAATTCTATAATGTGCTGCTTCGTCATTTCACTCTTACAACTTATAACTATTCACTCTAAGAAATGCACTGAAGCAGAACTTATCTCTGAAGAGGTTTTTCCTGTCCGTGTCTCAAAAACTCGTCAGAGTTGTTACTTTCTTATGGGAGATTAATCCCAGTATGATGTTAATTCCCCGACGCCTTCAGTTGGTACCATGTCGCGTTTCACAGTCTTTGGGTTTCATCAGGGGGTTGATATCAATTCTTCTATTAATCCTCCATGTTCATCATGAACTGTTCATTGAGATCACTTCTATCCAACAAAACAAATATCAAAACCGGCGTCATTGTACCGTCCATTAACTTGACTCGTACATTAGTAATATGGGGATCATACTCGCTACTATCCATCTATGTACAGAAGTGAGAACTTTTAGGTGCACTACAAATAACTGACCGTTTGTCGGGTTTTCTCTACGATCATGAATCCTGGCTTGGCGTGTTACTCGGAGCCCTGTTGCTTCTAAAAAACGCCACGCATGCGTGTTTCTTGACTTGTTGGTGATATTTATAGGGAACGCCCGTAAAACGTGACTGGCATAGTTTCACAGATGTTACCTTGGTCAAATGTCTAAAGATTAACACATTTGAAAGTACTGAGCATGTTTATAGTGCTACGTATCACATGTAGTGCTATACAAAAACTACAGACACACAGATCCAGCTTACCAGAGCATACCACCCACACAATCAGCTCAAAATACTAAATGAAAAACACGCACAGCTGGACAACTGGCCCCAAACATGGTCCTCTCTCCCACTGTGAAACCCACACCACATGCCTCTCACCTTGCTGCACCCAAAGCATAACACCAACTAACTGTGGTTGCACAGCAGCCACTATCACAATCAGCCACAAACCAGGAATGTCACCCCCAACACCTCCCACAAGCCTAAAACCACCCACACACATAATCCACCTCCACTTGCTGTTCTGCCCTGCCAACATCGTTTGGTTCTCAGTCATGCTTATATTTATGGTTTATGGTTTATTCATTTGATAAAAACCGCCTTTCTATAATAATCAAGGCGGTGTACAATAATAAAATACATAAAATGTGGCCGAAGCCAGGAAGGAGAAAAGGAAATGTACAAATTTATAAAACAGGAAAGAAAGAATGAAGAGAACAGAGACAAGACAGGACATAAGAGGCAAACTTACTATACAAGGAAAGGGTGAATTCATACAAAAGGAGAGGGGATGTTGAATGCAAGGGAAAATAGGTGAGTCTTGAGGTTGTGTTTAAAAGTGGCATATTGTGACTCCAGGCGAAGAGAGGAAGGGAGAGAGTTCCAAAGAGCAGGACCAGCGAAGTAGAAGACTGAGAGACGAGTGGCGTTCGGATGGCCAGCCAGTGTCTGCTACATGTCAGTGCAGTGTTGCATCCTACTGATATTGGTCTACAAATGTTAACCTGTATTAGCAGTACACACATATACCAACAAATGTAGGTGGGAACATATGCAGTACATACATGAGAAGAGCTCTGCCGCCTGACTGCTGTGCCCTCACGTGTGTCACCACGGGCACGTACAGGGGGGCACGTCGGATCATCCTCCAGACCCTCATTAATCTCGGCAGGGATATTGTGCTTGACAGCAATGTTGTGCAGGATGCAACAGGCTATGATGATTTCTGCCACAGTCTGTGGAGTATATTGTAAGGCCCCGCCTGTCCTATCCAGACATCGAAGCGACTCTTTTGCTGACGGAAATGGTTTCTTTTCCCTTTAAATCGGCTCTAATGCCAGGGTTTCACTGGCGTTAGTTTTGAGCCTCAGATTTCACAGCGTTAATGTGCGGGGAGCCTCTCCCCTCCCACTTTCCGCCCATTGACCCTCTCTCTCTGCCCCTGGGGAGCCTTCCTCCGCCCTCCGGGAGCCTTTCCTCGCCTTCAGCGCTCGTTTGCGCTGCTGCGCACGTAATCACGCGCTAAGGTACTGGTGCGCCTGATAAAGCGCCATTATTGAGCGATAAGGTACCTTATCGAGCGATAACGTCACAGAGTGCACATTAAGACGGTTTCGTAAACATGCCCTATAATATTTTTTTTTAGGCTGTTCTATAAGAATTTCCCCAACCTGGCTAAAGAAACTCAGAGGTGCAGGCAGGAATTCCTGATTCTATGCCCGTGGGTTCTGCGGCTGGGGAGGACATTCTTTTTGAAATATCCTTGTAAATGTCTTGTGAAATTCCAGGGGCAATCATATATTTTTTTATTTTCCTTCTCAATTGGTTTTCCTTTTTATATGTCTGCGAATCTTTAGGGGAGGGGAGCGCCAACTCTCCTACCAAGGTCACTGAGTGATGCCGGTCATGCCTGTTTCAGATTTCTTTTGGTATGAGTGTATATGCTATGTTAATTTTTTTTCTTTTTCATCTTGGATCTCCTATTTTTGAGCTAGAGGATAGGTATCCACTGTGTATGTTTCCTATTTGCTAGCATTTTTTGCTATTTTCCTGAATTATTATGTTTTGTGTATGGACACCTACTTTGTATGATCAAGTTGTTGTTGACTTGTAATTGTAAAATTTGCATAAATATAAAATATACTGGTTACAGTTCAGTTTGATCAAGAGAACAGAGGATGGAGAAATAACATCAGTGTACTCAGTATACCAGAGATGGTGTGAAACAAGTCTGGCACAAATTATAGAGCACTGGATCGCAGGCTTCAAAACCTCAGAATTGCTGGTGTGAGTTGAGAGGGCACACTGGACTGGTGTCTTCAGAGAAGGCCCAATACTGTAACTGCACACATCTTGGATTTTTCCAATAAGACAGGATTATGGGCTTATTTAGGAAGAATGGGAGCTGAACTATGATGGTGTAAGGATTCTGTTGTTTTACAAATGAAATGAGAAAACCAGGGAATGGACAGACAACAAGATGGCAGAGAGAGTAAAGAGGGGAAAAGTAAACGTGTAATGCAAAAGAGAAAGGACTTGGGACTGTGCAAATGAGCAGAGGGGAAAGAAATGAAAAATGAATGGAAGACAACAGTAAGGATAAAGAAGCCGCAAAGATGTACTGAGTATATGATATGAAGGGGGAGAAGGGGGTAAGGTAAAGTGAACAAGGGTAAGAAAGGGGGGAGATTAAGATAAGAAAAGAGGGTGATGTGAATTGAGTAGAATGAGTGGGAGGGGGTGATGATGCCACACAGGAAGTGGAAGCTACAAAATAGTAGTAAGAAGGAGGAAGGGGGGAGGTTGGGAGGGAGGGAATTAGGAGGGGGGAAGGAGGGGTGGGAAGGGGAGGGGTACCTGGATCCTGTGTATGCAAGAAGAGGAGGTACAGTGATGGGAAGCTATGGGTAGTAAACAAAAGCAGCTTGACGAATGTAAGATTGTAATCATAAATGTGAAAGGCCTCAACTCCTGGAATAAAAGGCAGGCCCTACTAAAAGAGGGCAGCAGAACAAGAGCAGATGTTGTACTTATACAAGAAACGCATTTTAAAAAAGTACAAGAAAGATGGTTGATGAATAAAGCATATGACAAAGTTTATTTGGCCCATAACAGGGAAGCGCCAAAGAAGGGGGGAGTGGGAATGCTATTTGCAAAAGGGTTGAGTGTGGAAGAAGAGCATGTGGAGAGAGATCCAGGAGGCTGTTTTATTTTATGGAAATGGAAAATAGCAGGGAGGCCCATAGTAGTAGGGAGTATATATGCACCAAATACACAGCAAGGGAGGTTTTACGGGAGGCTCTATGAGGTGATGGAATCATATATGCAAAGCCTGGTGATATTAGGAGGGGATATTGATGCAACCCTGAATCCTAGAATTGACACTAAGGGGAGTAATAAGCATGGTGCTAGGGGGGTAAGCAAAATGTTGGGGAAGTTGTTATACAAACTGGGTACAGTTGATATTTGGAGATACATACATGGAAATAAAAGAGAATATACACACTACTCACATCCATATAAAAGTTATAGCAGATTAGACATGATATGGGTGGATGGAAGGATAATAGAACAGGTCAAGGAGATAGATATAGGACCCATAAGTTGGTCAGATCATGCACCGGTGGAAGCTTCCTTGAGGTTACAAAGAGGAGGAGGTCTGCATTTTTGGAGGCTGAATGAGGCCCTTATAGATGAGGTGGAGGGGCAAAAAAGTATTCAGAGCACTATAAGGGATTATATGTCTCATAATGGGGGAAGGGGCATAAAGTGAGGCCGGCCGGTGTATGGGATGGGCTGAAGGCGGTGGTAAGGGGACAATGTATAGCACTGGCGGTCAGACAGAAGCAAAGAAAAGAACAGAAAGAGCAGGAGTTGTTAACAAAGTTGAGAGCAGAAGAGACACTGCATAAACAGAGAGGTGGAAGAAAGAGGATGCAATAGATTAAAAAAATGATGGGAAGAATTAAGAGTATTAAATGGAGTGGAAGAGGTCTATAAGTTTAACCAACTTAAGAATGAATTTTATGTGCAAGAGAATAGACCAGGCAGGTAGCTTGCACGAAAACTTAAGGAAAGAAGGATGCAACAACAGCTTCTGAGAATAAAAGGTGAGCAGGGAAGGTAGGTTAGTGGTACTGTACAAATATAAAAAGTATTTCGAGAATACTATTATAAGCTTTATTAATTGGAGCAACAAGGAAAGGGGGTAGATATAGAGCAGTACCTGGCCGAGATCACATTGAAGCACTTGGACTCAGAGCAAGAGAAATGGATGAATAGAGAGATTGCTAGAGAAGAAGTAGTTGAGGCCATAAGGAGTTTAAAGGAGGGTAAGGCGCCTGGACTGGATGGATTTACAGCTAGGTTCTATAAAAACGTTTGTGAGGATGTTAGTCCGATACTGAGAGATATCTTTTAACGAAGTACTAAAAGGGGAAAAGCTACCAAGCTCTATGGAGGTGGCTGGGGTGGTAGTAATACCCAAACCCAGTAAGGATCAGGGGAAGTGTGAATCATACAGGCCCATCTCACTTATAAATTTGGATGCTAAGATACTAGTTAAAATACTGGCGGCCAGGTTGCAGAAATTTATCCCACGGCTGATAAAGGAGGATCAAGCAGGGTTTATTCCGGATAGACAAGCGACTGATAATGTACGCAAACTGCTGAATTTGATATGGCAGGTACATAAGGATCAGACAGCATCTATAATGATGACAGTGGATGCAGAGAAAGCTTGCAACATAGTAGAATGGGCTTTTATGTTTGCAGTTATGAAGAAGATGAGGATGGGAGCGAAATTCCAGAAATGGATAGAGGCTCTTTATAGAGAACCTAAGGCACGTATATGGATAAATGGGGCATATTCAGAGCAATTTAAGCTGGGTAGAGGTACAAGGCAGGGGTGCCCGATATCTCCTTTGTTGTTTGTTATGGTGATAGAACCATTGGCCGATAGGGTCAGACAGAATAAGGAAATATATGGATTTAAAGTATGTGAGGAGGAATATAAAATCTCATTATTTGCAGATGATGTGATAGAAACATAGAAATATGATGACAGAAAAAGACCACATGGCCTATCTAGTCTGTCCTTCCATATCAACAACTACAACAGTCCCCTTTTTACCTTTAGAGATCCTCTGTGTTTGTCCCATGCTTTTTTGAATTCAGTTACTGTCCTCATCTCTACCACCTGCACTGGGAGACTATTCCACGGATCCACTACTCTTTCCGTAAAGAAATATTTCCGCATTATCACTCCTGAATCTATCTCTGATGTATACATTAGGACAACTGAAAGAGTCCATACCAGTGCTAGTAAAAGAGATTATGAAGTATAGTGCAGTATCAGGATATAAAATGAATATGGGGAAAACAGAAGTGCTAAAACTAAACTTGGACTCACAGGAAGAGGGTATGGTGTGAAACACATTCCCATTTAAGTGGGCTAATAACAGTATAAGATACCTGGGGATCCAGATTAATGCAGAGGGATCTGAGCTATATAAGTTAAATTATGAGCCAACTATAAAGAAAGTGCTAACTGATTTAGTAAGATGGGATAAACCTATTTTTTCTTGGATGGGAAGGATTGTCATAGTGAAGATGAAAATAATAACCAGACTACTTTTCCTCTTTATGACCTTGCCTATAGAGATCCCCACTGCAATGTTAAATTTGGTGCAGAGAAGAATCTTCTCCTTTATTTGGAGAAGCAGGCCCCCTAGGGTGCAAAGGAAAATAATGTATAGAGAGAAAAAGGAAGGGGGTCTGGCAGTACCTGAGATTGCAAGGTATTATGAGGCGGCACAGTTGAGAGCGTTATTGGGGTGGAGGTTGGAGAAGGATGGTCCTCAATGAGTAGAATTGAACAAGAGATGGTAAGACCAAACTACATTACTGATTTGTGGTGGAAGAAAAGGGAGGAGAGAGGCAGAGGGGTAGATAAGAACCCATACATGACATGTACACTTCGAGTCTGGGACAGGAAACATAAGGTACTAACACATGCAGGAGGAAATATCAGAGCACAGCAGATTATACATTGTGAGAGATTTTTGGTGGGAGAAAGCTCTGGGATATTTCAAAAATGGCATGAGAAAGGGTTACAGTGGATGGGACAGATAGTATCAGAGGAGGGCCAATTAAGGCCGTTTGAGGAGTTCCAGAGAGTGTTCCAAATAGAGAAGAGTGATTGGTATGGCTACTTTCAAATGGCACACTTTCTGGGGGGGAAACAAATGAAAGATTGCCTGAGTAGTAAAGAGGCACAGTGTGAGAAGATGTATAGGCTGAGAGACGTATCAAGAGGTGTAATTTTTAGGCTCTATATAGCTTTGAGGGGACCCATGGACCAAGGAACGCATATGTGGGCTTGGGAGGTGGATTTGGGGGGTCAATGGGATTCTCAGAGGTGGGAAAAAATATACGAAGGAGTAAAAATACCTGTGGTTTTCGCAGCAATCCAAGAACATTGTTATAAGATGCTGTTCCGAATCTATCTAACCCCAGTCCGATTGTGTAAAATGGGGAGATATAAGGATTTGATGTGTTGGAGGGGGTGTGGTGAGAAGGGTGACTACATGCACATGTGGTAGAGCTGCCCTGTGCTACAGCAAACATGGCAGTGGATGGTGGACCTTAGGTGGGAGATGGTGGGCTGGGTGGGAACTATCACAACTGCTGGAGTGTTACTGAATGAATGGGGAGGAGACTCGAAAAGTGAATTGGTGTATATATTGAAGATGCTGGCAATTCGAGTGCGGATGTAAATAGCAAAGGGATGAAGGTCTGAGAGAGCACCAATCCCTGAGAGGATACTAAGCAGATTGGCATATATTTACAAGATGAGTGAGATTAATGCATATAAAACGCACAAGATTGAGATCTTTCAAAGGAGATGGGAAAAGTACAAAGGGTGGTTACAAAGGGGGGATAATGATTGAAAGGGGGAAATTTATTCAAGCATAAGAAGGGAATAGTAAAACGAGGAAAGGCATTGCAGGATACAGGGAGGGAGAAGGGAGGAGGGGAGAAGAAGGGAATCTTAAAATATAAGAAAAATGTATAGGTACATGGAGAGAAGTAAATGATGTACAGTAATGTAAAGTCAGGATAAAATGGAAATCAGGTAAATGATGGGCTGATGGATGCAGCCGGATGCATGTTATGCCAATGATTGTAAAAGAGAAGAAAAATGATGTATTAACTTGTGCTGTACCAAATAAAAATCTAAAATTTAAAAAAAAGTCATCTATACAGCATGCAAAAGGATTTGAATGACATTATCAATGGACTGCCATGGGCATGAAAAGTGAGGGTACCTCCCTTTGAACACACCCATACGAACTGTCAGCTCCTTAATCTTGCTCTTCATATGGATTGTCGTACTGCTTACCACTCTGCTCTAGCTCCCTTCAACACTGCTGCAGTTATCTTATGTTCCAGATGGTCCTGAAACTGTGGGCTTCCAAATTGCAATCAAGCTCTGGAAACAAGTGATGCTGTGATCCCACGTGAGACAAGGCCTGTCTTGGTCTAGTATCTTGAGCAACTAACATGACAATTCTTATAGCGTCTTGTGTTTAAAGACGAATATGTGAAACGGTGTGCTGTGGATTGGACAAAGAGACTGTTAGTGAAGAGGCCTATGGTTGACCACAAGAGAGTCAAATTATCTGTACTTCAGAAGCTTTCTTTGGCTCAACTGAATTGTCTCATCGAGCCATTGGTGCATTGAACATGCACTATAGTGGTTGAGTTGCATAGGCTGTGGGTGCAAGGACAAAGACCAAGGGGCAGTGACTTGGTGTTTGGATAGCCTTTTTGTAGTGCTCCCTCCTGTGGCCTGTGTGATAATTTAACTGTATGACCGCAACGGACATATGTAAATTTGGCCCTTTTTTAAATGGCTCTTGGGGCAATTAGAACATCTGAATGGGCATTTTCAGATGTACAAATCACAGAGTTTCTAAAATAACCCCCTTGATGTTTAATAAATAAATTTGAAATATTCACCTGCACCAATAATATTCTATCTGGAAAATTAATATATTAAGCTCTCATTGTAGTTTTGATGGTCCTCTAAACATTTTTCAATAACTGTTGAGATTTATATGGGGATTTTATTTTATAAAGATAACATAGGCATATACAGGGTGGCCTAAAAAAAGTGAGAACATCTCGTAGCATATAAGTTATTTAAAAATTCAAAAAGACAGATGTAAACGATTGACAAATTTAAAAAAAAAGATGGTCACCGGACATTGTCGAAATAAAGATGTGATATAGCTAAAAAAGGTAAATAAGTAAACTATTTAAGCTTTTAATTTACGAGATGT
The DNA here is from genome assembly GCA_033557465.1 of Ichthyophis bannanicus. Taxonomy (NCBI): domain Eukaryota; kingdom Metazoa; phylum Chordata; class Amphibia; order Gymnophiona; family Ichthyophiidae; genus Ichthyophis; species Ichthyophis bannanicus. The sequence goes on from CM066036.1 coordinate 462,503,089, forward strand.
TCTCACTTTTTTTGGGCCACTCTGTCTTTATAAAATCGGCTCTTAAAATAATCCCCAGTAACACACCACATGCTCTCTCATATATACCTGCTATGTATGAATCTTACAAGCTATGCAAACATTTTATAAAATATGCCCATACATTTAATCATACTCTGCCCCAGTTCTCCAAACACTGCCCCAGGAACACCTATTCGCAATGTCAAACAATGTGTAATCTTAACAGAATGCATACTTATACATGCATAGTTACCTATACAATTTTAGCATAACCATTTTCTGCATGTAGTACATGTTACATGCACAGAATACTTCATAAAATTACCCTCATAAAGACCAGAATGGCCAATCCAGACTGTCCCATTCAGATGTGTAAAACTCTCAAATGGAACCCAATACAAACTTCCTCTTTCCCCTGGTCCTCTGACCTCTCAGCCCTCCTCTCATGTCTAACCCAAGAATGTCCAAAGTCCATCACATTGATGCCGCCCCCCCCCCCCCCCAACTTGCCCTCTTGGAGCTTCAGTGAAATTGCATCACTGCTGATTGGGGTAGTAACTGCCATTCTTTGCAGGTTATCCAAATGCCCTTCTCGGAATCACAGTGTAATCATAGCACACTTGATTTGGGCAGAAATGCCATGCCGGATAGGTTATTATTATCATCATTATTTATATACTGCTACCAGGTATTTGCAGTGCTTTACAGACAAATAAGAGACAGTACCTAGTTTTTGAAGCTTACAATTTCATCAAAAACCAAAAGGACCAGAACAATATTATTTTTGTCGGGCTGGTCATACAGAGGAGTAACCCTCTTGTAATGAACTGTCCATTTTATTTATTATTTATTTTATTTATTTAACAGTTCTTCTATACCGCTCTATTTTAGATCAGAGCGGTTTACATTTAACATCAACTATACAACACAGGCACTTGAGTTGTATTTACAATAAACAGGGAGATCAACTTGGAAATAACTGGGGGAAACTATGTATATTGTGTAATTATTAACATTGTATTACACTGGTACCTGATTTCAGGCAGAACATATCTACATCTTATTTACACTGGGAGTCTGAATTCTAGTTCAGTGGGTACTTCTTAGAGATCGGTTGGTTATCCTTTTTCATGCTGAGTCTGCTTGTTTAGTTGGGGTGAGTGATTGTCTGAGGGGCAATAAGTATGCTTACTAAGGCTGGATTCAGGGTAGTATGTGGTGAACAGGTGCTGCTTTAATGCCTTCCTGAATTGGGTTAGGTGAGTGATGTTTCGAATAGAGGTGGGGAGAGCATTCCATGCTCTGGGAGCATAGATTGTAAAGGCCCTATTTGTTGTTGCTTTTGTGCATGTCGTTATTACTTTTGGGACCTCTAGGGTGTTTTGCATCATTTTAATTAAATAATAAAGGTAGGCAAGAAGTAACTTAGCTGTGTAATCCATAGCCAGAAGATACAGTCTTCTTCAACCATGCAGATCAACTTTCTGTAAGTGTATGCACTATGCAGCACTGTATTTCAGGTCAGTAAGGTTTAACAAAACCCTGCATCAGGTGGTCTGCCTTGGAGAGACGATCAAGACACAGCTGCACTTCAGCCATATGTTTGTCAAATGCGTTCTCACTCAAAACTAAAAAGCTGCTCTTTAAATCCACCAGGATGTCTGATGTCGCACTTCAAAAGGAGGAAACTCTACCTACAATTGTGGGCACCAGAACAATGGATAAATGTAATGGCCCCATAAGTAAACAATTGATAAAACAGCAACTGATAAATCAAAGTTTCCACTCTACATTCTAAATTCAATAAATCCGGGGCAATAGAGTATAATTTTAAAATCTATTTCTGGTCAGTGAGCTGTAACCGCGCCTCATGATCACCACCTCTGGGTGAAGGAGAGAGCCAATCAATAATTCTCCAAGAGAACAGATGAAATGAATGATCAAATTGTAAACAATGAGCAACAATCATGACAGTCAGAGTCTTGGTGCGAAGGCCAGAAGCATTTTGAAAGGATGATTAGTACATCCAACATACTTTAATCCACAGGGACAAAGCAATAAATATATTTATTTATTTTTTTAACAGGTTTTGTCTACTGCCTTATCATTAATTCAAGGGGGTTCACATGAAACAAACATAGCAATAAACTTTTACATAGAACAGGAAGTTGGAACTTGGAGGAGTATATGGGGTAATATATGACAAAAGTAGATTCACAAGTGGTGTAGAAATGAGAATAATAAATCTTCCCAGTTGTAGTATCATACCAGGACTCACCACTGATAATGCCAGAACTAAAAACCACATTTGTCATAAGGAAAATGACCTTTCAAAGACTGTAACATCTAAAGAGTTGAACCAGTATTTACCTGTGAGAGAGTCAGTTGGTCCATTAGATGATAGAGGGGTTAAAGGGGCACTAAGAGGCGACAAGATGACAGCGGAGAGACTGAATGAATTCTTTGCTTCGGTCTTTACTGAGGAAGATGTAGGGATGTTACCCATGACTGAAGTGGTATTTAAAGGTGCGGAAGAATTGAAGGAAATATCAATACATCGGGAAGATGTCTTACAACTATTCAGTGAACTGAAGAGTAGCAAATCACCTGGGCCGGATGGTATACATCCAAGGGTGTTGAAAGAACTGAAATATGAGATTGCAGACCTGCTATTAGTAATCTCTGAACTATCATTAAAATCATCTCTAATACCTGAAGATTGGAGGATCGCCAATGTAACTCCAATTTTTAAAAAGGGTTCCAGGGGTGATCCGGGAAACTACAGACCAGTGAGCCTGATGTCAGTACCGGGAAAAATGGTAGAAGCCATCATAAAGAATAAAATTGCTCAGCATGTAGATAGTCATGGCCTAATGGGAGACAGCCAACATGGCTTTAGACAAGAAAGATCTTGTTTTACCAATCTGTTATGTGTTTTTGAAGGTGTGAATAAACAGGTGGACAAAGGTGAGTCAGTTGATATAGTGTATCTGGACTTTCAGAAAGCCTTTGACAAGGTCCCTCATCAGAGACTTTTGGCAAAACTAAAGAGTCATGGGATAGGAGGCAGTGTACTACTGTGGATCAGGAACTGGTTAAAAGATAGAAAGCAGAGGGTAGGGCTAAATGGCCAATTTTCCCAATGGAGAAAGGTGAATAGTGGTGTACACCATGGATCTGTGCTGGGTCCGCTGCTTTTTGACATATTCATAAATGACCTGGAAAGTGGAATAACGAGTGAGGTTATCAAATTTGCAGATGACACAAAACTATTTAAAGTTGTTGAAACCCAAGAGGATTGTGGAAAATTGCAAGAGGATCTTGATAAATTGGAAGACTGGGCATCAAAATGGCAGATGAAATTTAATGTGGACAACTGCAAAGTTATGCACCTAGGGAAAAACAACCCAAACAATGGTTACACGATGCAAGGTTCCACATTAGGAACCACCACCCAGAAAAAAGATTTAGGCGTCATTGTGGATAACATGTTAAAACCCTCGGCCCAGTGTGCAGCGGCGGCCAAGAGAGCAAATAGAATGCTAGGTATCATAAGGAAAGGAATGGAAAATAAAACAAAAGATATTATAATGCCTTTGTATCGTTCCATGGTGAGACCGCACCTTGAATATTGTGTGCAATTCTGGTCGCTGTATCTTAAAAAGGATATAGCGATATTAGAAAAGGTTCAGAGAAGAGCCATCAAAATGGTAAAGGGGATGGAAGGATACTCCTATGAAGAAAGGCTAAAAAGATTAGGGCTCTTTAACCTGGAAAAGAGACGGCTGAGGGGAGATATGATAGAAGTCTATAAATTAATGAACGGAGTGGAATGGGTAAACGTAGATCGATTGTTCACGTTATCAGAATATAAAAAGACTAGGGGACATGCAATGAAGCTACACGGTAAACTATTTAAGACTAGTAAAAGAAAATATTTTTTCACTCAACGTGTAATCAAACTCTGGAATTTGTTACCGGAGGATGTGGTAAAGGCTGTTAGTTTAGCTGGGTTTAAAAAAGGTTTGGACAAGTTCCTGGAGGAAAGGTCCATAAACCATTATTAAGAAGGGACCCAGGATATCAATGCTTGGCCCAGTACAAGCATTGTGGAAGCTGTGTCTTTTGGGGAAACTGCTAGGTACGTACGACCTAGATTGGCCACTGTTGGAAACAGGATACTGTGCTTGATGGACCTTGGTCTGACCCAGTATGGCATATCTTATGTTCTTATGAAGAAATAGCCAATGCAATACAACTGGGGAATAAGACATTTTTTTAGATATATTAGTGAAAGGAAGAAGGGCAAAAGTGGTATTGTCAGACTTAAGGGTGAAGGAGAGGAATACGTAGAAGCTGATGAGGATAAAGCAGAATTGCTAAACAAATATTTCTGTTCTGTGTCAACAGATAAAGGGCCAGGAGCAGGACCTCAGAAAACACCCACAAACAGGAACAGAAGCATCAGGCTTCTCAAATAATTTTCAGAAGACTGTGTTCAAGAGAAACTAGGTAAACTAAAAGTAGACAAAGCGATGTGACCAGATGGGATACATCAGAGAATGCTGAAGAAATTTCGGGACGTTCTAGCAGCTCTACTGACTGACCTGTTCAATGCTTCTTTGGAGTAGGGAGTGGCATTAGAGGACTGGAGAGAGGCACATGTGGTCCCTGGTCCCTTTACTCAAAAGCGGAAGTAAGAATTTGGTTGAAAACTACAGGCTGGTTAGTTAAACCTCTGTGGTGAGCAAATTGGAAATGCTGCTGAAAGAGAAAATAGTGGGGTTTCTGGTGTCAAATGGATTACCAGATCCAAGACAACATGGATTCACCAGAGGCAGGTCTTGTCAGACAAATCTGATTGATTTCTTTGACTAGGTGACCAGGGAGTTCGACCGAGGGAGAGCCCTAGATGTGGTTTACTTAGATTTCAGTAAAGCCTTTGACACTATTCCACACAGGCGACTTATAAACAAACTGAACACCCTAGGGATGGATCCTAAAGTGGCTGATTGGGTACACACAGAGAAGGTCCATTTCTGCACATAAGAGCCTGGAAAATTGCCCTTTCTGTAGTTTCACACCTGTTCCCCTGGTCTACATGTCATTCAGTGGTATACTAATGAGCTTCTTAGCTTTCATGTTCTTCTCCACAATCTTCATTTGATTGTTGAGAGACTCCAGCTCTTTGAAAACTGGATCTGTAATGTGCATTGCCTATTTTAGACAGTAACATAAATATTTTATTATTTGTAAATTTCATGATAATCTTTTTTGTTTTATTCTGGGTTTTTCGAGAAACAATATGAGGTTTTAGATCAATAAAAGATTAGGGAAAGCCAACAGGAACGATATCTATGATAAACTTAATTGTTTGCCATATATTTTTATTTTTAAAAAAGCAAATTACAGATATCAAATTTACTTAAAGGTTTCGCTATCTAGAAAATAACTTGTGGTCCTGTTAATCTCTTCCAGTGATCACACTGTACATTTTAATGCCATCTATTAAGACTGTGCTGTTCACTGTGGTGAGTGGCAGAATGGAGTCTGTTTCTTTCAGTGTAGCCATAGTGCTTAATGTTAATATTTTATTAGGGAGACAGTAACGGACAACAGAGCAATTAAGAACCACATGTATACAAAGTATGCACAGCTGATTTCATCTTAATGACATGGTGATGGGCATTCTATCAGGAGGTGAAAGGCTATATTTTAACATGGACTATAAAAACGTATTTTGGGGGTAACTATAATAAAAATAACCACTTATGTTCAAACTGTTTATTAAAACCAAACATTACAAAATTTAGGCCATATCACAGTATACAACCAATGACAAATCGTCCAGGCCAGTATAACATTGATTAGCATATTTTCCCCTCTCCCCCTTTTATATCAAAACTACCCTCCCTCCCTTGGGCCAATCATGGCCCAGTGTGGCCAAATAACAAGTATGCTAATTCTGGGGTGTGGGTGCTCTTACACACTCTCAACAGCATACAGCATCCCGATCCTCAGACCGCCCCTCCTCCCCTCCCCTCCTGCAGGTGTCCCATTCCATCAAACATTGTACTCTCCATCTCCTAGAGGTCATTCAGAACATAACTGCGGCTACGAGGGGGGGGAACTCCTGGAATATAGTCATCCCATACCGCATGGAATCAGGGTGTTCATCCCCATTCCTCTTTGGCCCACAGCTTGTCAATTTGCATGTGCTGGTGCAGAGCATTCTGCCATTGCCAATAATTCGGGGGTTCAGCAGACTTACAGCCCATCAAAATTATTTGTTTTGCCAATATCTAGTATAATTTCAGCCAACGGCTTCTACCTTGTCCAGTAACACCCACCCCTTCCTGCACTTGGAGCAGGGCAGCCCATTGTTACCAGAGGACCCATTCAACAAAAAAATGGATTTCTCACCAGTAGTCCCATACCTTCAGGCAGGAGCTCAATAAATGAATAAGAGAGGTGCCTTTCGCAGCACATTTGGGACAATTTGGCCACCAGTCATACCCAATGGCACACAGGCAGCCGGGCAAGAGATAGACACATCTGATTACCTGATATTGCATGTCTCATAGAGAGACCATGGCTGTGAACCACAGAATCTTGCCAAAGAGTTTGCATAGATCTTCTCCTATTAAAGAGGTACTAAGATCGGCTTTCCACATCTCAGCCAAATGATGGCAAGTGGTTTTAGATGCCCTGGTCACAAAGGAAGATAGTATACCAGATACTGTTATCCTGTCCAACTCCTCACTACGGAAGAAATCCTCCAAGTCATTGCAAAAGTCGCTGGATAGGTCGCCTCTCTCCAAGCCTCGGATATAGCTGAAGATGATAATAAGAAAATAGGTCACCTCCCCCCATATCAAACTGAGCACAAAGTTCTTGAAAAGATAGTAGTTCACTGTCTTCCATCAGAACTTGGTTTAAGGGGTATGTTTACTAAACCGTCTTAATGTCACCGGCGCTAGTTGCAGTGATAATGTGAAGAATAAAAACCGCCGTTTCCAGCGCTGAGGGAGAGAAGCCATTCTATCAGAGGTGAGAGCAGGAGCTCCCCCTTCCTCCTTAAGCCACCAATAGCACAGAATGCTCAATGGCATAAAAACCGCCGTTTCCAGCGCTGAGGGAGAGAAGCCATTCTATCAGGAGTGAGAGCAGGAGCTCCCCCTTCCTCCTTAAGCCACCAATAGCACAGAATGCTCAACGGCATAAAAACCGCCGTTTCCAGCGCTGAGGGAGAGAAGCCATTCTATCAGGGGTGAGAGCAGGAGCTCCCCCTTCCTCCTTAAGCCACCAATAGCACAGAATGCTCAACTGCATAAAAACAACCGTTTCCACGGCGCACCCGCGCCTTGCATGCCCGCGCCTGAGGGCCTCGCCAGAGGGCCCTTTGGCGTGGCCCTTAGGCGTTGGTCAGTGGCGTCTGTCTCTGAAGTGGTTTCCTACTGTTATGGTTTGGCTTGCCTTTGGGCGAGCTGCGGTGGCTGGGACTGTTTCCACCCCTTCCAGATCGTATGTAATGTATAGTTATTCTATGTATGTACTGTAACATATTCCTTGTGTTATGTAATCCCTTTTATTACCGCTCTGATTTTATTAAGAGTGGTATATGTTTCATTCACCTCTGTTTAACCTTGTATTGTATTGTTCTGTGACCGCTTTGATTGAAGGAAAAAGCGGGATATAAATCTGTTTAAATAAATAAATAAGAATGCCATATAAGGAGTGGGCGTTCCAGTCTTAAGGCAGCCATCGTGGGTTATTGCGCAATAAAGTGCACCGTGTCCATTATCGCGCGATAGAGGGAGCCGCACACGTTAACGCGCGTTAACCTTAACTTCGCGTTCTGACCTGCAATCACAGCAATAGAGGTGTAGCACACTGGTTAATACAATGACTGCTAAAACAGGGGTCATGAGGTTAATCCCCCAGTGGGCTTAATGAATAAGGGTAACCAAGGAAATTCCTTTTCCTGCTCATAACAGCCCAACAATCTGTGCTGCCAGCTAAAAATACCCGCACCCCAGTGCCATAAACTAATGCACCTTTCAGAGCGCCCCAGAAGGCACATCCTAAACCATCACGTCAGCCAAGGTGGGTCATAATGTGCCCCAGAGGGCGTGTTGAAAGGTTGTCAACCCCCAAGGCACCATATTAGGCGCCCCATAAGCTGGCTGAATCTAAGTTGTGGCTAAAGATGACCCAAGGATGTATAGGGCACTCAAGAAATATTGGCCAAGGGCAGTAAGGTTCCCCAAGTTGAAAAGCAAGAAAGATATGGGCCAAACACAGATGTAACCCAACATTGCATAGAGCACCAAGGAAAGACAATGCACAAGTGATGGAAGGAAGTAGATCTGAGCTGATGGATCAGACAAATCTGCATTCAGCCCATGTGGCAGTTTGAAAAATGGACAAACATATCGGGGCCAGCTGTAGTGATGCACAGGGTGATGGTAATGTACCATGCAACAATGACAGTGTGTGGCAGAGGATGGGAAGATGTGTCCAGCAGAGGAGGTAGAGGTGGCAGGATAGGTGCAATGACAGGAGGACAGAGGAGTAGCAGTGCCATGCACAGCACACACAGGAGAGGCAAACAGGAACAGCTGCAATGCAGAAACGTGTACCAGTGCAGGACATGGGGTAGGAGCTTGCACATCAGGGCAGGATGGCACACAGCTGGCAGAAACACATAGAAGGACAGAAGGTTGGCTGGCAACTGTGATAAGGGTGCAATGTGCTAACAGCACAAATCTGTACAGATATCACTGTTACAGGAATGAAAAGTAGCTGTGCAGGACAGGCATACAAATGAAAGAGAACAGAAAGAAATCCAACCTATGACCATTAGCACAAATGTCAGTGCACAAACCGGTAGGCTACACCACCAACATGAGGTCAGTAGCAAAGGCTGCATACAAGAATACTGCAGGGCATCACACAAGAAGCCTGCTGGCTGTCAGGATAGGCAAACCTCCAACAGGAACCATGATGGAATGCATATACAGATCTGGTGTGTACAGCTCAAATCACAGTCTGTAATTGGGACCAGAACCACATATAACTACATGCACACACACAATGAAATGTTATGCAGTGGATACAGCATGCAAAAGAGAAAAGAATCTAAACCCAAAGGGCGGCAGGGGATGCCCTGTGGAGCAGGGCAAAATATCTTTATCTTTATTTCACACTTTATATACCGCCCTTGCCGAAGCATGAGAGCGGTGTACAATAAAATATACTATATTCTGACGCCAAAACAAAAAAGAAAAGAACTCCATTATAAAGTAGAAAAGGAATGACCAGTGGGGTCAAGTAAAGGCAGATAGAGGAGCAATAACTAAACAGAGCTACTGGGAGGGAGGTCATAAGCCTGCTGGAACAGGTAAGTTTTCAATAAAGCTTTGAAATTGTGATATGAGGATTCCAACCGGATGGAAGATGGCAAGGCATTCCAGAGTGACGGTCCAAGGAAGAAGAATGCAGCATGACGTGTTTGCTCCAAGTGAGCCTGTGAAGGGAAAGGAAGAGACAAATGGCTGGCATGCAATGAACAAAGTTGACGGTAGGGAGTGTGAAGGGAAACAAGATCTGCTAGATATAACGGATTTGATGTATGGATGGCCCTATGTGTTAGGATGAGGAGCTTGTACTTAAACCTATAGCGGAGTGGTAAACAGTGTAATTTAAGAAGAAGAGGTGTAACATGATCAGATCTCTGAGCGTACGTAACAAGATGGGCAGCTGTGTTCTGTAAAAGTTGTAACCGCCGAAGCTGGTAGGATGGCAAGTTAGCAAAAACTACATTACAGTAATCCAGTCTGGACATGACCAGAGACAGTGTTGTTGTTAAGTGCCGTCGAATCGGAGTCGACTCATGGCGACCCTCTGGATAGCTATCCTAAATTGTGTTCGGTCTTGAGTCAGGCGGCTCATTGTTGACAGACTGGTACCCGTAGCTGTTGTTATTGTCTCGATCCATCTCATTGCTGGCCTTCCTCTTTTGCGTTGACTTTCTATCTTGCCAAGCATGATGTCTTTCTCTAATGATCTCTCTTCGCATGATGTGTCCAAAGTATGAAAGGCGAAGTCTTGTCATCTGAGCTTCTAAAGAAAGCTTAGGTTTGATCTCCTCTAGTACCGACTGGTTTGTTCTTCGGGCAGTCCATGGTATACACAGTATTCGCCGCCAGCACCATAATTCAAAGACATCAATTTTCTTCCTGTCTATCTTTTTCACTGTCCAGCTTTCACATCCATCTGATGTTATTGAAAATACCATGGCTTGAACAAGTCGAATCTTTGTATGGAGAGAGACATCTCTGCTCTTGAGAATCTTATCTAAGTCTTTCATAGCCATTCTGCCAAGAGCAATGCGTCGTCTGATTTCTTGACTGCTTGTTGCTTCTTTATTGATAGTTGATCCAAGTAGGTTAAAGTTGTTCACGATTTCAATTTCTTCTCCTTCAACGATGAACCTGTTGATTATGCCAGTTGTCATGATCTTTTTCTTCTTTACATTAAGGTGCAGGCCCATTTTGAGACTATGTTCTTTGATTGTGAGAAGCAAATGTTTCAGATCATCTTCACTTTCAGCCAGTAATGTGGTATCATCAGCATAGCGAAGGTTGTTGATGAGTCTTCCACCAATCTTCACACCTCTGTTGTCTTCATACAATCCTGCTTCTCTGATGATTTGTTCTGCATATAAATTAAACAGGTAGGGGGAAAGTATACAGCCTTGTCTTACACCTTTGCTTATTTTAAACCATTCTGTTTCTCCTTGTTCCATTCGAACTGTTGCTTCTTGATCAATGTACAGATTGTGCAAGAGTACGATCAAGTGTTCTGGTATACCCATGCTTCTTAATGTGGCCCAGAGTTTCTCATGGTTTACACAGTCAAAAGCCTTGCTATAGTCGATAAAGCACAAATAGATATCCTTTTGTTATTCTTTAGTCTTTTCAAGGATCCATCTCACATCTGCAATGATGTCTCTCGTTCCTCGCCCTTTCCTGAACCCTGCTTGCACTTCAGGTAGTTCTTGTTCCAGGTATGGTTGTAGTCTATTTTGAATAATCTTCAGTAGAATCTTGCTGGCATGTGGGATCAGAGCGATTGTGCGATAATTTTCACAGTCAGTTGGATCACCTTTCTTTAGTATTGGTATAAACACAGATCTTTTCCAGTCAGTTGGCCATGATGTTGACTTCCATATTTCTTGGCAGAGCCTTGTAAGTACGGAAACAGCTGCATCAGATTGCGGTAATACTTCTATGGGAATGCTATCAATGCCTGGTGCTTTGTTCTTTGATAAGGCTTTCAATGCTGCTTCAACTTCTTCTTTCATTCACCAATGGTTCCCGATCATAAGGTACAGGTTGAAACAGCTGTTGGTCCACTTGATCTTTATCATATTAAAATTCTGTATATTCCTTCCACCTTTTCTTGATCTTCTCAGCATCATTCAACATAGCACCTTGAGCATCTTGTAACATTCCAATTCGAGGCTGGAACTTTTTCTTTAACTCTCGTAGCTTTAGGAAAGCCGATCTTCTTCCTCTAATAGCTTCTGCTTCTATTTCCTTGCATGTCGTTGTAGTACTTTTCCTTGTCCTGTCTTGCTGCACATTGGAAATCTCTGTTGAGTTCTGTTATTGTCTTTCTTTCTCCTCTGGCTTTATTTTATTTATTTATTTTATTTTAATTCTCTTATATACTGTGCTATTCTGCATCAGTGCGGTTTACATTGAACAAACTAAAATTACATTGAACAGGGCATTATAACTTGGAGATAACTATTTTACAGGGAACATGGGCTATGGAGGGTTAAGTAGCTTGCTCAAGACCACAAGGAGCACCTGTGGGACTAGAAACCCCAGTCCTTCCGGCCCGAGGTTGCTGTCCTCTAGTGGAATTTGAACCCCCGACCTTCCGGCCTGAAGTACCTTGCCCCAACCACTAGGCCACTCCTCCACTCCTCCATTCCTCCGTTGGCTTTAGCTTCTCTGCGTTTCTGGGCAATTTTCAGAGTTTCTTCCATCATCCATTTTGGCCGTTTTTGCTTTTTCACCTTTTGTAGAGACTTCTCGCTTTCTTCTAACACAACCTTCTTGATCTCATTCCATAACTCTTCTGGAGCTCTGTCATTTGTATCTAAAGCAGCAAATTGATTTTGCAGGCAGTCTTTAAATTCCAGTGGTATATTCTCAAGGTCATATTTTGCTGCATTCATGAGTGGTTTGCTCTTTTACAACTTTAGCTTGAGTTTGCATACTAGTAGTTGATGATCTGTACCACAGTCAGCTCCAGGTTTTGTCTTTGTTGATGTTATAGAACTTTTCCATCGTTGACTTCCACAGATGTAGTCAATTTGATTCTTATACAATCCATTGGGTGAAGTCCATGTGTACAGTCGCCGCTTGTGTTGATGGAAGAAGGTGTTTGAGATGAATAGGTCATTGGTCTTGCAGAATTCTATCAGTCTTTCTCCAGCTTCATTTCTGTTGCCAAGTCCATATTTTCCAACTACTTTGCCTTCTTCGTTGTTGCCAACTTTTGTGTTCCAGTCACCCATGACTATCAGGATATCCTGTTTGCATGTTCTGTCAATTTCAGCTTGTACTTGTTCATAGAACTCTTCAATTTCATTCTCTTCTGCAGCTGTTGTTGGTGCATATAGTTGAATTATAGTTGTGTTGATAGGCATTCCTCGTAGACGAATAGAGATTAAGCGTTCGCTGACTGCATTGTATTTCATTACAGTTCTTGCAAGTTTCTTCTTTATTATAAATGCAACACCATTTCTTCTTTGTCTTTCATTTCCAGCATAGTAGACCATGTGATCATCTGATGCAAAGTGCCCGATGCCAGTCCATTTCAGTTCGCTGACACCCAACAGATCAAGCTGTACACGTTCCATTTCATTCCATTCCCTCTCCCTATTGTGCTTCATTCAAAACTCATAACGTACGGATATCTTTATCGTGTTACACACTTAACTTCTGATGATGAAAAAACTGTAATAGCGGAGGTAATTTTCGCTCCTTCCCGACGCCTCACATACAACGTCATAACTGCGTTTCTCTCACAAGTATGAGGTTCTTCAGGGGATTATTCGCTGTTCAGCCAAGTGTTTAACCAAAATTGACTGAAAATGATGTACGGCTCTTTCTTAAAGCATGATATCTTCTGTTCTTTCAAAGCAGGTCTGTCCGTTCTCCAAAAAAACGCAGTCCAACAATAATACTGTCCATCCTAGGCATGTGTCCCACTCGCAGAGGTCAAACATCCTATGGCACCGTTTCCCAGGGATAGTTCCATGGTGTTGTTGTGTCCTCCAACAGGTGGTTGATGGTGACGCCAGATGCACTGTAGTAGATGTGCTTTGTGTGTTCACTGCCCTGTGTCAGAAGAGGATAAACAATGTATTGATATGCTGCTTGCAACATCAGCCCAAATTTCAGAGAGTCAAACATCAATATGTACGTAAGGAAATGTCACACAGGCAAACATAACATGATCACAACACAGAACACACTGCATGTTAGAGACATTTTGGATTGGAACCGCAGACGAGGGTGTCACATGGATATGGCCATGTCCATGCCCATGTTACACAGGCGTTTCACAGCTCCACCCTATGTGCATCAGCATTCGTGTACAGAGACCCAACAGGAAATGCCTAGGAGACAGACAGTAAATCATTGACATGTAAAGGCTGATGTCATTCACAAAAGAGCAAAGGTGCAACCTACCATGTGTTTGCAGCAAGTGTATGTTTGGGATCCCCTGAGGCGCTCAAAGGCCACAACACGTCACAGTGAAGGGAGAAGATGTCATTGAAATTTGTAGAGTCACTATGTCCCCATGTCCAGCCACTGTTGATGCATGTCCACATTATGGTGATATCTGTGATACAAAAATGCTGTTGCGCAGTGGTCTGTCAGCACACAAGAGATAGGTCAGCTCACAACTCACAACATATGTCCACAATGTCCACAAGGTAAACAGCAGTAAGGTCACCACTGCTCCCCAGGTGTACAGACCCCTCACACGACATGATAGTGCAAACTGCATGCACACTGTATCATAACAGAGCCACCCACCCACCCACACAGTATGAGAAGGTGAGCATGGCACCAGTAACATACAGCCTGTATGTGCACAATGGGTGAATAGTGGAGATAAAGGCCTGGCAAATGCTATGATACACTGCTGTTGGCCGATGCCACAATGTCATGGAAGAGTGAAAGTGGGGCCCACCACTGGAACACCTAGGACCTGTAGACACACACAGCCCTGTTGGATGTGTCCCAGAGACAGTGCTGGAGAAGACAAACTATGCATGAACACATGTGGATATGTGTGGCCATCATCACCATATGGGGTACCGGGGAGCCCAATAAATAGGTCACCCACAACATATGTGCAGTAGACAGATAACCTGTGACATGTGTTGCTCCTGACTGTCCACACACACAAATCACCTGTATGTCCACCTACCCTAGTGTCCTGCACATTGAAAGAGGTACACACAGCTGACACTGCACTACAGCACCTGGAACGTCTCCAAGCATGTCCTGTGGATCGAGAAACACAAGGGAAACATACATATGTCATGTTGGAGCTGTGCAACAAACACATCAGCTTCACGTCAACATCTCTCATAACCCCCTAGACCAGCGATGGCGAACCTATGGCACGCGTGCCAGCTGTGGCACACGAAGGCCTTGCAGCTGGCACGCGGGTAGGTCCACAAAAAAGAAAAAGCTGGCTCTGGCTGCTGCCGCGGACGCGGCAGCGGCAGAGTGCAGTGTCCCGCGGGGCCCCCTCCGCCCGCTAAGCCCCTCTGCAAGGGCTTTCAGATTCGCGAGGGAGAGCGTCTCCCTCGCGTCTCTGTTAAGCCCGCAGGGGCTAATGGGAAATTTCCCATCAGCCCCTTTAGACGCGAGGGACTGATGGGAAATTTCCCATTAGCCCCTGCGGGCTTAACAGAGACGCGAGGGAGAAGCTCTCCCTCGCGAATCTGAAAGCCCTTGCAGAGGGGCTTAGCGGGCGGAGGGGGCCCCGCGGGACATTGCATTCTGCCGCGGCAGCGGCAGCAGCCAAAGCCAGCTTTTTTTTTTTTTAATATGCCATGGGGGGGGAGGTTAGGACTGCTAATGGGCTGGGGGGGGTTAGGACTGCTAATGGGCTAGGGGGGGTAGCGGGTAGGACTGCTAATGGGCTGGGGGGGGTAGGACTGCTAATGGGCTAAGGGGGGTAGGACTGCTAATGGGCTAGGGGGGGTAGGACTGCTAATGGGCTGTGGGCTGATGGGGGCTGTCTGGAAATGGGGTGATGGGGGGTTAGGACTGGTAATGGGCTATGGGGGGGTTAAGACTGCTAATGGGCTTTGGGCTGATGGGGGCTGTCTGGAAATGGGGTGATGGGGGTTAGGACTGATAATGGGCTATGGGGGGGGGCTAGGACAGGAAATGGGCTGATGGGGAGGGGTTAGGACTGGATGGGCTGTGTGCTGTTCGGGGGGGTAGGACTAGTAATGGGCTATGGGGGGGTTAAGACAGGTAATGGGCTGTGGGCTGATGGGGGCTGTCTGGAAATGAGGTGATGGGGGTTAGAACTGCTAATGGGCTATGGGGGGGTTAGGACTGATAATGGGCTATGGGGGGGGCTAGGACAGGAAATGGGCTGATGGGGAGGGGTTAGGACTTGAGGTGGGCTGATGTGGTTAGGACTGGTAATGGGCTGTGGGCTGATGGGGGGTGGTTTAGGACTGGCAATGGGCTGTGGGGGGCTGACTGGAAATGGGCTGATGGGGTTAAGACTGGAAGTGGGCTGATGGGGGGTTAGGACTGGTAATGGGCTATGGGGGGGTTAGGACTGATAATGGGCTATGGGGGGGTTAAGACTGGTAATGGGCTTTGGGCTGATGGGGGATGTCTGGAAATGGGGTGATGGGGGGTTAGGACTGGTAATGGGTTAGAGGGGGGGCTTAAACTGAAAATGGGGTGCTGAGGGTTTAGGACTGGAAGTGGGTTGATGGGGGGCTAGGACTGGTAATGGGTTGGGGGTTTGCTATGACTGGAAATGGGCTGAGTGGAAGGGGAGGCTTGAACTGCAAATAGCTGATGGGGAGGGAGCTTGGAATGGAAATGGGCTGTGAGGGAAGGGAGCTAGGACTGAAAATGGGCTGATGGAGCAGCTAGGATAGGACTGGAAATGGGCTGTTGGGGGGAGCTAAGATTGGAAATGGGCTGTGGTGGGGGCTTGAATTGAAATGGACTCATGGAGGGGCTAGAACTGGAAGTAGGCTCATGGGGGGGGCTTGGACTGGAATTGGACTGAGTGGAGGGGAGCTATGATTTGACATGGGCTGATGATGGGGCTAGGAAATGACTAGAAATGGGCTGATGGGGGGCTAGGATTGGAAATGAGCTGATGAAGGGACTCAGACTGAAAATGGATGGGGGAGCTAGGACTGGAATTGGGTTGATGGGGGGCTAGGACTGGAAATGGGCTGATGCAGGGACTAGAAAGGAATGGATGCTGGGTGAGACTGGAACTAGAAGGGAGCTGATGTTGGGGGAGGATTAGAATGGGATGGGGCTGGGAGAGTAAAATGGAGAGGGGAAAAATATTGTGTGTGGGAGGAATGAAAAATCTACAATTGGCCGGGTATTGGGAGAGTAAGTGGGGATTGAGGATGGAGCGGTAAAATTTGTGTGGATGAAATAGGAATGAGGAAAGAGCAAAAGGAGAAAGATTAGTATGTTAAAGCAGATGTAGAGAGAGAGAATGGAAAAAAAGACTAGAAGAGAGAAGAAAGAACAAATGGACAGCAGACGATGGAGAGTTAGCAGAAAACATGAAGAAACCAGAAGAAAGTGGCTGGAGCAATTGCAACTGAAAAAAAATGCACAAAAGGTAGAAAGATATCTCTTTATTTTGAATTTATTAACTGGAATATGAAACCTCTGGGAAATGTGCATCATTAACGTCTGTGCTTTGTTTGGTACAAGAGGAAATTAATTTATAGTTTTATTTCTACAGTGTTGTACATTCCAAGTTTGGCTTTTGGGGTTCCCAGTTTAATTATTGCCTTCCTGTTTCTAAATTGTGATTCCTTGTTTGGTGATGGTCTATGTACTGCATGTGTAACTGAGCTGAGGTTTAATTGACGTGCTGGCACTTTGAGGAAATTCTTTGGTTTTGTGCGGCAGTTTGGGCACTTGGGCTCAAAAAGGTTAGCCATCACTGCCCTAGACCCATCACAGTCTGGCAGTTCGTCATAACACAAAGTGCACCCAAACAACCAGGAGAAGAGCTTTCGCACACTACGCACCGAAATGCTGGAATGACCTCCCACCAGAAATAAGAACAATCAAAGACCTCCTACAGTTTCGGAAGGCAATAAAGCACCATCTCTTACTGCTACATTTTGCTCAATCAGCTTCCCCGTCCCAGAGAAATCTCCCTCCACCCCCCACAAACACCTCACTCACAACATAACACTCAGGCTTTAAACAATCACACTCATACCCATAAACACTTCACATCTATTCACACCATGTAATATCTAGTACTCCATGTCAACCTGTATATACTTACCATGTACTCTCCATCTATTCTGACCAATCTCAGCATGTATATAGTTAATCTGTATTTATATTGTTTAAAGATATCGCAACATGTAAATAGTTACCCTGTATTGTCCAAGTTCTAACCATGTTATAATGTAAACTCAAACAGTCTTGACTGCACTGAGCTCTTGTTGTTGAATGTAAACCGCACTGATAACAAATAGCGCGGTATATAAGAATTGTTAAATAAATAAATAAATAACACGGTACCCAATTGTCCCCACCCAAACACGCCACTGATGTGTTCCTGGCCAGGTCCAAGGGCCTGTAGCCTGTCCGCCCCCTCTGGGACCTGTCTGCTGCCCTCGAGACCGTTGACCACAACTGTCACTGCGCTATCCTGTACGTGCTCGTCCCAAAGGTCTAGGTACAAGCTTGCCACCCCATATGTCTCCCATAGCACCCTCAGTGTGTGTTCCTGTGGGTCCACCTCCCCTGCCAACCCACTCCCAGGTGCTGTACAAAAGGGAGCTATGCAGGGGCTACTACATCCCCCTGGCCCCATACCCAGTTCCCTGGTGCAGCAGGCACATCCCCTGGCTATCCCTAGCAGCTGTATGTTGATGTGACCCACAGATATCTCACCACGCATAAGCTATGTTTGGCAGACCACACCCCGACTGCAGTTTGCCCCCTGATATTGCTGGCTGCAGGTACCCCCGCTGCATGAATTGAGCATGGCCATGACAAGACATCTGGGCATCGCCCCTAAACCCTCTCCAACCCTTACAGTGTCTGTGTATAGGTTAGATACACGTTCTGCCGATGTGGTCGTCAGGTTAGCAGGTCTCTATGACTCCTCGCTCCCCATCCCCATACATCCCCATCATGTAGCTAAGGCCTGCGGTATCCCCCTAGATAACATCAGCAAGGTCACTGCCGTCCACCCAGAACACACATATAAAGCGCCAATGACCCCCTTCATCACCTGCCAACCTGGTCACTGTAGCCTACACCTTGCTGGTCTGCCTTGAAATCATCTATGTCCGTCACAATGTATGCAACACTGCGCTGCATGGCTAAGCTACCGACATGCACAGCATGACAATAACACCCCACCTGCCATGACACCTCACAGGCCCCAGGCGAGATCAAGATGCACCTTCTGATCTCTATATGGAGTCACACTGTGGTTGCCCTGTACCCTGACCTGTATAACCCAAGTACTACAAATACTACTACTACTACTACTACTGAGCATGTAAACAGTGCCAACACCTGTATGCATCCCCCTACTGACACCTGTAACACACAGTCCCTGCTCATCAGAGCATATGACCCATTCAATCCCCTCATATCCCCTAAATGTCATCCCCACACGTCAAGCCAGCTGGCCCTATCTATGGGCCGCTCACCCACTGTTAATGTGGGACCACACACCTGTCACCTTGCAGCACCCAACGCCTGGAATGAACTACCTGTGGCTGTAGGGCAGCCACCCTTAACAACCATCGAAAACCCTGTGTGTCAGCCTACCACTTCACCTAAGCCTAACAAACCTGCACACATTAATCACCTCCTCCCGCTGATGTCCCCTGCCCACACCGTCTGTGTTAGCAGTTGGACCACATTCTAAGCTCAGAAGGCCGTAGGTGTGTGAATGCAATTTGGACTGTAAACTACATTAAATGCCACATTACCTTTGTTCACCGATGTGCACGTGTCCTTCCTTTGTGTTGGGGGTTCCCTGAGTGGGCTGTCCCAATTGGGGTTAGCATGGTCAACTGTGCTCTACCATGTCACAGGCTGGTGGGGTGTCTGCACCAGCATCAGTCATTACAGAGCGATGCACACATGCCCTGTGTCCTATGCACCGTGCCATGTGTTCACGGCCATACATATGCCTGGTGTTACACCCTCACTCCTCCTGCCACCTGCTGTACATGTCTGATTGTTCAGCCTACATTGTGGGGTATGTTCCCCCTCTGTCCCCGCATATCATCCACATCAGGCTATCTACATGGGTGACCCATCTGTCGGACACACACCAGGGACTCGGTGGCATACTAAACGCACATGCTTGGCGGGCAGATATGACGTACAGATATACCTATTATTATAGAAACCGGTCAGGATCAGGAAATAATCATCAAAAATATGAGATCCTAGCTAATAGGGAATCCCGTTATCTAAATTTTCTTTTTGTCGGAGATAGTTGTCAAAGTAAATATTGGTCTCAATATGCAAATAGATTGGTATACCATCATTTAGAGTAGCTTAACTTGTAAGGTGTTCTCCTGTCAGTGAAATCTTCCTTAGTGGCTACGGGTGTTAGGATTAGCTATGCAGATTCACGTGATCATTACTGAGCATTCGTTGAAAAATGACGTCAGACGCCGAAGTATAAGAGGAACAGACCCAATATTCATTTGGAAAGCGGCTCTTAATCCTAGAGCAGAACTCAAGATGTGTTGCCAGCGAGAGATGACCTGAAGCAGGGTTACGAATTTTATATGTTTAACCCGAAACGTGTAACACATCGTCAACCTGATGGATACCTGGCATTTTGTCTGCTTCTCTGAAGTTTTTATGAGCTAAGTACAAATCAAATTCTCACTGTTTGAATAATAATAAAAAAAGGGAGCAGTCGCGGTGGTCAGCGGTAGTTTTCTTCCCGCTTACTTTGACGACTATCTCCGACAAAAAGAAAATTTAGATAACGGGGTACAGATATACCTAGCTACTGTCAATTGTTTACCCCCCTGCAGCGCTTGTACTGTGCCATTGCTCCTTCACCCCGCCAAATCCCATCTTAGTGTGTCCCACTGACTAACACACTGACTGACACGTGGGTCCCCGCATACATCACATATACGCTGCATCATGGGTATCACACCCGCACCTCCACACCGTCCTATCATGTGCTGCACCCCTGCTACAGACTGACCATCTGTGATAACGTGCCTGTGTCCATGTCTGGTGGACGGTGCAGCACATGTTTACATCACGGTGTCAGCAGGGGATACGTCTGTCAGCGCACATGGCGCTCAACAAAGCCTGTTGTGGAGCAGGGACAATGTATGTATCACAAATGCACACTGAGACATGTACACAGGTGGCACACTCACCGCTACAGCATGTATGTGCAGAGGACACATGATCATTGCAGAATTTGGCTGCCTACACTGTGTTTTAATAAGGGTATGTGTTGGTAGGTGCCATACAAACATTAACATTTGGAACACAGAAACACTCTCCCACAGGCAGATCAACTCTATAAACTGTTTCACATTGGGTGTTATCCCAGCATGGACATCCATCTCCAATGTTAGGGGGGACACAGTTTGCTTTGGGTTTGCCACTGGGAGATGGCCACAGCTATAACTGTGGGTCACACACCTGGGGGCCCGCTGTGGGGGTATGGCTGGGGGTGTGCCGTGAACATGCCATGGTAATGCTGGCGGCGCATCACCTCAGCCATACCCTGCACAGCAGCTGTCAGCTGCCTGATGGCATGACCATGTTCGCCCAGGGTCCGCATAATGGTGCCCATCACCACACACAGGAGACCCACACATTTGCCACCACATCCACACCATGTGGCTGTGGTCTGGGTGGTGGCATCTACGTGGACCCTGGGTGTGGAGATGTGTGGGGGGCCCACACCCAGCCTGACACCATGGCCATGCACATGAGGCAGGTGGCAGGGGCCCCCAGTGCCCTGTGGTGGCATGCGATTGCCCTCAGGCACAGGATCCCCCTCCCCACCCTCCATTCCCCACCCGCCCTCCCCATTCTGGCCACTCCCCTCAATATCCCTGCCACCCTCCTCGCTCTCCCACTCCACCTCCCAAGCACCCTCCACCATCCCCTCCTCCCACCCCTCCCCACCCTCCATGTCATCCTCCCCCACATCCATGGCGTCCTCTGCCGCTGAAGGAATGTCCTCCACCTCGGGACCTCCAGTGGTCGCGGGGGGGCTGCCACCAGGTTGTGTGCCTGCAGAGGTGCCCTCCCCAGCATCTGCAGCCTCTGTGGAACCTGAAACACAAACAACTGCCATAACAACAGGATGTAGAATAGACCTGTGTCTGTTGGTCTTATGCCTCCTGGGATTAGGGCAGAGCTGGGAACCTGAAACACAAACAACATCCATAACACCAGGATGTTTGATACACCCCTATTTGCAGGTCTGCGAGCGTTCTGGGCCAACGGTGATGTTCCACACATCAGCAGCACCAACTAACACATCACCAGGATGACTGCTGGACCTTTCTCATCAGATCTGATGCCTCCTGGGGATGGGGCAGGCCTGTGGTACTCCGACTGAAGCAGCTACCAGTGCACCATGATGACTACTTGGCCTCTGTGATCAGGTCAGATCTCTCCTGGAGAATGGCCATAGCTGGTAATGTGTCATAGCATCAGCCACCATGTCACAGGGATGCCTAATATAGCTCTGTCATGGGATGTGCAACTCCTGGAGGTTGGGCAGAGGTGTGCACTGCAACAGGAGCAGCTTACATCACAGCGCGCTACCCTCTGTACCTCTGCTTTCATGTCTATGCCTCCTGGGTATTGGCATACGTGCACACAGCAACATACACAGATAGCTTGATCACATGTTTGCCTACATACACGTGTCTCACACATGCGGTGCATATCTTATGTGTTTTGATTGCTTGGTATTGTGTTGCACACCTTCCATTTAGTGACCTGTCCCCATACACTTGCCTCACGTGGGTAGTCTGCTGCATGGTTAAAGTGCCTTGTGATGCGCACCCACGCCCAAAGTACGCGTTCCATATCCTGGCATTTTGAGGCGCCTGGGAAGAGGCACAGCTTCCTGGTGCATATTAGGGCTGCCAGCTGTTGTAGGTCATGGCGGCTAAAGGCTGGCTTGCGGGATCGCGTCGCCATTTTGAGGAATGTCCATGTGTTGGTGACGCATGCATGCACTACTATGCCGCGCACACGACGTGCGCATGTCACGGATGCCACATGGAAAAGTATCTACGGGGCTCCATTACTATACGTTGGATACTGAGATTGGTGGCTACGGTGGCTGGCTTTGATTTACAACATTGCATTACTTATGCCGTTTGGCCTGGGCTGCATCTGCTGTGGGCACCTTCTGCCGTGCTTTTGGAGATGCAATGCCAAGCCAGGCCTCTCCTTTGGGGAATGGGACAAAGGTTATAGTATATTCGGCTTGTGTCACCGTTTGTGGGGATGTGTCTGTTACTAACACTCATCTTACTGTTGGTGCAGTGGGTATTTGAACCCATGAGCAGTGACTCTGAGGGCATCGTATTAACCAGTGTGCTATGCCTCTTCTCATAGCACAGGTTGACTACACTGCAACTGCAGGTCAACCCAGTAAATTTCATCTGTGCTTACCGGGATGGGGTAGACCCACAGCTATGGCACTTTACAGGGCACCTTAGGTTTCCCAGCTGTGGTGATGGTTTTGTTTTGGGGGACACACTGCTATTTGCTATGGGGTATGTGTGCACCATCCTAATGTTAGCGGCGAAACCCCAAGCCATGACGTGAGTAATACCATATAGGGAGATCGGCGTGCCGGCGTCCATGTAGCATGCACTGTGTATCGCACAATAGGGGGTGCATTGACTGCTTACGCGCTGTAACCTTAACTTCATGGCAGTGCTATAAGAAGATGCATAGAGTTGCAGCCTACTGGTTAATACACTGACCAACAAGCCAGAGCTCATGGGTTTGATCCCTCAGGGGTCTCATCTACTATGGCTCTCTGAGGCAATCTCTTTTTCTGCATGTGACACATCTCTACAATCTGTGCTGCCAGCAGAAACACCCTCACCTCATTGCCATCACCTATTGTGCCCTATAGGGCAGGGGGATGTCTGGACCCACATGTGGATTAGGGGGCAGCGCCTACAGACCCACCCTCTTGGAGCCAGGGTGGGGGGACAGGATCTGTCTCCAACAGCCCCACACTCTACATCTTTGCAATGGCAGCAGTGCAGTGACATGATGAAGGGCTGTGGGACCAGCTACCCCAGTTCTGCAGGGGAGAGAGTGCCCTCCAAAGCAATGGATGCAGAACTGTTTGTATCACACAGGGTACTGGCAGTGGGCCTGTATATGCTCAGGTGCCCCCCACCACCATCTGGCATTGACCAGCAGTGGGCACTGTCAGCCTTCACCCTGCAAGGTGCTCCAGCCATACACACACTAACTGCAGATGGTCTGCGAGCTAGTACATAGTGCATGTTCCTGGAGAAACTGTGTGCACCCAAAATGGGATGTGCACGCACGCATGCACGCACCAAACAGGTATATCAGTGATTGGACCCCAGAATAGGGAACCCATAGAAATCACCTGAACAACATACTGTATGGCACTATGGGGTAACCTAGCCATGCCATGGTCACTGCTCAGTCAGAGTGAGAGTGACCTCCCAGCATGACATGCTGTGACCACCCTGTCCTTGCAGGTGGTGGTCAGGCACTACAATGTCCCAGCCATTGCCCTATGCCCTGTGCAGATGCATCCTGCCCAGGCCGCCCTGTCCGGGCCATACCCACGATTCCTTGCTCCTCATTATGCACATTAGCAGGCTAACACTGGAAACAGTGCAAGCATTGTGGGCTCATCAAGGTGTAGGCAGCCACAACACACTGGATAGACATACACACACTCCCATACCTATTTCAGCATTGTGCAAGGATAGAGGTGGTTTGCAGCCCTGGCTGCCACACCAGTCCTGGGCACAGTGTAGGCATTGCTATGGTACGCAATACTGTTAGGGTCACTCCCCGAGGTGGTAAACACTGTCTGGAGCATACACTGAACCACACTCCACAGATATCAGAAAGGTTGCTATGATGAATCTCTGTCAACAAATTGTGTTTAACATAACACAATTTGTTGACATAACAGTATGCCATACAGTAGCGACCTTTTGATATATGTGGAACATGTTCCCAAGTTTAGAGCGGCATTGCTGAGATATGCAGTTGCTAGTATTGGGAGATGCTAGTCTGCGTAGGGCCCAACGGCCTGACTCTCCATGAGGCATTGGATAGTGGAGCCTGTGGGTGTGGGTGTTTGTGCCGCTGCTCTATGGTAGAGGTTCCCAACTCCAGTCCGAGTGAGCCAAACACGGTTCAGGTCTTCATGCTGTCCCTACTGAATATGCATGGATACATGTGCATACAATGGGGGTGGTGCATGTAAATACATCTCATGCATTTTTATTAGGGACATCCTGATAACCTGAATGGTGTTTGGCCCTCCAGGACTGCAGGTGGGCACTCTGCTCTAGGGATTGCACACGTTTATGGCATCTGTGCTCTGTAGGGTGACATATAGGCGTTTATGGCATGTTTCATTTCTCTGCAAGAAAGGTTCTGTCTTTATTACCACGGTTGACTACTGCATAAAACATGGGGACATGGCCACAGCTGGCACTTGAACCTGTGACTCTCTGCCCCTGAACACACTGGCTGTGTGTACTGCACCACACTGTTGTCACGGAGCCAGATCATTTCCTGGGGATACCATGACTGTACGTCAGACAGATCTTGTCTGTTGCAGTGCATGGCACACGCCTAAGCAGGGCTTGGCCGTGGTCTGCTGTGGGCAGCTGCCACTGCCTCCTCCACCACCAGAACCCCTCCGCCACCATGCTGACATGCCCTTATGCCAGTGGTGCTGGTGGTGTGCAGTCCCAGGCCAGCCAGTGTGCCGGTAGGCAGCTGCCTATGGTGTGCATTCTCGGGTGGGGGTGCCTCCATTGAACATGTTGCACTTCCCCCCAGCACCACCTGCCAATGTTCTGTGCCCTTGGGGGTACCTGCTGGGTAATATCCCCTGGGACACTGTGGGGAACACACTCGTGCCCATGTTGGACCCTCGTCAGTTGCTGTCTTGCTGCTTTACAGTTTCGGCATTCCTACGTGCCACCTAGGCATCTGCCTAGTCTGCAATGTGCCCCAGTGGGACCACAGCATGTGCCGCCTGCAGCCCTTTGTATCCCATTTCCAGCATCAGTACAGTTGCCCTGTCCTACGTGCCCACTCTGCTGTTGCTGCACATTTGCATGCCATAACAAACCTGCCCAATATAAACGACAAACACCCTGATCAGCGGTATTTCAATGTGGGATCATTCACTTTGTAGGGGGACTGAGAATAGACTCTTCCAGACATGATATCTTCTTTTTTATGCTTTGTCAGTAGTGTTGCTTTATGTTTCTCATTAATATCACTATTGGCCAGCTTGATTATTGGAATTTCAAATGCGGTTCTGGTCATTTTATCTGTTTTTTTGCTTTTTTGGCTCCTGCACATGTATCACTACTATCACATTTTTGGGTTTTTCTGCCTTTGCTGTACATTGCTGACTGAAATGGTTTCTCTGAGCCGCAAATGTGCCTAGCGCCAGGTTTTCACTGGCGCTAAATTTCTGAGCTTCATTTCACGGCATTAGTGTGCAAGGAGCCACTCCATGCCCACTCTCCGCCCATTGACCCCTTCTCTACGCCCCTGGGGAGCCTTCCTCTGCCCTCTGGGGGGCCTTGTTCCACCCTCGGCACACCTTACCACCACAGCAGATGTTATCGCGCGATACGTGACGTTCTCGCACGGTAATGCACCATTATCACGCGATAACATCACATATCACGTGATAACATCACAGCTGTGACGTTAGCACCGTTTAGTAAACATACCCCTAAGTGTTGAATCCCCAAACGTCTCCAGTGCCGAATCTGAGCAGCCGACATACCGGGAGCAAAGTCTGAATTCCCATAAATTGGTAAATAAATAGACTGGGAGCAGGAATGCTCCACTGTTGCAAATCCACCTCCATGCCTGGCAGGTGACTCGAATGAGGGGGCAGTTGCAGAAGGAGACAGGCAAGCTAAACAGAAGTGCATGTAGCACATATCTTAAAGCTGGGGGCCTAGCCAGGGCCTTCTCACAGACCAACAGAGTATATTCCTCTATGTCAAAGAGCGAATCTTTTAAGTGACGCAGCATGCAAGCTAAATTATACACACAGAGGTCGGGGACCCCCATTCCCCCACTGTGCCAGGAACCCTTAAGAACCGCTAGTGCTACACAAGCACGACATCCCTGCCAGAGAAAGCGGGACAGCATATGAACTAAGTTGATTAGATCTTTCCTCAAAAGCCAAATGGGCAGTAGCTGAAGCATATAAAGCCAACATGAGAAGAGTGTCATCTTAAACAAAGAGATTCTACCTCCCAGCGAAAGCAGCAAATCCCACCACTTTGTGAGAGGTTGCCCAGTATGGGTCCAAAGGGTGCCACATTATACTTGTAGAGATCCCTGGGTGCCACCGGTATAGTCACTCCAAGGTAACGAAAAGAATTACTTGCCCAGCAAAGTGGAAACTCTCCCTGCCAAGAAGTGCGAAGCGAGTCACACTCGGCAAGTGCCTCTGACTTCTCTAAGTTTAATTTATATCCCAAAAAGCTTCCAAATATTTCAGCAGGGCCACAAGAGACTGTTCCAGACTCATAAGGTAAACCAACAGGTTGTCATCAAATGCAGACAATTTGAATTCATAGGATCCCAGATGAACCCCTTTTATCTCTGAGTTCACGTGAATGTTAGATAATAGCATCTCCAAGGTAAGAAGGAACAACAAGGCAGACAAGGGACAGCCTTGGTGTGTCCCCTGCCTCAAAGGGAATCACTCTGTGCAAAGCCCATTGACCAAAATTCGTGCCCAGGGGTCAGCATAAAGCGCCTGTAGGGCTTGTAGAAAAAAGCCCTGAAAACAAAAAAGCTCCAGCGCCAGAAACATGCATTTCCACCTCACCCTGTCAAAGGCCTTCTCAGTGTTGAAGCTGATAGGTAGTGAGGGGATCTCCACTACAGTGCAATGGTGCGGAGACCTACCGCCTGACGCTCTTTAACCATACGTACTTGGCAAGAATGAATCAAGCTGTGTAGCAGTAAAGGCAGTCAGCCAAGACTTTAGACATAATCTTAAAATCTACATTCAACAGAGAGATGGGATAGTAGGATTGTGGTAGTAGTGGGTCATGTCCTGGCTTAGGAATAAGCATGATCAAGGACTCGTTATTGTCATATGAGAAAGATTGTAGTGTCACAAGCTGTTGGTACATTTCAGTTAAGGGGAGGCATAACTTAACCCAGAGCATCTGGTAGAATTCCTCATTGAACCCATCTGATCCCAAGGCTTGTGGTACCCACAGGTCCTTAATCACTCGTTGTATTTCACTAGTGGTAATTGGAGCATTCAGCTGAGTGTGATGACTCTGATTCAATTGGGAGAGTCTACATTGTTGCAGATAGGTGCTGGCATCTTGGCCATCCAGGTCGTCAGCAGCATAAAGTGCACAGTAATAGGCTAAAAATGCTGCCTCCACTGCTTTCTGTGAGATCTACACCCTCCCATCAAATATCTTAATTGTGGTTACTGACATAAGACCCCTCTCATTTTTAATGAGCAATGACAGCAATCTACTGGAGCGGTTGCCAAAATGATGAAGTGCATACCGATAGTGAAGCATCGAACACTTTGCTCTTGCATGAATAAGTGTGTTCAGCTGACTCTGGAGTGCCAGATATGCCATCCAGTTCTCTTCGGTGTCCTGTCGTACCAATTTCCTACATAACATATGAAGTTGGGAGCTCTATTCTACTAATTTGTGGTTTGGATCCTTCTTTTGCCTGCTCACATATCCAATCAATGCCCCACGCAAGTAAACCTTAGCTGTTTCCCAAAAGAGACAGGGGTTGTCTTCATGAATTGCATTGGTTTCCTCAAAGAAGTCCCACTGCTCTTGGAGGAAATGTGCGAAGTCTGCATCCCCCTTAAGGCGGAAGGGGAATCGCCAACAACCCCCATGATGCTGTAAAGTAGAAAACTGAACATCTACCTATATCATGGCATGGTCTGAAATCTGAATATTACCAATCTGGGCCTCATCGAACTGATTCAGTAGACTGTGAGACACCAAGAAGTAATCTATTCTCGACCATGTGCCGTGAGCCCGGGATAAGTGAGCATAGTCTCACTCACCCAGGTGAAGCGTGTACAAAACATCAAGCATGTCGCTGCTATCGCATAGCCCTAAAACCCGACATCGCTAGAGTCACCCTCCCTCCCACTTTGAGAACGGTCTACCAAAGGGGCAAGGACATAATTGTAGTCACCTCCAAAAATTATCTCATGTTCTCCCTAGTCCAACAATCTCTGCACCAGCACATCAAAGAAATCGCATAAATATTCCCTAAAAAAATTGGAGAACCCTGCAGACTACCCCAGAGCATAATATATCTACCGCCGGGGTCCCTTTTTATTCGTTCTATTTGCAAGTTAATGCCTTTTTTGATCAAAATGACCACTCCCACTCGTCTACATTTGGCTGCAATCCCATGAATCTCCCCAACCCACCATCTCTTCAGTTTAGCATGTTCAGTGTGTTTCTTGCAGAAACGAGACATCAGCCTGCCTGTCACGGAGGGATCTCAGCGCTTTGTGTCGTTTTGTTGGACATCCTATACTACAGACATTCTAGGAGATTATTCTAAGACCATTTCTAGTAATGTTATCCCAGTGTGCCTATATTCTCTAAAATGTAGATATTGTGGTCTATGAGGAAGGGCCCCAAGCCCAAACTCTCCCTCTACACCTCTAGGATCAGGAATGATACCCGCAGGAAGAACACCTCTCTCTATCCCTATCCCTACAAAAAAAAAAACCTTCTCTTCTCATTACCCATACAATTACCAACATCCCTCCCATCATCACCATCCATTCCTTTTGCACTCTGTGTGCACCCACCATGGAGATCTGAGTTTGTAAGCCCCCCTCACTACCCCACAGTCACTTTCCTCAATCAAGCATCCTTCAATATTTAATTTAACAACTGTCATTTATGTTTATAAACTATTGAACCACTTTTCCCCCTCTTGCACGCCTCCCCCATTAGTCCCATTTATATTCAATTAATTAATTAATTTTATTTATTTATCCAGTTTTATATACCACCTTTTCCTTCAATCAAAGTGGTTTGCAGAGTGAGGTTAGGTACATTTGAAGTAGAATGAGGGGGTAGGAGGAGGGATACATATAAGTGTAGAAGGCATTAATTGACTGTAGTTGACTATAAGCTTTGGGAATCTGGTCTGACCACCACACAATAATGTTCTCAGTACTCATCAGGAACCCTGACAACTACCAGGAACCATGGCATCCAATTAGAAAGTTTAGAACCTTCAACAAAGAGGCATTCCTACAGGAAATAACTCCAAAGCTGCAGCAGGACATCCACGACCTGGGTAAATTCATCAAAAACTGGAGCACCACTATCTCTACAGCTGCAGCAATCACGACCATAAAACACATACTTGCATGCAAAAGACCCAATGCACCATGTTACTCGGATAACATTAGAGAAACCAAACGAGCACTGATGAAACTTGAAAGAGAGTGGAGACGCAACAAAAAACCCAGGACACACTTCAACAATACAGATCCAAGCAACAGGAATACAATAGCATAATTAATAATGCAAGCAACAATACTACACCAACACCATCATGAAGTCAGCAAACCGACCTACAGAATTCTTCAGTATTGTGCGGCAGCTCACCAAGGATGCCATGCAACAGGATGCCCACTTCATCGACTCCCAACACTTCGCAAACTTCCTAATCAGGAAGCACAACAATATTTCGCTATACCAGGCACCTATAGCAACTAGTCCAATAACCTCTGCACATAAGACAACCTGGAATTACTTCACTATCCCCTCTCTATCACAGATGGAACACATCATAGACTCACTTAATACAACAACCTCCTCAACTGTATTCCACGCTTTAAGAAAAGTGGAAGGAAGTCCAAAAAATTGCCAGCATGGTTTAAAGCTGAGGTCAGAGAGGCTGTTGTTGCCAAAAAAGCATCTTTCAAGAAATGGAAAAAAGAGCCAAATGATGAAACCTGGAAACAGCACAAGCACTGGCAAGTCAAATGCAAGGCATTGATAAGGCAGGCAAAGAGGGAATTTGAGAAGAAGCTTGCTGCGGAAGCAAAAACGCACAATAAAGACCTTTTCAAGTACATTCGTAGCAAAAAACCCGTGAGAGAGTCAGTTGGTCCATTAGATGATAAAGGGGTTAAAGGAGCACTAAGAGGCGACAAGGCGATAGCGGAGAGACTGAATGAATTCTTTGCTTCGGTCTTTACTGAGGAAGATGTAGGGATGTTACCCACGACTGAAGTGGTATTTAAAGGTGTGGAAGAATTGAAGGAAATATCGATACATCGGGAAGATGTCTTACAACTATTAGATAAACTGAAGAGTAGCAAATCACCTGGGCCGGATGGTATACATCCAAGGGTGTTGAAAGAACTGAAATTTGAGATTGCAGACCTGCTATCAGTAATCTGTGAACTATCATTAAAATCATCTCTAATACCTGAGGATTGGAGGATCGCCAATGTAACACCAATTTTTAAAAAGGGTTCGAGGGGTGATCCGGGAAACTACAGACCGGTGAGCCTGACATCAGTACCGGGAAAAATGGTAGAAACCATCATAAAGAATAAAATTACTCAGCATATAGATAGTCATGACCTAATGGGAGACAGCCAACATGGCTTTAGACAAGGAAGATCTTGTCTTACTAATCTGTTATGTTTTTTGAAGGAGTGAATAAACAGGTGGACAAAGGTGAGTCGGTTGATATTGTGTATCTGGACTTTCAGAAAGCCTTTGACAAGGTCCCTCATGAGAGACTTTTGGCAAAACTAAAGAGTCATGGGATAGGAGGCAGTGTACTACTGTGGATCAGGAACTGGTTAAAAGATAGAAAGCAGAGGGTAGGGCTAAATGGCCAATTTTCCCAATGGAGAAAGGTGAATAGTGGTGTACCCCAGGGATCTGTGCTGGGTCCGCTGCTTTTTGACATATTCATAAATGACCTGGAAAGTGGAATAACGAGTGAGGTTATCAAATTTGCTGATGACACAAAACTATTTAAAGTTGTTAAAACCCAGGAGGATTGTGGAAAATTGCAAGAGGATCTTGATAAATTGGAAGACTGGGCATCAAAATGGCAGATGAAATTTAATGTGGAGAAGTGCAAGGTTATGCACCTAGGGAAGAACAACCCAAACTATGGTTACACGATGCAAGGTTCCACATTAGGAACCACCACCCAAGAAAAAGATTTAGGCGTCCTTGTGGATACCATGTTAAAACCCTCGGCCCAGTGTGCAGCGGCGGCCAAGAGAGCAAATAGAATGCTAGGTATGATAAGGAAAGGAATGGAAAATAAAACAAAAGATATTATAATGCCTCTATATCGTTCCATGGTGAGACCGCACCTTGAATATTGTGTGCAATTCTGGTCGCCATATCTTAAAAAGGATATAGCAATTTTAGAAAAGGTTCAGAGAAGAGCCACCAAAATGGTAAAGGGGATGGAAGGCTACTCCTATGAAGAAAGGCTAAAAAGGTTGGGGCTCTTTAACCTGGAAAAGAGACGGCTGAGGGGAGATATGATAGAAGTCTATAAATTAATGAACGGAGTGGAACGGGTAAACGTAGATCGATTGTTTACCTTATCAGAATATAGAAAGACTAGGGGACATGCAATGAAGCTACAGGGTAAACTTTTTAAGACTAATAAAAGAAAATATTTTTTCACTCAACGTGTAATCAAACTCTGGAATTTGTTACCGGAGGATGTAGTAAAGGCTGTTAGTGTAGCTGGGTTTAAAAAAGGTTTGGACAAGTTCCTGGAGGAAATGTCCATAAACCATTATTAAGAAGGGACCCAGGATATCAATGCTTGAACCAATACAAGCATTGTGGAACCTGTGTCCCTTGGGGAAACTGCTAGGTACGTATGACCTAGATTGGCCACTGTTGGAAACAGAATACTGGGCTTGATGGACCTTGGTCTGACCCAGTATGGCATATCTTATGTTCTTATGTTCTTAACTGATCCTTGTCTGGTGGCATGGATCAAAGCCTCAAAGGATCAACTCAGCAAGCATCTCTAAGAAATGGCAGAGCTATCTTTACAACAGGGCTACATGCTGCTCACCCTCAAACAAGCCACCATACATCCGCTTCTCAACAAAAACACCCTTGATCCAGCAGATCTGAAAACCTACCAGCCAATTTCTAGCCTGCCATTCATTGCATAAGACTAGAAAAGAGGACTGCTACTTCTGGAGAGAGACCTGCAATTGTGAGTATATACTTCTGGGAATTTTTCTGAAAGGACTTCTTTGGATTAAAGCTGATTAATCTGTGAACCCAGTGTATTTGTTAAATTAGTCAGGGCCCAGTAGCAGTTTAAGTTTAAATTTAAAACAAAGAAGAGAGTTTTCTGGTTAGATTAGGAACCCAGCAGAGAGCTTCTGGTTTAAATTTAATACTCACTCAGGTCCTAGTAGCAAGTGTAGACATGGACAGATAAAAGGGATACCAGAATCCCCAATATGTAATTGAAGATGGATGAATTTCTTGATACAAAATGTGTTTAGAAGTTTAGCTTTTCACCTACTTCCTTTTAAATAGAATAGGATGTCATGATCATGGGTTCTGTGTAACTGTCTTTAAAATAGATGGAACAGTGTTAACGCAAGCATAAAGAGTAAATATAGGCTATGAACTGTGCAACCATAGGTCATTGTACAGTCACTGCTGACAAAACATAATTTTTGCAACTTTTGCAATTATAAACAATTTTGTCATAATTGAGTGAATTTCATCTAATATACTGTAATCAGATCTTACTCTGTAAAAAGAACTTTGGTGACACCTTGTATTATTTCGTGGTTATAATAAATGACTGTTACTTCCTCTTTTTCTCTAATAAATAGGAGCTTTTAGGAGGGGGACTTTGAATTCAATAAGCGTGGAATTATGCATGTCCATAATCCGCTTGTTGTCTTCTCTCTGAGCTCAAAGACAGTAACACTTGTGTGTGTGTGATTGTTTTCTGTATTACTCTCTGCCTGTCTCTCACTGCTTGATGGACCAGAGACCTGAAGAGCCGTGGTATTGTGGTCAGATCATGGAGTTTTCTTCAGTTGGTGCTGGACTCGGATCTCTGTGTTCCTTCAGCAGTTGGAAACAGCAGACAAGTCTCAAGGACACAGGCAGTGGTTGTGTGAGTATACTAAAGAATTGACAGATATCTGTGTGTATATTGTGATAGTAATGTAAAGTCGGTAAGGTTAATTAGAGATCTCAGATAAGTGGAGTGAGATGGGGCAAGAGAAAAGGAAGCCCTAATTGTGAAATGAGGCGCAAATTTTGGTGAAGCGCCCTTATGTTAACATTCGATGACTGCCAGTAACCACAGTTTGCCGTTCCCCCTTGGTGGAAAATTTCAGTAGGACAAATTGTGTTAGTTACAGTATGAGATGGCCCTTAATGATTTGGGGTGACCTCATATCAGTCATGAATGGTTTTGTGGCAGTTTAAGGCTGAAAAGTGCAGCAAGCCACTGACTCTGTGTTTTGAAAAATTTAAAATCCAGTGTTTAGGATGGATAGTGTAAATATAAAAGAAACTGAAACTTACAGGGAAAAACGTAAGCCATTGCTTTATGAAAGAAATAGAAGTTTTGAAAGACTGATTTTCATGTCATAATTGTAGTGTGAAGTTTGTTTCCTCTAATTTCATGGTTAGGGAATTGTTCTGTGCATTGTAAGTTTTGATATTTACTGCAGTAATAATGTAGAGATTTCCGGCACAGATAACAGTTTGGCATGACTGCAATATTAGCAGGAAGAACGTCTTGAGCAATTGTGGTAAGATTTTCTTTGTTAGACTAACCATTAGGGAAGTTAAAAAAAAGACCTCCAAATGTGATTAACTATTTCTCTTACTTGTGTATGTATAGTAAATAAGTTTGTTTTTTAGGTCTGGATCTGAACTTATTTTGGGTTATGAGAATTTATTTACTGATTCCATTCTATGTGTAATAATGCAAATGCTGAAAAATATTATTAGAAACATTACTCTTTGGTGTTTCTTATGTCTCTGGATGCTTTGGGAAAAAATGATTGATATATTTCCAACTTGTATTTCTAGTTATAATTGATGTGAATGAACGGGAAGATCTTCCATGCTTTGATATATTTAGATATTTGATAAAATTGTGTGATGTAATAAAGGTTTAAAAAATAGTTTTAAAGGAAAGAGAAGTTAGTAACTTAACTGGAAAAAAATTGAATTGCTAGTCAAGTTAAGTCAAGCAAGTTTGTTTACTTAAAGGGAAAAAGTGAATGATACTATTACATTCAAACAAGTGAATTAAGTAATTAAAACAGTATGGCGAATATATGTATAATGTTGAAAGTTCAACTATGATAGTGTATGAGTAAATGTCTGAAGAAAAAATGCTGATATTCTCTTAGTCTCTTTTAAACTAATCTGCAGGAGTCGATTGGAGGAGTGATCTTAAATTCTCATGTCTTATATGTTTTAGTTATTATGGAAAGACCTCTGCAGAATTGATGCTGTTAATTGCAAGTGTGATCCAATATGCTTACCTCTTCTATTGCTGCTGTTTGTTTTTTTGCTCAGAAATTTCCCACTAGATTTAAGTCACTGGGTTATTTTTCAGACTTTTGTGACCCTGTTGTAGCAGGAATGCCTCCATGTTTTTAGTCTGGCAGCAGTAGTCTTTGCAATCCAAATTACTGATTTTCTAGTACTTTAACATGTCTCTCATTAAGTTTTCGTGTCTACTACACTTGGAAAAAAACCAGTTTTCTTCCAGCTCTTTTCTTGTTACTGTTTGACCTCACACTGTACTGATGGTTCTGCTTTGCACAATGAGTAAGGAAAATTGATGCAATTATAAGAGTTGATTCTGTGCAGAGTTGGCTGCTTTGCTATTTGCTAATGCTCAACTAGCTGGAGTGTTCGCTCTTTCTAGAGCTCTTGCTCATTTGATCATCAATATTGATTTTGTCTCAGGCTTTTTGCATGAGGAGCTCTATGTGCTGATATTCTACTACTATGCTGTTTTGTTCTGAAAAGAAGTGGTAATTAACAGTTTTAATTGGTTCAAATTTGGTGTTAAAAAAGGTTTTATAGTTTATGAATGTACACACCCTTATATAAATGTTCCTTCCTTTGTGAGCTTAGATGTCTATGTGAATTAGAATGGAATGGAGAAGTAGTCTAATGACTAGAGTACTAGCACTCCTTGTGACCTTGGATAAGTCACTTAACCCTCATTGTCTTACAAAGAAAATTTTCAAGTTATCAATGTTTCTGTTTAATGTGCTGTACCAAGTTTTAGTTGCAATGTGAACTGCTGTGATTAGTGGGGAAAGTAGTATTAGAAAAAAATAACAAAGAAAAGTGCAAACATAGATAAACCAGGTCAGCTGGGTGTGGCTGGGAGGTTATATGCTGAGGTGAACAGATGGGATTTAAGTAGGGGCCTGAAATTGGTGTAGTTATCTTCCAGACGGAGTGGAGTGGGAAGAGAGTTCCACAGAGCTGGACCAAGGAAGAAAAAGGCAGAATGACGGGTAGACAGTAAGTGTGCACGAGATGGTGGGGGGAAGTGAAGTTGATTAATGTGAAGAGAATGAAGACTACGTGTAGGGATATGGAAGCGGAGAAGACCAGTGAGGTACTGGGGTGTTTGTGTGTGCAGGACGTGGTGATAATGTTTAAAGTAATGTGAGTTGAATCATCACCTAAGATAAGACAGCCTTCCTAATAATTGTTGACAAACAATTGAAATGAGTTTAAATTATTTGTCATAAACTGCTAGTTATGTTTTAATGTTGTTACCCCTTGAATAAACCAGATTGACTATATCTTGTATATTGTTAAGGCTGGAGAATACATCACAAATATAATTAGTGATATGAATATGTACAATTGTGTTCCTGACAGGAAAAAGCAATGTGTCTATCAGGCCACATGCTAACATTTGATTTGGCAAGTAGACAGAATAAGTTTAGGAATGCAGATGAAAAAATAACTATGTTACAGACTAGCTATGTAATAATTTAGTGCTAGCTATGGATGTATTGTAATTAACAATAGATAATATAATTCTGTTCAACAATTTAAGACTGTCATTAGGGATGAATAATTGTGCTTGTTTGCAATTGTATGGCATCAAGAGAGATGCTGTAGTGGAGAGTAGGATTTTTACAAATTATATATTGTATGCACTGAATCCTATGGGCCGAAGAAGAACACTACTGTGAATGATATGCTACTGAATATGGAGACTCCTGATAAAGATCAGCGATTCCAGAGGAACTACTCATGTATGCGCAGCAGTGAAGCCTGGGTGGATGGTCACTGAGAAAGATTGATCTAAGATGTGCATAGCACAGCCCATGGTGAGAAAGGATGCTGCTGACGAATCTGGAGTGATGACTGGTGTCATGATATGAGGGACTAATCTCTGAATTATTGCTAGATCTACGAGAAGCAGTTGGCCACTGCTGGATGAGGTAGTGCTTACAAGAATAATTGGTAAAGTCTTGCTCTCTGTACACATTTTTTTATTGAGGCTAAGCAAAGGTAAACAATGTCACATGATTTTGTATAACTATTTCTTCCAATGAACAAGATGGAGCTCACCTATGGACCAGATGTGCCTAGGACTTTGAAAGAACATCTGCAAAATGAAACCTATTGTAGAAGATTATTCTGGAATTGGACATGTTTCAGCTACTGTTCTTTTGTAATGATTCTTTCTAGAATCACAGAGAGGACTGTAGACATGGACAGATAAAAGGGATACCAGAATCCCCAATATGTAATTGAAGATGGATGAATTTCTTGATACAAAATGTGTTTAGAAGTTTAGCTTTTCACCTACTTCCTTTTAAATAGAATAGGATGTCATGATCATGGGTTCTGTGTAACTGTCTTTAAAATAGATGGAACAGTGTTAACGCAAGCATAAAGAGTAAATATAGGCTATGAACTGTGCAAACATAGTTCATTGTACAGTCACTGCTGACAAAACATAATTTTTGCAACTTTTGCAATTATAAACAATTTTGTCATAATTGAGTGAATTTCATCTAATATACTGTAATCAGATCTTACTCTGTAAAAAGAACTTTGGTGACACCTTGTGTTATTTCGTGGTTATAATAAATGACTGTTACTTCCTCTTTTTCTCTAATAAAAAGGAGCTTTTAGGAGGGGGACTTTGAATTCAATAAGCGTGGAATTATGCATGTCCATAATCCGCTTGTTGTCTTCCCTCTGAGCTCAAAGACAGTAACACTTGTGTGTGTGTGATTGTGTTCTGTATTACTCTCTACCTGTCTCTCACTGCTTGATGGACCAGAGACCTGAAGAGCCGTGGTATTGTGGTCAGATCATGGAGTTTTCTTCAGCAAGAAAGTGCTTTTAGTTTAAATTTAAA
This sequence comes from Ichthyophis bannanicus, assembly GCA_033557465.1. Classification (NCBI taxonomy): domain Eukaryota; kingdom Metazoa; phylum Chordata; class Amphibia; order Gymnophiona; family Ichthyophiidae; genus Ichthyophis; species Ichthyophis bannanicus. Next base: position 462,541,128 of record CM066036.1, read on the forward strand.
ACACAGAAGAGAGCTTTCTGGTTAAATTTAGAACCCAGCAGAGAGCTTCTGGTTTAAATTTCATAAGTCAGAGCCTAGCAGCAGCAAAGAGCTTTAATTTAAATCAAATCAGAATATAACTTAACATAAAGGGCAAAACAGGGTCAGTATTCTTTGAGCAACAAATAAAGTATTCAAGAGACCTTTACAAAGAGGCCTTCTACCTAGGGGGCAAGAGACCTGTGAAACATTTTAAATAGGTGTTAAAGCCAGGTGGCAGGTCAAAAGGCCATTTTGAAAGACTCCTTCTATCCAAGCAAGGACTGTTAATGACCCAGGAAGTTGGTCACAGCTTACCTCAGAAGCACAGGACAGGGTACTGTGTAGCAGGCCTCTTTTAATAAGTCTTATCAAGCTTGGGTGTTGTTGAAAAATGCTATCTTGCAAGCCCAGACCAGCTGTATTCCACGCTTTAAGAAAAGTGGAAGGAAGTCCAAAAAACTGCCAGCATGGTTTAAAGGTGAGGTCAGAGAGGCTGTTGTTGCCAAAAAAGCATCTTTCAGGAAATGGAAAAAAGAGCCAAATGACGAAAACTTAAAACAGCACAAGCACTGGCAAGTTAAATGCAAGGCATTGATAAGGCAGGCAAAGGGAGAATTTGAGAAGAAGCTTGCTGCGGAAGCAAAAACGCATAATAAAGACTTTTTCAAGTACATTCGAAGCAAAAAACCTGTGAGACAGTCAGTTGGTCCATTAGATGATAGAGGGGTTAATGGGGCACTAAGAGGTGATAACAGAGAGACTGAATGAATTCTTTGCTTTGGTCTTTACTAAAGAAGGTGTAGGGACCTTACCTATGACTGAAGTGGTATTTAAAGGTGCAGAAGAATTGAAGGAAATATCGATACATCGGGAAGATGTAATACAACTATTTGATAAACTGAAGAGTAGCAAATCACCTGAACCGGATGGTATACATCCAAGGGTGTTGAAAGAACTGAAATATGAGATTTCAGACCTGCTATTAGTAATCTGAGAACTATCATTAAAATCATCTGTAATACCTGAAGGTTGGAGGATGGTGAATGTAACGCCAATTTTTAAAAAGGATTCCGGGGTGATCCGGGAAACTACAGACCGGTGACCTGAAGTCAGTACCAGGAAAAATGGTAGAAACCATCATAAAGAGCAAAATTGCTGAACATGTAGATAGTCATGGCTTAATGCTAGACAGCCAACATGGCTTTAGACAAGGAAGATCTTATCTTACTAATATGTTATGTTTTTTTGAAGATGTAAATAAACAGGTAGACAAGGGTGAGTCGGTTGATATAGTGTATTTGGACTTTCAGAAAGCCTTTGACAAGGTCCCTCATCAGAGACTTTTGGCAAAACTAAAGAGTCATGGGATAGGAGGCAGTGTACTATTGTGGATCAGGAACTGGTTAAAAGATAGAAAGCAGAGGGTAGGGCTAAATGGCCAATTTTCCCAATGGAGAAAGGTAAATAGTGGTGTACCCCAGGGATCTGTGCTGGGTCCGCTGCTTTTTGACATATCCATAAATGACCTCGAAAAGGGAGTAACGAGTGAGGTTATCAAATTTGCAGATGACACAAAACTATTTAAAGTTGTTAAAACCCATGAGGATTGTGGAAAATTGCAAGAGGATCTTGATAAATTGGAAGACTGGGCATCAAAATGGCAGATGAAATTTAATGCTGACATCCCAGTTCTGGGTGCAGGCATCTCCACTGGGCACTAGCAGACTGTTTGCAGCTGGTAGGTGTTGTGATGGAGTGGCTGATGGCTTGCACCAGGGGAATATCAGATAGTGGTGGGGTGCAGCCTAATGTCTGTCTGCTATTGTGTTATGGCTGTGTACAGAGCTGCATTGACTGCCCTGTGGAGTGTCTGTTCCTCAGCAGGACTAGGGTTAATGTTCCCCTCTACTGCCACCTTTGCAGTGAGGTAGACTGTGGATCTATTGATGGGAGACCCTGCTTGCCACCCTCAGCCCTGGGGGAGGGGGGGTGGTGGTGCATGGGGGCTACACCTGACTGAAACAGACAGAGATGTCCAAGGTGGTCCTACAGAACCTACCTATCTCACACATTAACACTGCTTTGGACCTGCGCCATGGACGGTGCTGTGGACCTGGTGCTGGGTGCCTCACTGCACCCTCAGGGTGAGCACAGTACCCGCACAATGTGACGTTGAGTAGCTACTCTGTGCCAGTACAACACATGGTCAGTACCCCCTACCAGGCCGAGGTGCTGTGGGGGTGCACATGGTCAGTCCCCCCTACCAGGCCGAGGTGCTGTGGGGGTGCATTCCCCATGGTGTGTATCTGTGGACAGCTGATTTGCATGTGCAGTGCATCATGGGTGTGACTGGCACAATCCAACCCTGTGAAACCCCAGCAGCTGCTCACAGGCTCTGATAAACCATAGGCCATCACACGTACATCTGCTAGCATAATGCATAGGTGCAGAGACACCCTACAGAGTCTGTAAAATAAGATGCCCACACTGGTAAAAACACACGTACCCACGCACGTAAAATCACACGTACCCACGCACGATTGTACGCGCGCAGCTACGCACGAGGCTACGCACGTACCAATGCACGCACCAACGTACGTGGCTAGGCACACTCTGAGGGTGTTTTCCTGACACCAATACTCAGCGTAACGAAAAACATGCCTCCTCTGTCCCCTGTAAAGTACAGGGTGATGCCTGGGACAGCCTTCTGCGTTAGGCACACTGGGGACTTGAACCCATGCTGCCTGTAACAGCGGTCAGTACCGTAACCATTGTGCTACAGCTCTGTTTTAGTGCTTGGTGTCTGTACGTCTTCTTATGATTAACGCCCGCAGCAACGCACGCACGTACGCCCGCAGTAACGCACGTATTCAAGCCTCATGACATTCGCACGTAGCTACGCCCCCCAGCAACGCACGTGGCTACGCCCCCAGCAACGCACGTGGCTACGCAGCACAGACACAGTCTGAACAAATGGCAGCCATGTCGAGGAAGCCTGCATTCAGCCAGAGGGATCTTTATCTCCTAACAGAGCTGTTCTGCCTCCACCAGCAGAGGCTCTTCCCTGGCTCCTCCAGGAGGCAGAACCTGGGAAGGGTCAGGAGGGCCTGGGAGCGCCTGGCCCATAGGTTCAACCGGAGCTCAGACTACCCACGTGAGGTAAGTGCATGGGGACAGGTACCCCAAATGATGAGGCTAAACAAAACACACCCAGTAACCACAGCACAAAGACACAATGCACTGACAGGGAATAGCAGGTGCTGACACATCCTGCGGCTAGCAACGTCTGCCACACACCCCAGAAAAAGACACCCCTGCCCCAAGGGGGTAGCTGCAACCATGGCAGAAGTGCACCACAGATCACATTGGTATGGTATAGGGCGCCTTTGCAGGCCAGGGATGTCCCCCATCCACAAGACACCCCAGTCCCACCTCTCAGGACAACAGGAAAGGAAGGGGTCTGCACCATGTCTCTTTTAACCAACACAAGTTCAAAATACATCCGCCGATGCTGCAGGCCCCAAATGAGGGCACCCCTCCCCATCCCTGCCCACTGTCAGCTGAAGCCTTGTGTGATCACAAAAAGACAAACCTCAGCTCCTGGAATGCAGGCCCCAAATGAGGGCACCCCTCCCCATCCCTGCCCACTGTCAGCTGGAGCCCTGTGTGATCATCAAAAGACAAACCACAGCTCCAGGGATGCAGGCCCCAAATGAGGGCACCCCTCCCCATCCCTGCCCACTGTCAGCTGGAGCCTTGTGTGATCACAAAAAGACAAACCTCAGCTCCTGGGATGCAGGCCCCAAATGAGGGCACCCCTCCCCATCCCTGCCCACTGTCAGCTGGAGCCCTGTGTGATCATCAAAAGACAAACCACAGCTCCTGGGATGCAGGCCCCAAATGAGGGCACCCCTCCCCATCCCTGCCCACTGTCAGCTGGAGCCCTGTGTGATCATCAAAAGACAAACCACAGCTCAGAGCTGCTGCAGGCCCCAAATGAGGGCACCCCTCCCCATCCCTGCCCACTGTCAGCTGGAGCCCTGTGTGATCATCAAAAGACAAACCTCAGCTCCTGGGATGCAGGCCCCAAATGAGGGCACCCCTCCCCATCCCTGCCCACTGTCAGCTGGAGCCCTGTGTGATCATCAAAAGACAAACCACAGCTCCTGGGATGCAGGCCCCAAATGAGGGCACCCCTCCCCATCCCTGCCCACTGTCAGCTGGAGCCCTGTGTGATCATCAAAAGACAAACCACAGCTCAGAGCTGCTGCAGGCCCCAAATGAGGGCACCCCTCCCCATCCCTGCCCACTGTCAGCTGGAGCCCTGTGTGATCATCAAAAGACAAACCTCAGCTCCTGGGATGCAGGCCCCAAATGAGGGCACCCCTCCCCATCCCTGCCCACTGTCAGCTGGAGCCCTGTGTGATCATCAAAAGACAAACCACAGCTCCTGGGATGCAGGCCCCAAATGAGGGCACCCCTCCCCATCCCTGCCCACTGTCAGCTGGAGCCCTGTGTGATCATCAAAAGACAAACCACAGCTCAGAGCTGCTGCAGGCCCCAAATGAGGGCACCCCTCCCCATCCCTGCCCACTGTCAGCTGGAGCCCTGTGTGATCATCAAAAGACAAACCTCAGCTCCTGGGATGCAGGCCCCAAATGAGGGCACCCCTCCCCATCCCTGCCCACTCTCAGCTGGAGCCTTGTGTGATCACCAAAAGACAAACCACAGCTCCTGGGATGATGCAGGCCCCAAGAGGGGTTCCCTGCACCAACCCGGTGCCCTTGGAAACAGGCCCTGTAAGGGATCACAAATGACAAACCACAGGCCAAGGAGTTTCCAGGGAGCACTGCAGGTGACAACCTCCCACCCCAACAGTGGCTGATTGGCACTGGCAGATGTGTGTAGGTGGCACACAAAGCTGTGATGTGTCATGTACGTGGGGTGCACATACAGGGCACATGGGGCACAGACCTGAGAGGCGTGTGTGTGGGCCACACATGGGGCTGTCTCCCGTGAACGCAAGGGGGCATGAGTGTCTCACCCAATAGGGGCAGGCGCTTGTTGTATGAAGTGAGAGTGTTAGATGCAGAGGCAGGGAACCCCCACGTGTCCCCGCGGTAGCTAAGGGCAATGTTTGGTGTCACCCCTACAGGTGGAGGACCTGCGCAAGAAGGCAAGAGAGCTAAGGGCCCGGTACCCCAGATTTGTGGCCAGGGTTCAGCGTGAGAGGATGGCCCAGCAGAATGGTGAGTACCGGGACATGGCCTTGTAGGGCAACGAGTGGTGGAACCACAGGTCCACTGTGACTGCGGAATAGGATGTTCTCCCAGGGGATGACATGTGTTACCTCTCCCACAGCTGATGCACGTGCAGCCATCGAGGCAGAGAGGCCGGAAGAACCGGAAGACGGTGTGGTCCGGGAGGGGGACCACGAGCACGTCGATCATCAGGTTGGCGGACCAGAGGTGGCCCCAGAGTATGCCGACGAAGGGCATGTGGTTGCATCCCCACGCCCCTACGAGGGAGAGGAGGGGGATGAGGATGATGGCCATATGGGAGAGGATGGGGGGGATGAGACTCACATGGGGTGTGATGGTGTGGAGCTTGGGGAGCGGGGAAATGAGGGGAGGGAGTATGTGAGTGAAAGGGGAGGGGAGAGGGAGGAGGTGGGTGGCAGGGAGAGGGAGGGGGAGGTTGGGGGGGAGGGGGATGGGGATGGGGATGTGGGGAGGGTGTTGGAGGCAGGGGGGAGGGAGGGGGTGTACAGCGGAGGGGGGGCAGGCCCCCAATGGCACGCTCCGCCACAGGGCACTGGGGACACCAGCCACCTGCCCCATGAGCATGGCGAGGCACGCCCTCTGGACGTGTGCCTGCCACACATGGCCGCAGGCAGGTCTGCCGTGCATGCAGCCACACAGACACGGGGGGATGTGTGTCTGTGTGGCTGCATGTGCGGTCTGCACCTGGCTGCGGCTGTGCGTGCCCAGGCACAAGCCCAGAGGCAGTTCGCCCTGATCCAGGGGCAGGTGCTGGCGACCCTGTCCATGGTGGCTGAACGTCTGTGGGAGCGGGATGAGCACCCTGCCCGTGCTGCACCCGGTCAGCCACCATCCGACAGGGGTCCCCAGGGTGTGTAATGTGTGGGGACACATGGCACACCCGCCCTGTGATGGACCATGCCATTGCATGTCCATCACAATGGCCACAGGGATAGGGGCGGCTAATGCATTTTGCACTAGCAGGCGTGGTTGGACATGCTGGTCGTCAACTGCCAGCATGTACTATGTTAGCCGGATGGCCCATGTGTGTGCTACTGTAAATACTGTAAATATGTTTTATACAAAACAGTTATAAATGTTTGACGTTAAACATATGTACCTGGTATTCAGATGTCCCTCATTGCCTGTTGACAGTGGTGTGCGAGTGATGGGTGTGGCAGTGTTCACTATGAGAGCCAAGGGAGTATGTGGAACAGGTAAGGTCTGTGGCATGAGCACCCCCCACAGACATGTCACAGCTACGTTGCTGCGTGGATGGCCCACCGAGAAGGGTGGAGAGTGACGTGCATGAGTGACGTGCAACAGCATGTGTGTTGGTAGGTGCGGGGCATACAGCACAGAGTGACAATGAGACATATGGCGGGGGGTAGCGGATGGCCTGTGTATCCTATCCAGCATGGCCCCATATTGTTGGCCTGTGGTGGCAAGTGCAGGACGGCTGAGGTGTATGCGTAGCGGTGGGGTTAGGGGGGAAACACAGAGGGTGCACCACAGGGGTTCCTGCAGCTGGCGCCTGAGGGGGGAGGGGGAGGTTAGCGGTGTTGCGAGGTGTGACTGTGTAGTGCCCGGCAACAGCTGTCTGTATGGCAAGCACGTGTATCAGCATGCAGGGTGGAAACGGGGGACGGTACAGGATGGGCCAATGATCCGCTGTGGGACATATGACCACCCTGCCATATGTTGATATGGGTGTACAGGCTGGGCCCAGGGGGTGCAAGAGCATATCGTCAGTGGAGTGCATTGGTCCATCGGTGGTGGCACTCACAGGGGTGTAGTGGTCGGGGCGTGGCCACAGTAGAGGGTAGCGACAGGGCCCTAGTGGGATAATGCCCAGAAGGGTGGCACAGTGTGGCGTGACTGTGGCTGGTGTGGAGCGCAGTGTGGATGGTGCGACCGATGACAGTTGCTGGATGTAGCTCCTGGAGGCCAATGTGTTAGTAGGATGTGCCATGATGGGGGCCAAGGGGGTGTAGGTGTATATTGCGGCCACTGGTGCACAGGGTGACGGGTAGCCATTACAGAGGGGTGACCCTAAGGTGGTGAGAGATGCATGGCTGTGCTCAGGGGGCCACAGTGGACATGTGTGACGGTTGTGCCAAGGTGGATGTCTGTGGGAGCATGTAAACCGGAGTACGTGACATGTGCAGTGTACATACTGTGCTTGCTGAGCATGCTGTGAGCGGCAAATGTGGCTCCCCATGCAGGACATACAGTGCACCCACACCAGCACAGAGGCCAAAGGTGGCTGAGGGCTCCACAGGGTATTGGCCCATTGGGTCCCTGGGCACCCACGACACAATGCACGCCACCACGACATGGGAGTGATGGACCAGCATTGCAGCCTCTGGGATTGGCTGCATAACCATGGTGGACATGGCTGTAGGGGGTGGGGACAGTGGAGAATGACATCTGGGGGATCGTGACGTGCCCTGCCCATGGGGCAGGGGGTGGGGTGGGGTGGGGGTATGATTGTCATGCCAGAAATGAGACAGAAAGCACATGTCACCTTCAGTGGCCACCTGTGTGGCCCTTTATTTACCCCTCCCCCTGCCACCCCTTGCGTGTCCCCGCCCAACCCTTGGCAGTTGTCGCCCCCCTGCTGCTGTTGCTGTTGTTGCTGCTGCTGTATGTGGCGGTGTCGCCTGTGGCCGCTGCACATGGGGACTTCCTGCCCCCCTCCCTGCTGCCATCTGCTCCTGCGCGGCAGCCATTCTTTCGCACGCCGCAGCCATGCGGTCAGCATGTGCCAGGAGGCCGGACATGGTACGCTGCAGGCGCCTTTGCATCCTCAGTTGGCGCCACCGAGCGCAGTGCATGCCGTATACCTGTGGGGAGAGGACATAGTACAATGTGAGATGGGGGAAACAGCAACACCTGCTCGGGTCCATATCTACCATAGCAGGATAAGACACTCACCCTCTGCATCTCTGTGGGCTGCGTCAGAGTGGGCTTGCATCTCTGCAATTACATCGCAAACAGCAGCCAGTGCTTCATTGCGCTGTTGCCCTCGCACATCCGCAGGCACGTCCCCAGTGCCTTCTGTGGTGAGTGTCGCGTCCACATCTGATATTTCTGGGACCTCCATGTCCCCATCACCAAGGGGTGCAGCCTGGCCCTCGCCACCCAGATTGACGACCTCCGCACCAGTGTCCACGGGGCTTGGTGGTGCCACGGCTTGCACCGCGTGTGGCTCCTCCTCTGGTTCGATGGCATGGGGATCACCTGGGTGCCACAGGGATACATACGTCAGAGGGTGCGTCTCGCTGCCTGCCCACCCCATCACATACCCCCTCAGGCATCTGTGGGTTGATGATCCACGTGTGTCTGAGGCAAGGCTGTAGTGGCAGCCCACTACGTTTGTGCACTCCCCATGCAAGTGTCCCCTGTGGTCCACCCTCTCAGGCCCCCCCCCCACACCCCTGGGTGCTGACGCACACCCCAGCCAAGGCCATCACCACTCTCAACCTGACCCCACCCAGCATGTCCTAAGAAGGTGCAGTGTGTCTTCGGGTAGGCCATCCCCTTACACGTGTGGCCCTAGTGCTCCTGTCAGCCCAGCCATGTGAGGCATGCAACATGTCAACACCCTCTGCTGTCACTGTGGGGCGGACACCCATGCCCAGTCTCCCATTCACTGCATATTGCCACCCACTGCCACCCATAGACAGGCCCCCCCCCCATCGTGGCTCCTGAATGGGTGTTCCCACTGTGTCTCATTTGTCCCCCTCATCCAGGACAGCCACTCACTGCCCCCCCTCTTTTTAGTCGCACACCATGTGACTGTGCTACATTCCACCTTTGATCTGCATTCCCCCCTTACCTGCTTGTGGGTGGGCCGTGTCCAATGCAGCGGGTAGTCCGTGGACATACATGGTCCCGAGTCTATCGGCCAGGCGTCGCTCCAGGTCGCTCAGGTTTGCCACGTAAGGTGGGCCCCCTCCAGTGCCTTGGGCCCCACGACGCTCACGTACCAGCTCAGCCCTTATGTGTCTCGATGTCGCAATAGCGTTTGCGAAGATTTTCGATGTCACGGTGTGGTCCCTCTGCTGCTGCCACCGCTGCCTGGACCTCACACCACGCCCTTGTCTGCATGGCTATTGTGAGGGATGAACTCTGCCGCCCAAACAGAAGGTCGTAGCGCTCCAGGATGTTGGCCAGCAGGAGGTCATTTTCCTGCTGGCTGAAACGTACGGCCCTGCGACGGATCTCTGCCGGGATGGGGACCCTGGGCTGGCGTGGTCTCCCACCTGTATGTCCACCTGGAGCCTGCTGCACCCCAGATGGTCCTGCAACCTCATCCTGCGCAGATGTGGCTGGTGCTGCTGGGTGTGAGGGCTGGTCCTGAGGATGGTCCTGGTCCTGTGTCTGTTGCTGCTCCATACTGTTGAGTATGTTTCTGCTCGGGGGTTAGCCATACAGTGCCAATCATAGATATAGGTTATCATGAGGTGTGACTCACAGGGCGTTGGCTACACGCTGAGCCACGTGTGCCGTGAGGCGCGTTCCGACACGCATTGCTACGCGCAGGAAGTGACATCATATTGCTACACGCAGGAAGTGACATCATATGTGTGCATGTAGGCAGTAGTTGCCATTTCACGGATCCCTCCTACACATCCCTTCTAGGGCAGTTTCGTTCTGTGTAAAGCTGGTGCACATGTACCCACTTTTGGTAGGGTTATGTTTATCTGTGCCGTAGTGGTAGCGCTGGCTGCTGCAGCACTACGTGAAACGTACGCGACCTCACCTTGACGTTGCACACGTTGTTACGCGCGTCGCAACGCGTCTTCCGTTGCCTGCTCATGGGCACATGCATTCTATGTCACTCCTGTATTGGCGTCTGGGTGTGGCTTCAAGTGTGATACGCAGTTTATATACACCCTGCGACATCGCTCGGACTCACCTACATAAGTGTGACACGTAGATGATTGTCCTCGGCTGCATTATGTGAATGCGCGAAGCAGCGCGCGCTGCACTTTCATACAGGTACATCTTCTATTTATTGGAATCTGGAACTTTCTATTTCCCCAGGTGAGTGACATTCATGTGGTGTCCATCCCCACCCACACCACTATTTCTAACCCTGCTATCCTCCAAACTGTGTCTATCATGGCTCATACTGCGCATGCAGGTGGTACAGTGGTTGCATTGGTCGAGCTGGCAGACCTGCTTTTCCAGGAGGAGGGAGATGTTGTTCCTGGGGCTGGGGCCCTGGGCATAGGTGCAATGCCACTGCAACTCAGGCCTGCAGCTGTGGGGCCTGCACAGGCGGGTTTGGTTGACCAAAGGCGCCGTAGGCGTGCTGAGGTACAACAACGCCTGCGGCGTCTCTACAGGCCCAGGGTCTTGCTCCAGGACCTGCGAGAGGGCCAGGTATTCTCCCTCTACCGGCTGGACACAGGAGCCATTAGGGAGCTCTATCAGGAACTCAGACCTGACCTTGAGCCCCCGACTGCACGGTCACATGCTATACCAGGTATGACCAAGCTCCTGGCTGCCCTACATTTCTTTGCCTCTGGCTGTTTCCAATCCTCGGTGGCAGCAGTGGGTGGGATGAGTAGGCCCACCTTCTCCCGCTGTCTCCACCAGGTACTGCGTGCCATGGTCAGCCAGGTTGGGAATTACATAGCAATTCCCAACGGTAGGCAACAGTGGGCGGCCCTGGCACAGGCATTCCATAGGATTGCTGGGATACCACACGTGATGGGCGCCATAGAATGCACACATGTTGCCCTTGTCCCGCCACGCGACAGGGAGGTTGTGTACCGCAACCGCAAACACTTCCATTCCCTCAATGTGCAGGTTGTCTATGAGGCAAGTATGCGTATCCTGAATGTGGTTCCGCGGTTCCCAGGGACTGCCCATGACTCCTATATCCTGCAGAACTCGGCAGTGTTTGGCCAGTTTGAGACTGGTCAATTTGGTGACTACGTCCTGCTGGGTGGGTATTCAGCGTATATGACATGCACCCACTGTAGGTGGGTGTCTCTACTGCATTGTCACCATTTTCCACTGGTTGCCTGACATTGCTGCGTTATTTCTGGGAGTACACTGTTGGGTGTGGCTCACTACCTCATGCCGTGTCACTGGTGTCTTGCTCACAGACATATGTTTCGTGACACCCATCTCTCTGTCTAAGATGTGTGTTGGTTTGCTCCCACATGTGTGTCCCAGCAGGCCATGTGGTGTCTGTTTCTCCGTGGCCTTGCCCTTCTTTATTCGGATAAACTGTGTCCAGGGGCGACCGTGCTGCATATGCTGTGTCCCCTCCATGCCTGTGAGCTACACATGCATCCTGCCCATGGCCTCCACATCTGGGCACGGGCATACTGCACTGGCAGTTGTACCCATGTCTCCCAGTGGGGTCAGTCACTTGGCCAGCCCATATGTTGCATGGCTGTCGGTGAGGCACCCTGGGGGGGGGCATAGACCCACCCTCATGGGGGTCATTCTGTATACACGGCCTACTCTCTCTGGCCATGCTGTGGGCTCGACAAGAGATGTGCTGTGGCCCGTTCAGCTAATACACATGTCTGCTGCATGTCTGGGCACCGTCTTCGGGGTCCCCTGTCACCACCGCCTGTTGCTTCCCCCACACCACCCACGCAATGTATCCCAGTGGCTTGTGCTGTGTATGCGCCAGATCAGGCCAGCCACCTACTTGCACACCTGTGCCTCCCTGCACCCCCAGGTGCTATTTGACAATGTCCGGCATCTTGCCTCACAGCTACCGCCACTGCTTTTGGCGCCACAGTTCTTGCACATGTCATGTGTCACGGTTACATGGGTGTGCACTGCCACTATCGGCATGTCATGGTCATTTGCCACTGGCCTCGACAGCCTCTGCTGCACTACCACTGTGTGCATTGCGTTTGCCTCATATCTGTGTGCACGGCCTCTCGGCTTTCCAGTTCTGAATTGCTACGTCTGTCATTCCATTATTGGCTCAGCACGCATGTGAATTTGCACCATTATTTTCTGCAGGTGATGCAGGATATGGGTGTCGCACCTGGCTGCTCACCCCTGTGCGTCTCCCTCAGACAGGTGCAGAGATACGGTACAATGAGGCCCATGCCTCCAGTCGCTCAGTGATTGAGCGCACCTTTGGCGTTCTCAAAAGTCGCTTCAGGTGTCTGGATAGGTCTGGCGGGGCCTTACAGTATGAACCGCTGACTGTGGCAAAGATCATCATAGCCTGTTGCATCCTCCACAACATTGCTCTCAGGCACAATGTTCCAGTCGAAATTAATGAGGATCTCGGGTGGATCCTATGTGCCCTCCTGCACCTGGCCATGGTGACACACGTGCGGGGATGGCAGCCAGGCAACATCTGATCGAGGAGATCTTTACCTGTAAGTTATGGGTGTGCTGGGGACGTGTCTCTGGGTTAGCCATGTGTTAGGTGGTGTGAGGATTGTGCAGCACTGCCATCTAATGTCTCCATATCTCTGTCCTGTTCTTGGCTCCACAGGATGAGCTTCTGTGTTCCAGGCCCACCCGGATTGCCTTAATATGATGCCTGAGGCTGTGCTGCATGTGGGGGGGGGTGTTCATATATGCATCCTTCCTGTTGGCTCGGGTGAGTTGCCAGGTAGTGGGGATTGCATGGCAGTCGTCACATCTGGACACATATATGTTGCTTTCTCTCCACTGCTCCTATGGTGCTGCACATGTATTTGGACCACTGCTCCTTCACCCTTCGCTTCCATCGGTCACAGATGTGGCCTTTACCTGTTCACATCTTGGGGGTCTGCATGGTGTATCTTGCACACATCTTGTGCGGCTGTGTGTGTACTCTGGCACAGGACAGTGTATAGTCGGAGGGTATGTTGATCAGCCACTGCCATTGGGTCATTTGACAGATTTGTGCCACTCATGCATGTGATGTGCTGTGTGTCTCCATTTGTTGTTCAGTGTTGGGGGGCAGAACATCTGGGCTTCGTGCATGCGTACCTTCTCACACTGTGTATGTTCCTGATTATTATTGACCTGTCTACATGACCATTCAGTATGCGCCACCCTGCCTATCTGTGTTGTAGGGATGTGTTTGGTCCCCTCTCCAATTATGTTCCTTCATCCATATGTTACCTTCCGCTGGTGGGCAAATGTACATTGTGCACATGTGTCATATATGTTCCTCAGATGGGTCACAGTTTTGATGGTGATCCAATGTACATCAACATTGTGTTTCCGCAGGACACACTGCACCGTGGACATGTTCCTCTCACAGCTACCCATGCAGACGTGGTGATGTCCGCCGTCCATTGTGTCTGGATCCGCTATTGGGGCTCTGTGTGCTTTTGCCTGACACGGACATTCCCAGTCAGGCCACTGGTGTACCTTTCAGGTGGCCCTCGCCTTCCATCCTCTGGGACATACACCACGTGCTTATTCTGCATTTTGGCTATTGCTCTCAGGCTGTCGTTAGTTGTTATCTCGGTATGCCACCGCTGCTGCACATGCTCTGGACCCCTGGGGTGTATGCGTGTCATGTGCATGTACATGATCATATTGGGATGGTGCCGTGGTCTTCACGGACATCTACTTCAGTGGTCCATGTGCACTGTGCTCAGTGTTGTGGCCATGTCATGTGGTGCTATCTATGCATTCTGTGTGTGGCTGTTTTTATGTGTGTGTCTCCTTTCTGTCCTCCAGGTGTCGTGGGTGGGTGTGTCATTCCCTTACCTGATATCCGCATCTTTTCACACAGGACACAGACAACAATGTTGACACATGTGTTCCACTGCATCCTGTGATCACGTCATCCGTATGTGCTTGGCCACAGCACCCATGTGAGCATGTTCCCAGATGTGGGAGATACAGGGAGATAGTCCTCTGCACGTTGGACACAGGCCTTTTTCTCAGACTCATTGATGGCCTATTGTTACTGTTCCTGCATTGACTGGCCTGCCGTTGCTGCCATTACCTGTTTGGGTGTTTCCTCTTTTGCAGTAGGGGGGTGTTGAGCTGTACATGGGTTGGTGATTTATGAACTGTCACTGTTGGCATGGCATGTGGCCTTGTCACTCTGCATGCTTTCTCCAGTGTCTTATATTTGATGGGGATGGTGTCTGGTGTGCATACAGTGCGTGCATACACTGTGCGGACATGTCATGTTGCAACCCTTCACCTCACATATTACTGGCTTTTTCTAACGTCTGCTGCTTTTGCACCTTTGATTTTTGGGAGTGCCAGCAGGGGGGGGTCAGGGTGTGTAGGCTCCACAGGCATAAACAGGTGGGTGGCGTTGTAAGGTGGGTTGAGTGTGTCCTTGCGACGTTGGCTGCCACACAGGCCCCATGTAGTTCTTCACGTCATATGGTGCACCGGACTGCAGAATATGCTTTCTGCTTGGGTCTGGTGATTGGCTGTTGGGGACAAATGTTTGCACATTTGTGGTTATGGATATTTGGTGTTTGGGTCACCCCATTTCATTGACACTCGGGTGCTTGACGTTTTCGGTGACACCTGCAAATTGTCTGTTCCTTCCTTGTTTGCTTCTTACTTGGCCATATCATGTGTGCAGCCCCATCACATCTCCGCCCACACATCCATGTTTGAGCTGTTCATGTCCATGTGGCATGTTTGCTGTCCCTGTGCCACATTGTCTGGACTAATAGTAGTTCTCCTTCTGGAGTGGTGCATGTGATGAGCTACCTGTGCACTGATTCTGCTGATGTGGGTTAGCCTGGGCCTCATCCCTGATCTGGTTGGTGATTGACATGCTCCTCTTTCAGTTCAGTGCCCCTTTCCACAGCCCATCCACATGGGTCTCCATTGGCCTATCCAATTCCACCCCTCATGTGTCACTCCCCTGATCAATTGCATGTTGTTTACACTACATTATATCTCCTGCTGTGTGTGTGTGTGTGGACCTGTTCATATGTGTCTTCCATCCCACCTGTGGACTGTGTTGTTGGCTGTGGACCCCTCCTCCACATGTGTACTGCATTTTGCCTACGATCTGTGGTTCCATCTCCTGACACGCTGCTGTGGTTTTGGATGTTGGCATGCTGTGATCCTGTCTGCATCCATTTCTGTGTGCCTCAGTGTGTTTTTTTCTGGATATTTCTTTTCTCCAGTGCTTTCCATCCGAGTGGTCATAGCTTTGCACTCTCTCTGTTCCTCTTTTCCTCTGCCTTTCCCGCACTGATACTTGTTGTCGCTGTTATACTCGTTTCTTGGCTTCTGCTACCTGTCTGGTCATATTATCGTAATCACATTTGCTGTCCATCCTTTGGTCCATGTATTTGCATCATTGTGGGGTGAGGTGTCCTGTATGTTGCTGTGGACTGTTGCCCCGTATCCTACCCTGCTACCGTTGTCTACATAGCATCTCTTTTTGCTTGTTGGTACTGTGCCTGCTCTGCATTTTCTGCTCACTTCTCTGGCCACCTCACCCTCCACTGGGGGACACATATTCTCCTCACCTGCCACACACTGTTTTTCCGGTACACCAGGGTGCCAACAACCTCTGCTGTGATGCTGTTGCTACCATCATGTTTGTCTGCGCTGCTGCCACACACGTGTGATGCTGTCAGGTTTGAGGGTCCGTTAACTCCCTACTCGCCCTCCATCTGTCGCCTGTTCATTGTCTTTACTGTGGGCTGTAGGTGGTGTTTGTGCTACATCTGTCTCTGTTCCTCACAGGTCCTGCAGGCCCTCCAGGCACACCTTGCAGCCTCTAGGGCACACTAACCTTTGCAAACATACCATTTTTTGTGCACCGTGCCATATTGTTCTATGGGACACAGTTCCATCAGCACTCTCCTATCCCTATGTACCTCTTATTGCAGTTAACGTTGGACACCTGTCTTGACACCGTACTGGTACACCTTTTCAGGCTTCTTCTTGGCCACACTGTTGGGCTACTGTTTTTTGATGCTCTATGTCAGTGTCGCACATATTCATATCTCCCTTCCGGCCCAGGCGCTGTGGGGGCGCCTACACCCTCCTATGGTCATCTCTGGACTGCTGCTGTGCATCTGCAGTGCACCATGGGTACTGTTGCATACACCCATATCCTTAGCATCCCAGCAGGCACCTTGGGTGACGACATGGCGCCCCTCGGTGCACAGTCAGGGGGTTGTGGTTCAGGTGTTACGGACATCTGCATTTTCTTGCGCACACTAACCATAGTATGTTTGTTCTTGCTTTTGCTTTTGCCATTGACATTCAGTTTTGCAAAGGGGTCTGTGATGTTATTGGGCCTTATATATTTGGTAATGATCATGACCTTGGTCTTGATTGTGTTTGCCATATGCCCTTGTTTGCTGAGACCTTCCTTTGTTTCCTTGTCAGGCAGCCCTTGCATGTACATAGTGTGACTTCTGTGATTTTGGTGTGGGTGATTGGGTCATTTGGCAATTTTGCTCCAGGAGCTGGCCACCTCATTATTGGGACTGTGTTATTTGCACTGGCAATATGAGCAGATAGTTGCTTCCATGCTTGGGGGGGCCCCCTAGGTCATGGGTCTCAACACACAGTGGGTCATTTTGCGCACCTTGGGGGGCATTTTGTTATCTTGCTTTACATTGGTGCTGACAGCAACAAAACCCTCACACTGCAGACTCTTCACAGTGACTCATCATGGACCCTGTAACATGCCCTATGGGGCGCTTTGTGGAACGCCCTATAGTGTGCTGTGGCAGACAGTGAACATTAGGCTTTGCCCTCTGGTGTGGCTTTCAGAGGGTTACCCTATATGACACCTTCGGGTTGTATCCTTGTGAGTGGGTGTTTGACAGCAATACTTGTTGGACGTACAAACCAGACTACCTATGACATTACTGATCTAGTGTGGGGGTCATGACGCACAATCATCCACAGATACGCCCAACTTGCAGGGACACATCCACTTAGTACAGGGCCCATAGTTGTGGCACACAAAGCATGTCCTAGTGCTGTTTGCTTCTGGATTCCAATGGCAGGGCAATTGGGTTGTCCCCTGCATTGTTTCTGGTACAGTTTGACGTGGTCTTTCCTTTATTACCTGATTTGTGTATATATGTGATTTTGCACGTTTCACACACCCGGTTCTGGCTGCAGATTCACAGTGTTTTCTACCTTTGGGGGCTGCGGCTCTCTGGATTACATGGACACTCCCAACAAGGGGTGGTGGGCATTTTTTCCAACCTCTCAGGTTCTTTGTGTCCGAAAAAAATATGGGCTTATCTATGGTTTAGACAGAGGGGTGACTGGTTCTAAATATGTGTGACTACTGTTTGTGGAGGGTACTGTTGCAGGCAGCTTTGGTCTTTGGGCACACAGGGGGAATTGAACTCACTGACCCTGCACCACCTGGCAGTGTCTTACCCATTGTGCTACGGATCAGTCTGCCTTTACAGGCAACTTTTCTAGCTTCTTCTGGGGCACCCTTTTGGGATACTGTCTCTTGCTACTATGTGCAGTGACGCACACAGTCATTTCACCTTACCATACCAGGGGGCTATGTGGGTACATACCCCTTCTTGTGTTCATCTCTGGACTGCTGGTCTGCATGTGCAGTGCACCATGGGTATGCCTGCATTGGTACAGATCCTGGCCAACACAGCAGGAAGTTGGGTGGTGTCCTGCTGCCCTTCAGTAGACAGCCAGGGGGTGGTTAGCCGCTATGGGGCTGCAGGCCAGTGGGTCATTCATTACCTGTGGAGCCAGTAGTCATGGGTTCAGACCCACAATGGACTCCTTTTATAGGGCTGTCTGCTGCATTATATGTTTTACATACACAGGACTGCTACTGGCGACAGCCCCTCAGCGTAATATTACCTTACTGAGCCTCATAGGGCGTACCATGTGTCACCTTATCTGGCTCCCTTTACGTTCTGTTATGGAATGCTCTATGGGGGACATTTTGATGTGCCTCAGTGGACACTCCACTTTATAATGTGGCCTATGTTGTGGCGTTATGGGGTGCCTTCTGCAGCACCTTTGGGTACACCACTGTGTGGGTGTGTTTGCTAGCAACCCTACAACACATACAAAACATATACATGCCCCCTCACTCACTATATAATGTGTGGGTGTGTTTGCTAGCACCCCTACAAAACACACAAAACATATACATGCCCCCTCACTCACTATATAATGTGTGGGTGTGTTTGCTAGCACCCCTATAAAACTGACACAACATATACATGCCCCCTATATAGTGAGTGAGGGGGCATGTATATGTTGTGTGTGTTTTGTAGGGGTGCTAGCAAACACACCCACGCACGTAAAAACACACGTACCCACGCACGATTGTACGCGCGCAGCTACGCACGGGGCTACGCACGTACCAATGCACGCAACCTCGCACGCACCAACGTACGTGGCTAGGCACACTCCGAGGGTGTTTTTCTGACACCAATACTCAGCGTAACGAAAAACATGCCTCCTCTTTCCCTCTGTGATGTACAGGGTGATGCCTGGGACAGCCTTCTGCGTTAGGCACACTGGGGACTCGAACCCATGCTGCCTGTAACAGCGGTCAGTACCGTAACCATTGTGCTACAGCTCTGTTTCAGTGCTTTGTGTCTGTACGTCTTCTTACGCTTAACGCGCAGTAACGCGGCACGGCGCCCGGTAACACTCGTTAATTTTTCTAACGCGTGGTAGTGGTGACGATGTACCGCCCATGTCCTTATTTGGGGTTTCTTTCACTACCGCGGCTCCTAACGCGAATTGCACTAACGCAGTTTAGTAAACATACCCCAATGACTACAAGAAACCAGCCTTAATTAATAGGCTGATTGGATTTCAATCATACCAGAGCCTTTGCCCTCTTAGTCATTCACCTCCCCCCTTAAGGAACCCTGGTACATGGTCCGGAGCAGAGCAGGCACCATGTTTTAATCACCAGGCCTTCATTTCTTTCCCAAATAATTGTGCCACACCCTTCTATCTTCACTAGCATTCTTCATTCATCTTATTATCCTTACCCACTTACTGCCCGTCTCCACAGTCACACCCTCCAAACATATCATTCCTCTGTGCCAGCCAACCCGTGTGTGCTCCGCTATGTAAGTAGAATTTAGGATCAAGAGTACACCCAAATATCAATCATCACGACCTAGGGTCTGCATACATTATTTATTTATTTAACATTTCTTATATACTGCTTTCAGTGGTATCAAGGCGGTTGACATTGAACAAAAACAAGAGTTACATGGCACATGGTACAATTAACTAGGTACAGGCAACTGGAATCGCAATGCGATTAACTACATTTTAACTGATAGGAAGTAAAGTATTTACTGTCTGATCAGTGAACTGACAACTATTTACATTTGAGTGGTATAGAGTCCATACTTTTGTATTTCAGTCATTTAGGTTTGATTCAGGGTTTTGGATGTGAGTGAATGAGCTTAGCAGTCTGTCCCATAATATTTCTGGAATATGTGTGTTTTTAGCATCTTCCTGAAGTCCTTTAAGTCAGTAGTTGCTCTGAGGTTAGCCAGAAGGGAGTTCCATAGAGTAGGTCCGTATATGCAGAAGGTGTGGTGGCATATTTCATAAATCTTTTTTTCTGTCTGGGGATTTTAAGGAGGTTCATGGTTTGGTCTCTTCTTGGTCTGTTGTCTGAAGGTGCAGGTATAAGGAATTGTAGGACAGCCTGCGGTTAAATTATGTATACTTTTGTGGTGTTCTTAGTTGTTTTGTATTGTATTCGAGCTTGGATGGGCAGTCAGTGTAGTTCCTTTAATACTGGAGTAATGTTCTCTTGTCTAAGGGGGTTGTTTACAAAGCCGCGGTAGCGGTTCGCGATCGTTATCGGAGCCGCGGCCCCATTGATTTCAATGGGGCCGCGGCTCCGATAACGATCGCAAACCGCTACCGCGGCTTTGTAAACAAGCCCCTAAATGTCCTTGAAATTAAGCGAGCTGCAGTGTTTTTGTGCTATCTGGAGTGGAAGGAGTATACCTTTTGGTAGGCCTTGGAGTACTGAGTTGCAGTAGTCCCATATTGGAGTAATGATTTGCTTGGCAGACAGTGCAGAATAGGTTGTGGTCAAGCAACGGGCAGAGGTTATGCAGGCTTCTTATCCTTTGAATATGTTGCTGCAGTTGTTTTCTTAATGTGCACTTGGAAATTGAGTTTTTCCAGTCCAGAATCACATCTAGGTATCTGATTTCAGATTTGGTGGGGATTCATGGTTGTTGAAGGTAAGTTTCTCTATTGGAATGAGAGTTGGGGTCTCTGTTCACAACCAGTGCCTCGGTTTTGCTTAAATTCAGTACGAGCAAGTTTACATTTAGTCAGTGGATCACTTCCTTGACACAAGAAAAGATGGGGTGTACAGCATAATGTCATCTGCATAGATATGAAACATTATCCTGTGTTTCTGGAGGATGTTACATATGGGCTGGATGTATAAGTTAAATAAAAGGGCTGAGAGAGCTGATCCTTGAAGCAGTCCTTTCTGAATCTGAAATGGTTTTGATGTCCTGCTGTACTTTAACCTGTTGAATGTGGTCAGATAAGTATGAGTGAAACCATCTTAAGGGAATCCTGTTTACTTTATTTCTGCCAGGCGGGTGAGGAGTCTTTTGTGGTTTATGGAGTCAAAAGCTGCAGATATAGCTATGAATCAGATGAATGCCTGTTTGGATCTTTCAATTCCCTTGAGTAGAGTGTCAAGGAGTGATGTGAGAAGTGTTTCAATACTGTAATGTTGTCGAAACCGATGTTGCTGGTCATCCAGAGGTGTGTTGGAGTTCTATAAATTCCTGCAGCTGGAGGTGGATGGCTTTTTCTATTATTTTTGGTAGGAGAGGGGTATTGGAGATGGATCTGTTATATGGGTAAGATAGGGTCAGCTGTAGCATTCTTCAGGGTGGGCCCGACAAAGGATACCTTTAGGTTAGTTGGCATCTGGCCTAGGGTGAGGGAAGAGTTTATTATTTTGAGCAGAGGTGAAATTAGCTCTTTCCTAGCTGCTTTGATCCATGCAGTTGGGCATGGGGTCTAGTGGTGATGTGGTGGTGTTCATCTTTGAGAGGTTATCTAGTTTCCTGTTTGCTATTGAAGCAAACAGGGACCAGTTCGGTGAGCTGCTGGATGTTTTTGGTGGTAGTTGATCCAGTTCTATTGTTTCTTTAGTGCGGAGGAATTTGTTCTGGAGGTAGGAAGCATAATCTTGTGCGTTTCAAGCTGGGGCCTTTTGGAGCAGTAGGGGTTCGTATGAGTGACATGGTAATTTTGAATAGTTCTCTAGGCCAATTGAGTGATTTGTAAATGATATTACTGTAGTACTCTGGCTTTCATTGGCTTATCAGGTTATTGTAGTCGACTTGCTTAGAGGTGTATTCTTTGTGATGTTTGGTGTCTTGTGTTTCTTCACCATCTGCGCTCAAGTTGTCTCAGTTTTAAGTTTCACTTCTTTTATGTCTTTTGAGTACCAGGGTGCTGAGCAACTTTGCTTCAAACCTCACTTTGGGGGGAGGTACTGCAAATGAAGTTTATTCGGTTGTTCCATTCATCAATTAGTTTTCCATTGATTCTGTTAGAGGAGTGAGGAATTCAAGGAAGGCTTTCTTATCAAAAACTCAGAATCTGCGCATGTCCTGTTGTTGTGGTTTCCACTTTTGGGTAGGCATGAGCGGTGGTAGGTCAAAGGATAACATGTGGTGGTTAGACCAAGGTAGTGGTGTGGTTTGAACATTCTTGCTGTTGTCGTTTTAGGAATGAAAATCAAGTCCAGGATGTTTCCTCCCTTGTGTGTGGGGGAATTGACGATCTGTGAAAGGTCCATTGTGTCTATTGCTTCCAGGAAGGATGTGACTTGGTTTGTTGGTGATGAGTGTAAGTTTAGGTCTCCTAGCAAGATGAATAGTTTTACTGATGCTGATTGGTAGCTTGCTAGTTCAATTAGTGATGAGAGATCAATCTACTGTTGATGTTGACGATCTATAAACTAGGCATCATGGATAATTGGTTGTTTTGGATCTATAGGACATTTAATGTGCATTTGTTAAAGAGGTGGATGCTTGGAATTTGAAGTCTTTCCGGGTGAGGATGAATATTCCTCCTCCTCTCTTATTTATCCGTGGTCAGTTATGTACGTCCTGTCTGGTGTGGTGAGTTTGATTTGTGAGTACCTGGTCGGTGTCGGTGAAACCATGACTCGATCATGAATATAATTCTTCTAGCTTGCTGTCGTTTATGTAATCATTAATAAGTGTATCTTCTTGCATGTGGAGCGTGCATTTGCTAGCACACATTTTATATATTTAGGTGGATGATTGTGGTTTTGTTGAACCATTGAGGAGGAGATGTAGCAATCTGGATTAGTCTTGATTGCCATCTGGGTATATGCAGAAATTGTTGGAAGCTGGAGAGGTTTCTCATGGTTTGTATACGATTGGAATAAATATTGTCTGAGTCACGGTTCCATTAGTTAGTCCTATCAGAAGGAGTGTTATTATCAGCAGTATATGTGATTTAGAAGTTATCTGGGCCATTTTGAACCTTCGTAGCTTAGCTTAGTCCACATGTGTATTGCAGACTCTACAGGTGGTGTTTTTTGCAGGCTATGTTGATGGAGCCTGATTGCTTTGCTGATTTCTTGTGTTGCTTTGCAGGTAATACCTAAGGCTATACTTTGTGGCAGTTTACTACTTTCTGTATCCTTGGACAGGTGTAGATGGTATCAGGGACACCTGTAGCGCAGTTTGATTTCACGTTCCCGCCGGTGTTGGGTTGGCATCTGATTTTATCGGGGCAGTGATGATGAGCTTACCTTCCTGTCACTGAGTGCTTGCTCAAGCTGCTCCGGCGTTAGTGGGGGTCTGTCAGTGCAGATTTTCTTTTTGGAGGGGGTGCTTCATTGAATTGGGCAGTAAGGAGAAGCTTACCCTCTTGGTGCAGAGGATTTGACCACACTGTTACAGTTTAGTGGGATACTTCTATACGGCTGTATTTCTCCGCCTCTTCTTTGGATGATTAATTGTCTGTTCCAGGCAGTGCCCATGCGATATTGGCAGCTATTTGGTGGTTCTGGGTTTTCTGGTTGTTTTTCTCTTTTGAGTAAGATTGTGTCATTGTTTGAAGTCCCCTCCATGGCTCACGCCTATGGGCCATGCCAAAGGGCCCTCAGGCTCGGGCCCGCCTGGCATGGGTGCGCCTGCTGGTGCCTCCAAAATTTAATGTCCTGCTGCTTATTTCTATCCGGGACTGATTGGCCTTGGCGGGGGGAGCGGGAGGGGCTAAAATCTCCTGCTTCTACCCCTGATGCCCATCGGGTGCTGGGCTGGTCAGTGTGAGCCTGTTGGCACCTCCAAAATATAAAGTCCTGCTGCTTGTTGCTGTCCGGGGCTGATTGGCCTTGGTGGGGGGAGCAGGAGCAGGATTAACCACAGTTCCTTAGAAATTCCAGTTGCATTAAGGAGAATTACCTAAGCAAATAACAAGAACAGAACAATAGTAATAGCTGACAATTAACATTTGGGTTACTTATTAACGCCTTGAGAAAGCACTTCCCCCCAAAGGCCTAGGTGAAAATCCTTATTAAAAGGGGGGGGACTAGGAATATTTTGCCATGCAAAGTGTTTCCCATTGCCCTACAAAGTCCCATAGTGAAGTGCATGATAGCAAGCTGATGTCCGACTTGTTTTTTATTTGCTCCCTTCCCATCGCCGTAGAGAGTCCAAGAGCTGTGACAGGCCAGTGCTGCATTTACACAGACTGTGAACATGCTCCCGATCAAGGCACCAAACTGCATGTACTTCCCGGGCCTTTGTTGTCCATCGAAAGGCAGCGCCTTAATATTGCAAGCCATATAGCAAAGTCCCCACTTGCCATGCAGGCCCTCCATTGTGGGGCTTGGGCAATCTTGACTCAAAACCTTTGTAGAGGACTCAGTGTGGGGAAAAATTTCAAACCTCATATTTGCCACTACCTGGTAGGGGCCCCCTAGTATAGGCGTTCAAACCGTTTATTTTGTATTCCCATCTCCAGTTCAGCAAGTCAAACACAGATGAAAAAGCGAAAGACCTACCAGTCCTAGTGCCCCAAATACTCTATGTATCAGAGACCTCAAAGGTGCTTTCAGGCCAGACAGATGTCAGCACAGAATGCTGCCACTTCTGTAGGGGTGGTGAAGGTCCTTTTGCTGGCCATTGTGTCTCCAGTCCTAAGCTGGGCTGGGTACACTAATGTAAAGAGCACTCTGTGTTTGCCACTAGGGTTCCACGTA
>CM066036.1:462566107-462617860 GCA_033557465.1 Ichthyophis bannanicus
TGGCAGACCTGCTTTTCCAGGAGGATGGAGATAGTTTTTCCTAGGGCTGGGTTTCCCTGGGCATAGGTGCCTATGCCACTCGGTTCGCTGCAATACTCAGACGCCTGCCAGCTGTGGGGCCTGCCCAGGCGGTTTTGGTTGACCAAAGCATGCGCCGTAGGCGTGCTGAGTTGTACAACAACGCCTAAGCGGCGTCTCTACAGGGCCGGCAGTGCTCTTGCTCCACGGTGACCTGGCGAGAGGGTCCAGGTATTCTCCCATCTACCTGGCTGGACACAGTAGCCATTAGGGAGTCTCTATCCGGAACTCAGACCTGACCTTGAGCCGCCCGAGCTGGCACGCTCACTGACATTCTATACGCAGGTATGACTCAAGGCTCCTGTCTGCGCTCTACATTTCTGTGCCTCTGCTGTTTCCTAATCCTCGTTGGTGCAGCAAAAAGTGGGTGGGATGAAGTAGGCCCACCTTCTCCGGCTTGTCTCCACCAGGTAGATTTCAGCGTGCCATGTTCAGTTTTCCAGGTTGAGGACGTACACTAGCTATTTCGCAACGGTAGGCGACCAGTAGGCTGAACCTCTCGGCCCAGGCATTCCATAATGATTGTCTGTGATATCCACACGCTTCGATGGGCGCCGTCGCTATAATGCACAGCGGATGTTGCGCGCAGTGTCCCAAAAATCCCATACTTCGACAGAGAGGTTGTGTACGCATTGCAAGCGGCATAACACTTTCCATTCCCTCAATGTGCATGTTTGTCTATGAGGCAATTATGCGTATCCTGAATGTGGTTCCGGCGTTTCGCCCCCGTGCTCGCGCTTTCCTTTGCTACCTTATATCCTGCAGAACTCGAGCAGTGTTTGGCCCAGTTTCGAAGATGCTGGTCCATTTGGTTGCACTACGTCCTGCTGGGTGGCGTGATTCAGCGTATATTACTGGCACCCACATGTAGGTGGGTGTCTCTACTGCATTGTCACCATTCTTTCTCACTGGTTTCCATGACATTGCTGCGTTAGTTCTGGGAGTACACTTTTGGGTGTGGCTCACTACCTTCATGCCGTGTCACTGTTGTCTTGGCCATGTCACAAGACATATGTTCAGTGGTGACAGCCCTCTCTTCTGTCTAAGATGTGTTTTGTTTTGCTCCCATACATCGTGATGTCCCATTCAGGGCCATGTGGTGTCTGTTTCGTCCGGTGGCCTTCGCCGCTTTCTTTATTCGGATAAACTGTGTTCCAGGGGGCGACCCGTCTGGCTGCATATTCGTGTGTCCCCCTCGGCATGCCTGTGATTCTACACATCAATCCCTGGTACCCATGGCCTCTCACATCTGGGGCACGGCGATACTGCATACTGCACTGGCAGTTGTAAAAAAAAATACCCATTTCTCCCAGTGGAGGTCATTCACCCATGGCCAGCCCATACTGTTGCATGGCTGTCTGTGAGGCACCCTGGGGGGTTGGTTCTAGAGCCCACTCCCATGGGGGTCATTCTGTATACACGGCCTACTCTCTCTGGCCATGCTTGTGGTGCTCTGTAACATAGTATGTGCTTGTGGCCCGTTCAGCTAATACACATGTCTTCTGCATGTCTGGGTCACCTGTCTTCGAGGTGCTCCTGTCCACCAGCCCGCCCTTTGTAGCAACAAACGTCAAAATCAGGGGGGGGGGGGGGGGGGGGGCTGGTGCTGAGTTATTCCCCCACAGCTACCACCCACTCAATGTATCCCAGTGGCTTGTGCTGTGTATGTGCGCCAGATCAGGGGTCCATCCACCTACTTGCACATCTGTGCTCTCCCTGGCCGCCCCATGCTATTTGACAATGTCGCGGCATCGTGCCTCGCAGCTAGCAGCCACTGCTTTTGGCGCCAGCAGGTGCTTGCACATGTCATGTGTCACGGTTACTATGGGTGTGTCACTGCCAGCTATCGGGCATTTCATTGGTGCATTTGCGGCACCGGCGGCTCGATCAACAACAAGAACAGCCTCTGCTGCTCTACCACGGTGTTTGCATTTGCGTTTGCCTCATATCTGTGTGCACGGGCCTCTTCGGCTTCTCCAGTTCTGAATTGCTACGTTCTGTCATTCCATTATTGGCTCAGCACGCATGTGAATTTGCACCATTATTTTCTGGTTCTGCATGTGATGCAGGATATGAGTTTCTCACCTCCGTGGCTGCTCACCCCTGTGCGTCTCCCTCAGACAGGTGCAGAGATAGCGGCGTACAATGAGGCCCATGCGCTCCAGTTCGCTCAGTGAATTGAGCGCGACCTTTTTGGCGTTCTCCCCAAAAGTGCGCGTTGCAGTGTGTCTGGATAGTATCTGGCGGGGCCTTACAGTATGAGCGCCTTGGGCTGACTGTGGCAAAGATCATCATTAGCCTGTTGCATCCTCCACAACACATTGCTCTCATATGCAGGCAATGTTCCAGTCGAACTTAATGAGGATCTCGGGGTGGATCGCTTATGTGGCCTCCTGCAGCACTGGCCATGGTGACACACGTGCGTTGGATGGTCAGCCAGGCACAAAACATGCATGATGCGAGGAGATTCTTTAACCCTGGGTAAGTTTATGGGTGTGCTGGGTGGACGTGGTCTCTGGTGTTAGCCATGTGTTAGAGTGGTGTGAGTGATCTGGGCAAGCACTGCCATCTAATTGTCTCGCATATCTCTGGTCCTGTTCTTGTGGCTCCACAGGATGAGCTTCTGATGTTCCAGGCCCACCGGATTGTCCTTAATATGATGCCTGAGGCTGTGCTAAGGCATGTGGGGGGTGGTGTGTTCATATATGGGCACTCTGCTTCCTTGTTAGGCCTCTGCTTGCGGGGGGGGGGGGGGGGGGGGGGGGTGGGGGGGAGTCGGTGCGGTGAGTTTCCAGGTCGTGGGGTATTGGCATGGCAGTCGTCACATCTGGACACACTATAGTTGTGCTTTCTCTCGCGACACTGCTGCCTATGGTGCTGGCCAACAGCTAGTATTTGGACCACTGCTCCTTCACGTGCCTTCTCTCATTTCCATCGGTCACAGATGTGGCCTTTACATGTCGTGCCACATTTTGGGGGTCTGCATGGTGTATCTTGCACACAATCTTGTGCGGCTGGTGGTGGGTACTCTGGCATCAGGACAGGTGTATAGTCGGGAGGGTATGTTGATCAGGACCACTGGCCATTGGAGATCATTTGACAGAATTTGTGCCACTCATGGCATGTGATGTGCTGTGTGTCTGCCATTTGTTGTTCAAGCTTGTTGGTGGTGGCAGAACATCTGTGGCTTCAGTGTAACATTTTCGGGCGTACCTTCTCACACTGTGTATGTTCCTGATTATTATTGACCTGTCTACATGACCATTCAGTATGCGCCACCCGGCCTATCTGTGTTGTAGGGATGTGTTTGGTCCCCTCTCCAATTATGTTCCTTCATCCATATGGTTACCTCTTCCGCTGGTGGGCAAATGTACATTGTTGCACATGTGTCATATATGTTCCTCAGATGGGTCACAGTTTTGATGGTGATCCAATGTACATCAACATTGTGTTTCCGCAGGACACACTGCACCGTGGACATGTTCCTCTCACAGCTACCCATGCAGACGTGGTGATGTCCGCCGTCCATTGTGTCTGGATCCGCTATTGGGGCTCTGTGTGCTTTTGCCTGACCACGGACATTCCCAGTCAGGCAACTGGTGTTACTTTCAGGTGGGACTCGCCTTCCATACTATGGGACATACACGAAGTGCTTATTCTGCATTTTGGCTATTGCTCTCAGGGTGTCGTTTGTTGTTATCTCGGTATGCCACCGCTGCTGCACATGCTCTGGAACCCTGGGGTGTATGCGTGTCATGTGCATGTACATGATCATATTGGGATGGTGCCGTGGTCTTCACGGACATCTACTTCAGTGGTCCATGTGCACTGTGCTCAGTGTTGTGGCCATGTCATGTGGTGCTATCTATGCATTCTGTGTGTGGCTGTTTTTATGTGTGTGTCTCCTTTCTGTCCTCCAGGTGTCGTGGGTGGGTGTGTCATTCCCTTACCTGATATCCGCATCTTTTCACACAGGACACAGACAACAATGTTGACACATGTGTTCTCACTGCATCCTGTGATCACGTCATCCGTATGTGCTTGGCCACAGCACCCATGTGAGCATGTTCCCAGATGTGGGAGATACAGGGAGATAGTCCTCTGCACGTTGGACACAGGCCTTTTTCTCAGACTCATTGATGGCCTATTGTTACTGTTCCTGCATTGACTGGCCTGCCGTTGCTGCCATTACCTGTTTGGGTGTTTCCTCTTTTGCAGTAGGGGGGTGTTGAGCTGTACATGGTTTGGTGATTTATGAACTGTCACTGTTGGCATGGCATGTGGCCTTGTCACTCTGCATGCTTTCTCCAGTGTCTTATATTTGATGGGGATGGTGGTCTGGTGTGCATACAGTGCGTGCATACACTGTGCGGACATGTCATGTTGCAACCCTTCACCTCACATATTACTGGCTTTTTTCTAACGTCTGCTGCTTTTGCACCTTTGATTTTTGGGAGTGCCAGCAGGGGGGGGTCAGGGTGTGTAGGCTCCACAGGCATAAACAGGTGGGTGGCGTTGTAAGGTGGGTGAGTGTGTCCTTGCGACGTTGGCTGCCACACAGGCCCCATGTAGTTCTTCACGTCATATGGTGCACCGGGACTGCAGAATATGCTTTCTGCTTGGGTCTGGTGATTGGCTGTTGGGGACAATGTTTGCACATTTGTGGTTATGGATATTTGTTGTTTGGGTCACCCCATTTCATTGACACTCGGGTGCTTGACGTTTTCGGTGACACCTGCAAATTGTCTGTTCCTGTCCTTGTTTGCTTCTTACTTGGCCATATCATGTGTGCAGCCCATCACATCTCCGCCCACACATCCATGTTTGAGCTGTTAATGTCCATGTGGCATGTTTGCTGTCCCTGTGCCACATTGTCTGGACTAATAGTAGTTCTCCTTCTGGAGTGGTGCATGTGATGAGCTACCTGTGCACTGATTCTGCTGATGTGGGTTAGGCCTGGGCCTCATCCCTGATCTGGTTGGTGATTGACATGCTCCTCTTTCAGTTCAGTGCCCCTTTCCACAGCCCATCCACATGGGTCTCCATTGGCCTATCCAATTCCACCCCTCATGTGTCACTCCCCTGATCAATTGCATGTTGTTTACACTACATTATATCTCCTGCTGTTAGTGTGAGTTTGGAACTGTTCATATGAGTCTACAATCCCACCTGTGTACTGTGTTGTTGGCTGTGGACCCCTCCTCCACATGTGTACTGCATTTTGCCTACGATCTGTGGTTCCATCTCCTGACACGCTGCTGTGGTTGGATGTTGGCATGCTGTGATTCCTGTCTGCATCCATTTCTGTGTGCCTCAGTGTGTTTTTCTGGATATTTCTTTTCTCCAGTGCTTTCCATCCGAGTGGTCATAGCTTTGCACTCTCTCTGTTCCTCTTTTCCTCTGCCGTTCCCGCACTGATACTTGTTGTCGCTGTTATACTCGTTTCTTGGCTTCTGCTACCTGTCTGGTCATACTTATCGTAATCACATTTGCTGTCCATCCTTTGGTCCATGTATTTGCATCATTGTGGGGTGAGGTGTCCTGTATGTTGCTGTGGACTGTTGCCCCGTATCCTACCCTGCTACCGTTGTCTAAATAGCATCTCTTTTTGCTTGTTGGTACTGTGCTGCTATGCATTTTCTGCTCACTTCTCTGGACACCTCACCCTCCACTGGGGGACACATAATCTCCTCACCTGCCACACACTGTTAATCCGGTACATCAGGTAGCCAACAACCTCTGCTTTGATGCAGTTGCTACCATCATGTTAGTCTGCGCTGCTTGCCACACACGTGTGATGCTGTAAGGTTTGAGGGTCCGTTAACTCCCTACTCGCCCTCCATCTGTCGCCTGTTCATTGTCTTTACTGTGGGCTGTAGGTGGTGTTTGTGCTACATCTGTCTCTGTTCCTCACAGGTCCTGCAGGCCCTCCAGGCACACCTTGCAGCCTCTAGGGCACACTAACCTTTGCAAACATACCATTTTTGTGCACCGTGCCATATTGTTCTATGGGACACAGTTCCATCAGCACTCTCCTATCCCTATGTATCTCTTATTGCAGTTAACGTTGGACACCTGTCTTGACACCGTACTGGTACACCTTTTAAGGCTTCTTCTTGGCCACACTGTTGGGCTACTGTTTTTTTGATGCTCTATGTCAGTGTCGCACATATTCATATCTCCCTTCCGGCCCAGGCGCTGTGGGGGCGCCTACACCCTCCTATGGTCATCTCTGGACTGCTGCTGTGCATCTGCAGTGCACCATGGGTACTGTTGCATACACCCATATCCTTAGCATCCCAGCAGGCACCTTGGGTGACGACATGGCGCCCCTCGGTGCACAGTCAGGGGGTTGTGGTTCAGGTGTTACGGACATCTGCATTTTCTTGCGCACACTAACCATAGTATGTTTGTTCTTGCTTTTGCTTTTGCCATTGACATTCAGTTTTGCAAAGGGGTCTGTGATGTTATTGGGCCTTATATATTTGGTAATGATCATGACCTTGGTCTTGATTGTGTTTGCCATATGCCCTTGTTTGCTGAGACCTTCCTTGTTTCCTTGTCAGGCAGCCCTTGCATGTACATAAGTGTGACTTCTGTGATTTTGGTGTGGGTGATTGGGTCATTTGGCAATTGTTTTGCTCCAGGAGCTGGCCACCTCATTATTGGGACTGTGTGTTATTTGCACTGGCAAATATGAGCAGATAGTTGCTTTCCATGCTTGGGGGGGCCCCCTAGGTTCAGGGTCTCAACACACAGTGGGTCATTTTGCGCACATTGGGGGGCATTTTGTTATCTTGCTTTACATTGGTGCTGACAGCAACAAAACCCTCACACTGCAGACTCCTCACAGTGACTCATCTTGGACCCTGTAACATGACCTATGGGGCGCTTTGTGGAAAGCCCTATAGTGTGCTTTGGCAGACAGTGAACATTAGGCTTTGCCCTCTGGTGTGTCTTTCAGAGGGTTACCCTATATGACACCTTCGGGTTGTATCCTTGTGAGTGGGTGTTTGACAGCAATACTTGTTGGACGTACAAACCAGACTACCTATGACATTACTGATCTAGTGTGGGGGTCATGACGCCACAATCATCCACAGATACGCCCAACTTGCAGGGACACATCCACTTAGTACAGGGCCCATAGTTGTGGCACACAAAGCATGTTCCTAGTGCTGTTTGCTTCTGGATTCCAATGGCAGGGCAATTGGGTTGTCCCCTGCATTGTTTCTGGTACAGTTGGACGTGGTCTTTCCTTTATTACCTGATTTGTGTATATATGTGATTTTGCACGTTTCACACACCCGGTTCTGGCTGCAGATTCACAGTGTTTTCTACCTTTGGGGGCTGCGGCTCTCTGGATTACATGGGACACTCCAACAAGGGGTGGTGGGCATTTTTTCCAAACCTCTCAGGTTTCTTTGTGTCCGAAAAAAATATGGGCTTATCTATGGTTTAGACAGAGGGGTGACTGGTTCTAAATATGTGTGACTACTGTTTGTGGGAGGGTACTGTTGCAGGCAGCTTTGGTCTTTGGGCACACAGGGGGAATTGAACTCACTGACCTGCACCACCTGGCAGTGTCTTACCCATTGTGCTACGGATCAGTCTGCCTTTACAGGCAACTTTTCTAGCTTCTTCTGGGGCACCCTTTTGGGATACTGTCTCTTGCTACTATGTGCAGTGACGCACACAGTCATTTCACCTTACCATACCAGGGGGCTATGTGGGTACATACCCCTTCTTGTGTTCATCTCTGGACTGCTGGTCTGCATGTGCAGTGCACCATGGGTATGCCTGCATTGGTACAGATCCTGGCCAACACAGCAGGCAGTTTGGGTGGTGTCCTGCTGCCCTTCAGTAGACAGCCAGGGGGTGGTTTAGCCGCTATGGGGCCTGCAGGCCAGTGGGTCATTCATTACCTGTGGAGCCAGTAGTCATGGGTTCAGAC
This sequence comes from Ichthyophis bannanicus, assembly GCA_033557465.1. Lineage (NCBI taxonomy): Eukaryota > Metazoa > Chordata > Amphibia > Gymnophiona > Ichthyophiidae > Ichthyophis > Ichthyophis bannanicus. The sequence goes on from CM066036.1 coordinate 462,574,140, forward strand.
CCACAATGGACTCCTTTTATAGGGCTGTCTGCTGCATTATATGTTTTACATACACAGGACTGCTACTGGCGACAGCCCCTCAGCGTAATATTACCTTACTGAGCCTCATAGGGCGTACCATGTGTCACCTTATCTGGCTCCCTTTACGTTCTGTTATGGAATGCTCTATGGGGGACATTTTGATGTGCCTCAGTGGACACTCCACTTTATAATGTGGCCTATGTTGTGCGTTATGGGTGCCTTCTGCAGCACCTTTGGGTTACACCACTGTGTGGGTGTGTTTGCTAGCAACCCTACAACACATACAAAACATATACATGCCCCTCACTCACTATATAATGTGTGGGTGTGTTTGCTAGCACCCCTACAAAACACACAAAAACATATACATGCCCCCTCACTCACTATATAATGTGTGGGTGTGTTTGCTAGCACCCCTATAAAACTGACACAACATATACATGCCCCCTATATAGTGAGTGAGGGGGCATGTATATGTTGTGTGTGTTTGTAGGGGTGCTAGCAAACACACCCACGCACGTAAAAACACACGTACCCACGCACGATTGTACGCGCGCAGCTACGCACGGGGCTACGCACGTACAATGCACGCAACCTCGCACGCACCAACGTACGTGGCTAGGCACACTCCGAGGGTGTTTTTCTGACACCAATACTCAGCGTAACGAAAAACATGCCTCCTCTTTCCCTCTGTGATGTACAGGGTGATGCCTGGGACAGCCTTCTGCGTTAGGCACACTGGGGACTCGAACCCATGCTGCCTGTAACAGCGGTCAGTACCGTAACCATTGTGCTACAGCTCTGTTTCAGTGCTTTGTGTCTGTACGTCTTCTTACGCTTAACGCGCAGTAACGCGGCACGGCGCCCGGTAACACTCGTTAATTTTTCTAACGCGTGGTAGTGGTGACGATGTACCGCCCATGTCCTTATTTGGGGTTTCTTTCACTACCGCGGCTCCTAACGCGAATTGCACTAACGCAGTTTAGTAAACATACCCCAATGACTACAAGAAACCAGCCTTAATTAATAGGGCTGATTGGATTTCAATCATACCAGAGCCTTTGCCCTCTTAGTCATTCACCTCCCCCCTTAAGGAACCCTGGTACATGGTCCGGAGCAGAGCAGGCCACCATGTTTAATCACCAGGCCTTCATTTCTTTCCCAAATAATTGTGCCACACCCTTCTATCTTCACTAGCATTCTTCATTCATCTTATTATCCTTACCCACTTACTGCCCGTCTCCACAGTCACACCCTCCAAACATATCATTCCTCTGTGCCAGCCAACCCGTGTGTGCTCCGCTATGTAAGTAGAATTTAGGATCAAGAGTACACCCAAATATCAATCATCACGACCTAGGGTCTGCATACATTATTTATTTATTTAACATTTCTTATATACTGCTTTCAGTGGTATCAAGGCGGTTGACATTGAACAAAAACAAGAGTTACATGGCACATGGTACAATTAACTAGGTACAGGCAACTGGAATCGCAATGCGATTAACTACATTTTAACTGATAGGAAGTAAAGTATTTACTTTCTGATCGGTGGGCTGACAACTATTTACATTTGAGTGTATAGAGACCATACTTTTTTATTTCAGTCATTTAGGTTTGTTTCAGGGATTTTGGTTGTGAGTAAGGTTAGCAGTCTGTCCCATAATATTTCTGGAATATGTGTGTTTTTAGCATCTTTTTGAAGTCCATTAAATTAGTAGTTGCTCTGAGGTTAGCCAGAAGGGAGGAGTTCCATAGAGTAGGTCCGTATATGGAGAAGGTGCGATGGCATATTTCTTGTATATTGGTTATTTCTGTGTGGGGTTTTAAGGAGGTTCGTGGTTTGATCTCTTCTTGGTCTGTCATCAGAAGGAGCGGGTATGAGGGATTGTAGACATCCTGCGGTTAGTTTATGTATACTTTTGTGGTGTTCTTAGTTGTTTTGTATTGTATTCGAGCTTGGATGGGCAGTCAGTGTAGTTCCTTTAATACTGGAGTAATGTTCTCTTGTCTAAGGGGGTTGTTTACAAAGCCGCGGTAGCGGTTCGCGATCGTTATCGGAGCCGCGGCCCCATTGATTTCAATGGGGCCGCGGCTCCGATAACGATCGCAAACCGCTACCGCGGCTTTGTAAACAAGCCCCTAAATGTCCTTGAAATTAAGCGAGCTGCAGTGTTTTGTGCTATCTGGAGTGGAAGGAGTATACCTTTTGGTAGGCCTTGGAGTACTGAGTTGCAGTAGTCCCATATTGGAGTAATGATTGCTTGGCAGACAGTGCAGAATAGGTTGTGGTCAAGCAACGGGCAGAGGTTATGCAGGCTTCTTATCCTTTGATATGTTGCTGCAGTTGTTTTCTTAATGTGCACTTGGAAATTGAGTTTTTCCAGTCCAGAATCACATCTAGGTATCTGATTTCAGATTTGGTGGGGATATCATGGTTGTTGAAGGTAAGTTTCTCTATTGGAATGAGAGTTGGGGTCTCTGTTCACAACCAGTGCCTCGGTTTTGCTTAAATTCAGTACGAGCAAGTTTACATTTAGTCAGTGGATCACTTCCTTGACACAAGAAAAGATGGGGTGTACAGCATAATGTCATCTGCATAGATATGAAACATTATCCTGTGTTTCTGGAGGATGTTACATATGGGCTGGATGTATAAGTTAAATAAAAGGGCTGAGAGAGCTGATCCTTGAAGCAGTCCTTTCTGAATCTGAAATGGTTTTGATGTCCTGCTGTACTTTAACCTGTTGAATGTGGTCAGATAAGTATGAGTGAAACCATCTTAAGGGAATCCTGTTTACTTTATTTCTGCCAGGCGGGTGAGGAGTCTTTTGTGGTTTATGGAGTCAAAAGCTGCAGATATAGCTATGAATCAGGATGAATGCCTGTTTGGATCTTTCAATTCCCTTGAGTAGAGTGTCAAGGAGTGATGTGAGAAGTGTTTCAATACTGTAATGTTGTCGAAACCGATGTTGCTGGTCATCCAGAGGTGTGTTGGAGTCTATAAATTCCTGCAGCTGGAGGTGGATGGCTTTTTCTATTATTTTTGGTAGGAGAGGGGTATTGGAGATGGATCTGTAGTATATGGGTAAGATAGGGTCAGCTGTAGCATTCTTCAGGGTGGGCCGTACAAAGGATACCTTTAGGTTAGTTGGCATCTGGCCTAGGGTGAGGGAAGAGTTTATTATTTTGAGCAGAGGTGAAATTAGCTCTTTCCTAGCTGCTTTGATCCATGCAGTTGGGCATGGGTCTAGTGGTGATGTGGTGGTGTTCATCATTGAGAGGTTATCTAGTTTCCTGTTTGCTATTGAAGCAAACAGGGACCAGTTCGGTGAGCTGCTGGATGTATTTGTTGGTAGTTGATCCAGTTCTATTGTTTCTTTAGTGCGGAGGAATTTGTTCTGGAGGTAGGAAGCATAATCTTGTGCGTTCAAGCTGGGGCCTTTTGGAGCAGTAGGGGTTCGTATGAGTGACATGGTAATTTTGAATAGTTCTCTAGGCCAATTGAGTGATTTGTAAATGATATTACTGTAGTACTCTGGCTTTCATTGGCTTATCAGGTTATTGTAGTCGACTTGCTTAGAGGTGTATTCTTTGTGATGTTTGGTGTCTTGTGTTCTTCACCATCTGCGCTCAAGTTGTCTCAGTTTTAAGTTTCACTTCTTTTATGTCTTTTGAGTACCAGGGTGCTGAGCAACTTTGCTTCAAACCTCACTTTGGGGGGAGTACTGCAAATGAAGTTATTCGGTTGTTCCATTCATCAATTAGTTTTCCATTGATTCTGTTAGAGGAGTGAGGAATTCAAGGAAGGCTTTCTTATCAAAAACTCAGAATCTGCGCATGTCCTGTTGTTGTGGTTTCCACTTTTGGGTAGGCATGAGCGGTGGTAGGTCAAAGGATAACATGTGGTGGTTAGACCAAGGTAGTGGTGTGGTTTGAACATTCTTGCTGTTGTCGTTTTAGGAATGAAAATCAAGTCCAGGATGTTTCCTCCCTTGTGTGGGGGAATTGACGATCTGTGAAAGGTCCATTGTGTCTATTGCTTCCAGGAAGGATGTGACTTGGTTTGTTGGTGATGAGTGTAAGTTTAGGTCTCCTAGCAAGATGAATAGTTTTACTGATGCTGATTGGTAGCTTGCTAGTTCAATTAGTGATGAGAGATCATCTACTGTTGATGTTGACGATCTATAAACTAGGCATATGGATAATTGGTTGTTTTGGATCTATAGGACATTTAATGTGGCATTTGTTAAAGAGGTGGATGCTTGGAATTTGAAGTCTTTCCTGGTGAGGATGAATATTCCTCCTCCTCTCTTATTTATCCGTGGGCAGTTATGTACGTCCATGTCTGGTGTGGTGAGTTGATTTGTGAGTACCTGGTCGGTGTCGGTGAACCATGACTCGATCATGAATATAATATCTAGCTTGCTGTCGTTTATGTAATCATTAATAAGTGTATCTTCTTGCATGTGGAGCGTGCATTTGCTAGCACACATTTTATATATTTAGGTGGATGATTGTGGTTTTGTTGAACCATTGAGGAGGAGGATGTAGCAATCTGGATTAGTCTTGATTGCCATCTGGGTATATGCAGAAATTGTTGGAAGCTGGAGAGGTTTCTCATGGTTGTATACGATTGGAATAAATATTGTCTGAGTCACGGTTCCATTAGTTAGTCCTATCAGAAGGAGTGTTATTATCAGCAGTATATGTGATTTAGAAGTTATCTGGGCCATTTTGAACCTTCGTAGCTTAGCTTAGTCCACTGTGTATTGCAGACTCTACAGGTGGTGTTTTTTGCAGGCTATGTTGATGGAGCCTGATTGCTTTGCTGATTTCTTGTGTTGCTTTGCAGGTAATACCTAAGGCTATACCTTTGTGGCAGTTTACTACTTTCTGTATCCTTGGACAGGTGTAGATGGTATCAGGGACACCTGTAGCGCAGTTTGATTTCACGTTCCCGCGGTGTTGGGTTGGCATCTGATTTTATCGGGGCAGTGATGATGAGCTTACCTTCCTGTCACTGAGTGCTTGCTCAAGCTGCTCCGGCGTTAGTGGGGGTCTGTCAGTGCAGATTTTCTTTTTGGAGGGGGTGCTTCATTGAATTGGGCAGTAAGGAGAAGCTTACCCTCTTGGTGCAGAGGATTTGACCACACTGTTACAGTTTAGTGGGATACTTCTATACGGCTGTATTTCTCGCCTCTTCTTTGGATGATTAATTGTCTGTTCCAGGCAGTGCCCATGCGATATTGGCAGCTATTTGGTGGTTCTGGGTTTTCTGGTTGTTTTTCTCTTTTGAGTAAGATTGTGTCATTGTTTGAAGTCCCCTCCATGGCTCACGCCTATGGGCCATGCCAAAGGGCCCTCAGGCTCGGGCCCGCCTGGCATGGGTGCGCCTGCTGGTGCCTCCAAAATTTAATGTCCTGCTGCTTATTTCTATCCGGGAGTGATTGGCCTTGGCGGGGGGAGCGGGAGGGGCTAAAATCTCCTGCTTCTACCCCTGATGCCCATCGGGTGCTGGGCTGGTCAGTGTGAGCCTGTTGGCACCTCCAAAATATAAAGTCCTGCTGCTTGTTGCTGTCCGGGGCTGATTGGCCTTGGTGGGGGGAGCAGGAGCAGGATTAACCACAGTCTTAGAAATTCCAGTTGCATTAAGGAGATACTAAGCAATAACAAGAACAGAACAATAGTAATAGCTTGACATTAACATTGGGTTACTTATTAACGCCTGAGAAAGCACTTCCCAAAGGCCTAGGTGAAAATCCTTATTAAAAGGGGGGACTAGGAATATTTTGCCATGCAAGTGTTCCCATTGCCCTACAAAGTCCCATAGTGAAGGCATATAGCAGCTGATGTCCGACTTGTTTTATTGCTCCCTCCAATCCCGTAGAGTCCAAGAGCTGTGACAGGGCCAGTGCTGCATTTACACAGACTTGAACATGCTCCACGATCAAGGCACCAAACTGCATGTACTCCTGCCTTGTGTCATCGCAAAGCAGCGCCTTAATATTGCAGCCATATAGCAAGTCCCCACTTGCCATGCAGGCCTCCATTGTGGATTGGGCAATCTTGACTCAAAAACCTGTGTAGAGGACTCAGGTGGGGAAAAATTTCAAACTCATATTGCCACTACCTGGTAGGGGCCCCTATTATAGGCGTTCAACAGTTTATTTTGTATTCCCATCTCAGTTCAGCAAGTCAAACACAGATGAAAAAGCAAATACCACAGTCCTAGTGCCCCAAATACTCTATGTATCAGAGACTCAAAGGTGCTTTCAGGCCAGACAGATGTCAGCACAGAATGCTGCCACTTCTGTAGGGGTGGTGAAGGTCTTTTGCTGGCCATTGTGCTCCAGTCTAAGCTGGGCTGGGTACACTAATGTAAAGAGCACTCTGTGTTGCACTAGGGTTCCACGTACTCCCGCAAACTCATGTTGGCACGCAGAGATGGTAGTTGAATAATCTTAAAGAATCAAAAGGCCATGCGATGTTCTGATCTCCTCTCCATTGAGTCCGTGCTGCCTGAAGCACACACTGCTTCTGGTGGTAATTTCTAAAGCGGGCTATCACTGATTGTGGCCTACCCTCGGCGGTATGTTTAGGCCCCATCCAATGGGCCCATTCAATTACAATAGGGCCTAGTCCCCCATCCAGCGGGAGATTTGTGGAAATCCAGGTTTTTAGATAACGCCTAAATTCATCCTCCATTATAGATTCAGCGATTCCAATGAACCTCAGATATTTGCATCTACCTCGGTTCTCCAGGTCTTCTATTTTATCAGACTGCTGCTGCACTTGGATCTCCAGATGTTGCATTTTCTCTCTGAGCATTTCGTCCCCTTCTTCCAAGGTTACCACTCTTTGTTCCATCTGCCCTAAACGGCCAGTGAAATCCACCAATGATAATGCTACCACATCCATTTGGGCCACTAGTCCGATCAGGTGATCCTCCAGCACCTGTGTCACTGCTCGGGATACATCTTCCACTATACTCAATGTACCCTGGGAGTGTGGGCTCAGAGGCTGGCCATCCACCATCTTGGGATCTGCGGCACGTGCTTTGTCTTTCTGCAGTGTTTTATATGCCATACCACGGACTCCAGATTCCAAATTAATATGTCACACTTCTCCCTGAGAAACTAGTCAATCAGGGCCCAAATTTGCCTCTAGCCATTCGTTGTAGACATAAAAGAGGGGGGAAAGGCCCAGAGCTAGAGAATTTGCGTTTTCACCAGCTCACCACCATCGTGTGATCTCAAAAATAGCCATTTATTTACTTAACATTAAATACTGCCATTCCAAGTACGTTTTTAACCACAGAAATGTGGTGTCTTACATTGATTCATGGACAACCATGACTGGGACATAATAATACTGGGCTATACGTTATTCAGAAAAGATAGGGTAGGAAGAAGAGGAGGAGTAGCACTATTTGTTAAAAATAATATTAAAGCTATAGAATTACAGGGCTTAAAAGTGAGAGAGGAGGCACTGTGGGTTAAACTAGAAAGAGGAAAAGGGATATGCATTTGCTCTGGAGTGATACACAGATCCCCCTCACAGGGAGAAGAAGTGGATGGAGATTTAATAGAAGACATACACAGCATTGCCATGAAAGAAAAAGTGCTACAGATAGGTGATTTAAATATGCTGGATGTTGATTCGCACATCCCTGCTGTGGTGTCATCTAAATGTAAGGAGATCATGGATTCTCTACAGGGAGAACTATTCAGGCAAATGGTACCAGAACCCACAAGTGAGGTGGCCATACTGGACTTGGTGCTTACCAATGGGGAAAGTCTTTCTGATGTTATAGTGGGAGATCATCTCGCATCCGGTAATCACCAAATGATGCGGTTCAATATTAGGACTAGGGCTGATAAAATCCATTCAAAAGTGAGGGTCTTAGACTTTAGGAAAACTAACTTTACCAAGATGGGCCAATACTTCAAGGAGTCATTAGTGGGAAGGGAATAGCTGGGGATGTAGAAAAACAGTAGGCAAAACTTGAAGGGAATATTTTAAGGGCAACAAACCTTTCTGTTAGAAAGGTAAATAAATGTAAAAGGAAAAGGAGGCTGCTATGGTTCTCAAAAGAAGTAGCTGAAAAGGTGAAGAAAAAGAGGGTGGCCTTTATAAAATACAAGAGATCAAAGATAGGAAGACAGGCATCTATATTTGGAAAAACAGAGAAGCTAATATTGTTGTCAGGAAAGCAAAGATACAAAAAAAAGAAAAAATAGCCTATGCAATACAATTGGGGGATAAGACATTTTTCAGATATGTTAGTGAGAGGGGGAAGGGCAAAAGTGGTATTGTCAGACAGAAGGGTGAAGAGGAGGAATATTTATTTATTTATTTATCATTTGGTTTTATATACCGCACTATTTTAAATCAGCGTGGTGTACGGAGGACAAGTAACTAATCATTACATAGAACAGGTTTTCATATTACAAGTAAACAAAACAAACAGAAGTTACAGTGAACAGTAGCATTTCATATCACATTGAACATTAGCTTTTAATATTGCAACAAGGGAGTCAACTTGGGTAGAACCTGGGCGAACTATATACAAGATGATTGGAGGATTATGATGTGAAGGTGGGTCTGGGCTATGGTAAGGAAGTGGGGTCCAGCGTGGGCTATGTTACGTGTTCATAGTATAATTGGAAAAGATGTGTCTTTATTGCTTTCCTGAAGGTAGACAGGTTGGAGATGACACGGATCAGGGTAGGGAGAGAGTTCCAGAGCGATGGCGTATATAGGGTGAAGGCTTGGTTCCTGGCAGTTTGGGAGCTTGTTCTAGCTGATGCAGGGATGGTGAGGGTCTTTGACATGCTAGTCCTCCTAACTCTATTGTCCAGTGTCCAGTGTATGAGTTCTGCAAGGAAGATTGCCGAGAGGTGGTGCAGGATTTTAAACGTCATTAGGAGGACTTTGTACTGGAGGCAGCTAGTTATAGGGAGCCAATGAAATTGCTTTAGGTTATCTGACATATCTGACAGCTCCGTCTAGGGTTCATTCTGCAGTGTTTAAGGCCATTTGCAGGAGATGGAGTGCGCATTCTGGTAGGTCATGTAGAATGATGTTTGCGTAGTCAAAGTGAGGAGTGATAAGAGCCTGGAATATAGTGCGGAAGTTGGCGGCTTCCAGCAAGGACCGTAAGTGATGGAGAGTCTGTATTTTGAGGTATACTGCCTTAGTGATACTATTTATATGTGATTCCATACTCAGGCACTATGAAGAAACTGATGAAGATAAAGCGGAATTGCTTAACAAATATTTCTGTTCTGCGTTCACAGATGAAGGACCAGAAGCAGGACCTCAGAAAACATCCGCAGATAGGAACAGAAGTGATGAGGAGCTCAAACAATTTTCAGAAGACTGTGTTCGTGAGGAACTAGCTAACTAAAAGTAGGATGGGACTGGATGGGATACATCCAAGAATACTGAAGGAACTTGGGAATGTTCTAGCAGCTCCACTGACTGACCTTTTTAATGCTTCTTTGGAGTTTGGAGAGGTCTCAGAGGACTAGAGCAAAGCACATGTAGTCCCTTTACACAAAAGCAGAAGTAAGGATGAGGTTGAAAACTACAGGCCGCTTTGTGGTGAGTAAATTATTGGAAACACTGCTAAAAGAGAGAATAGTGAGGTTTCTGGATTCCAAGGGTTTGCAGGATCCAAGGCAGCATGGGTTTACCAGAGGCAGGTCTTGTCAGGCAAATCTGATTGATTTCTTTGACTGGGTGACCAGGGAATTGGACCAAGGGAGAGCCCTAGATGTGGTGTACTTAGATTTCAGTAAAGCCTTTGACACCATTCCACAGAACAAACTGAGCACCCTAGGGATGGCCCCTTAAGTGACTGATTGGGTTAGAAATTGGTTGAGTGGGAGGCGGTAAAGGGTACAGGTAAATGAAGTTCACTCTGAGGAGAAGGAGGTTACCAGTGGTGTACCACCGGTCCAATTCTTTTTAACATCTTTGTTAGTGATATTGCAGAAGGGCTGTCGTGTAAGGTTTGCCTCTTTGCAGATGATACCAACATCTACAATAAAGTAGACACCAAAGAAGGAGTAGATAACATGAGGAGGGATCTAGCTACTGTAAGCTTGAAGAATGGTCAAGAATTTGGTAGTTGATAATGCTAAAAAAATGCAAGGTTGCCAAAATCCAAGGGAGCGGTACAGTGTAGGGGTGAAGTACTTCTATCTACAAAAGAAGAGCATGACCTGGGTATATGTGTGTCTGACAATCTTAAGTATCTAAACAATTAGAAAAGGCAACAATGAAAGCCAGAAGGATGCTTGGGTACAAAGGGAGAGGAATGGCCAGCAGAAAAAGGGAAGTGATGGTGCCTCTGTATAAGGGTGGCTACTAAAATGGTTAGTGGTCTTCTTTATGAAGCATAGGAGGACAGACTTAAAAGATCTTAATATGTATATTTTAGAGGAAAGGCAGAATAGAAGCGATATGATTGAAATGTTTAAATACCTCCGTGGCAAAAATGCACAGGAGAAGAGTCTCTTTAAATTGAAAGCAAGCTCTGCTACGTGGGGACATAGGATGAGGGTTAAAGGGAATAGACTTAAAAGTAATATGCAGAAATGTTTCTTTACAGAAAGAGTAGTAGATGCTTGAAATAGTCTCCCAGTGGAGGTGGTAGTGTCTATTTTATCTGTCTATGCTTTTATACTTTTACTTTCCTATTTTGCTTTGGCGTTCTTTTTCCGTGTTTTTGCATTGCCAACCTTTTATTGTACACCGCTTTATGTTTCGACGGAAAGCGGTTTATCAAATTTTAAATAAAGATAAAAGATAAAGATAAAGGATAGTATCTGAATTCAAAAATGCATGGGACAAACACAGAGGATCTCTAAAGGTAAAAAGGGGACCATTGTAATAGTTGATATGGAAGGGTAGACTAGATAGGCCATGTGATCTTTTTTTTTTGCCGTAATTCAATATATATTTACACACATGGGGGTCTGTTTACTAAACATTCCTAACGTGCGGGGCCGTGCTAGTGTGCCTGTGCCATATAAGGAGTGGGCGGTTCAGGCAGAAAATAGAAAAAAAACGGTAGTAAGCAACCGGATGTGTGTGCGTCGCGCTAATGTGCGGGGGTCGACATTAGCGCGTGGAAAGGCAAAGTGGCACGCTGCTGAGTATACAAAACAACAGAGCCGTGGTACAACGGTGAAGACACTGACCAATGGTGCAGGGGCCATGGGTTCAATCCCCCAGTGTGCGCAACGACAAAGGTCAGCTGAGGCAGTAATTGTAATGATTAACATTGTTTTAGGAGGCAAATTAATTTGGAACGGCATAAGGCGGCGCACAGTTATTTTTGGGCGGCAGAAGGCGGCGCACAGTTATGTTTGGGCAGCAGAAGGCGGCGCACTGGTCCCCTTGGGCGGCAGAAGGCGGCGCGCTGATAGGCACAAGGCGGCGCGCTGATGCACAAGCACAGGAACAGAGCCACAGCACAATGGTTACAACACTGACCAATGGTGCAGGGAGCAGGGGTTCAACACCTCACAATGCCCAGTCAAAAAATGCCTGCTGAGGCAGTATGTAGGAGGCTGTATAAATTTATTTTGTTATCACTACTAGCAAACGCACTCTCCCAGCATGTTAACATACGGCGGCCCATAAGGCACATGTTACAGTGCACTGTTCGCCAAGGCACCCTTGAATGACCCCTATGGGGCAGCATGTATGTTGCGACACAGGATAATGTATAGTGCACCCTATAGGAATGGCAACCATAAGGTGGCCTACAGGGCGCCCTATGAAGCACCCTCAGAGGCACCTAATGGGTATAGTAAGCTGAGGGTGGTCTTGCCGGCATAGACATATGTACAGTAAATAAAAATAAAGCTGTGGACAGCCCTACCAAAGGGCCCCACTGTGGGTTTGAACCCATGACCTCTGGCTGCACAGGCAGTGATGTAACCATTGCGCTACAGCTCCATAGCTGTAAGCAGGCCCCTGGCTGGCTGCAGATAGCCTACACGTCACCTCACAGACAGTCTGCTGGTGTCAACAGGATAGGGTTAGGCCACCCGTACCCATGATGCACTGCACATGCAAATTAGCTGTCCGCAGATGGACACAAGATGGGGAATGCACCCCCACAGCACCTCGGCCCTGTTGGGGGAAGTGACCGGGTGCACCCACACAGCACCTTGGCCTAGTAGGGGGCAATGACCGGGTGTTTTACTGGCACAGAGTAGCCACACACCGTTACATCGTGCGGGTACTGTGCTCACCCTGAGTGTGCAATGAGGTGGCCAGGACCAGGTCAACAACACCTGCCATGGCTGATGGAGGCCAAGCGGGCGTTCCAAAGCAGTGTTAATGTGTAAGATAGCTAGTTTCTGCACAAACACCATGGATATCCCTGTCTGTCGCCATCAGGCACCCCCCCAGTGGCAAACATGGTCCCCATCAAGGGATCCACACTCTACCTCCCTGCAAAGGTGGCAGTAGAGGGCAACATCAACCCCAGTCCTGCTGAGGAACACCACCACCCCCCCCCCCCAGGCAGGCAGCTCCATACACAGCCATAACACAATAGCAGACAGACATAAGCCCAGGGTATGGTAAGCTGCACTCCACAACCAGATATTCCCCTGCAGCAAGCCAACAGCCACTGCACCCTGCAAGCCATTATAGCAAGACATTTACCAGCTACAAACAGTCTGCTGGTTAGTCCATAGTGCATGTTCCCAATGGAGATGCATGCACCCAGAACTGGGCTGTCTGCATACACAGCAAGCAGATAGATCAGTGACTGGGCCCCAAAGAGAAACCCATATCTATCACATGAGAGAACTACTATACAGCACTATGGGGGGGCCTAGCCATGCTGTGGTCACTGCACAGTCAGGGTGAGCGTGATCCCCCAGAAGGACATGCTTTGGCCACCCTGTCTGTGTAGGTGGTGGCCGGACACTACAATATCCCAGCCAATGTCCCTGCCAGGGCCCTATGCCCAGTGCAGATGCATCCTGGCCACGCCACCCTGCCCTGGCTATACCCATGGTACCTTGCACCTCATTATGCACATTGACTGGCCAATACTGGCAACAGTGCTGGCAGTGCGGGCTGTTGAAGGGGCTTGCAGCCAACACCCACTGTATAGACAGACACACACTTCCACACCTCTGCCATCATGGTGCTACGATTGAGGGGGTAAGTAGCCTTGCCCACCAAACCGGTCCTGAGCACGGCAAGGCATGGATATGGTACGCATTACAGCTGGTGGTCACTCCCCAGGGTGGTAAGCACCGTCAGAGGCCAGGCCTGGAGCATGCCCCGCAAACACCTAACAGATTGTTTGGATGGGGTCAACTAGCAGTATGTACGTAACGTATGGATAACTGCCTGCCTGTGCTCCTAGCAAACGTCTCCGAGCTGTGTACCGTATACCTCAGGTGTAGGGTGACATTGGTAAGTTATGCAAGTGCTCGTTTTAGGTGCTGCATGCACGGTCCAATGTTCTGCCTTTCCAGGAGACATTGGCCAATGGGGCCTGTGGGTGTGGGTGTGTCTGCCCTTGATGGCTGCTGCTTTACGGCACAGATTCCCAACTCCAGTCCAGGTTTGCATCACACTGTTCGGGTTTTCCTGCTATCCCTCATGAATATGCATGGGCTACATCTACATGCCATGGGGGTGGTGCATAGATATACAGCACAGGCATATGTATGAGTGTCAGCATGGAACTTGACTGGTGTGTGGCCCACCAGGACTGCATTTGGGTGATTCTGCTCTAGGTACTGCCCCTGTTCATGGTGTCTGTGCTCAGTGGGGTAAAAGATAGATGTCTTACCATTGCATATGTCCCTGCCATGAAAGGTGTGTCCTTACTATCACTGTTTAGTTGTGGGAAAAATATGTGGGCAGGATTGGCAGTAGCCCCAGCTGGGCTTTGAACCTGTGACCTTCTGTTCTTGTATGCATTGTCTGTGTGCACTGCACCACTGTGTAGCCACAGATTGGTTGGATTCCCTGGACTGTCCATGACTGTGGATCCGGCAGGACCTGTCTGTTGCAGTGGACTGTGCCAGCCTGCACATGGCTAGGCCTCTGTCTTCTGTGGTTAGCAGCCACTGCCCCCTGCACCACATGTACTTGTCCGCCAACATGCTGGCATGAACTTCTCTCAGAAAAAGCAGTTGACCTGATTGCAATGTGGCAGTATGGGACTGCATTTGGGGGACTTGGCTGTAGGTAATGCCCATTGTTGTGGTGTGTGTGCGGTGTTGGGTAAAATATGGGTGTTTTCCCCATGCATACAGGGGTGTCTGCGCTATCTTTATTTAGTGGTGGGTAAAATATAGGGACTGGGCTGGCAGGTGCCCCAGCTGGGTTTTGAACCTCTGCTCTCTGGTCGTAGAGGTAATGACTCTGTCCGCTGTACCACACTTTGGCCACAGAGACAGTGCAGCCCCTGGAGGCAGTAAGCCTGGCAGGATGGAGTCACAAACCCTGCTCTACGCAATTCTACTGTGGGCATATGCACCCTGTCTGGTGACAAACGTGCACATAAACCCCGGAAATGACCACGGAAAATGTGGGACAAAATATCACCACGCTGGGCAACAGTGATATTAATGGGCAACCATAGCAAACACTCCCAGGAAAGCTCCAATACGTGGCAATGTGTTTTGGAAGAGTCTCCTCTCAGTAGACCCTTCCAAAAGTCATTTCTTTTTTCTGGAGCTTTGCTGGGTGTGATTTCTGTATTTGCCCATCACTATAACTGTTCCCCAGCTGAATTACTATTTTTAATAGTTCTGTTGTGGTCAATTTCTATTTTTATTTTCACTTATGTGCTGTGCACATATATCACACTGCTCACGTTTTGCTGGTTTCCCCGGTTTTCCTGTACATTGCTGACGGAAATGGTTTCTCTTCCCTTTAAATGCTTTCTACCGCGAGTGTTTCACTCGCGGTAGTTTTTACATGCAAATTCGGGCCCGATACTGTGCGAGGAGCCTCTCCCCTCCCACTCTCCACCCATTGACCCCGTCCCTCCGCCCCTCGGGAGCCTTCCTCCGCCCTCAGAATGCCTTTCCACGCCTCTATCGGACATTTGCGGGCCGGGTACTTTTGCGGGGCACGTTAGTGCGGCGCGCAATTGTGCGGGGCCCAAGCGCACTTGTGCGGGGCGTTTAAGAGCGTTTCTGAGCGTTTGAGTGCCGCGTTTCCGTGCGCTATTGTGCGGCACGCAATTGTACGGCTTTTAGTAAACATGCCCCATGGTTTTTATATGTGAAAATATATATTGAATTATTGTAAGTAGCTTTTTTGCATTGTGTTTTTGTACATGTGTTGATTATTTGCAAATTAGTGGTGATTTTTTCTTAATTGTCTTTTTTTTGCCCTCATGTTTCTATGTTCCTATATTACATGAGCTGCAGGACCAAGCCTGGCAATTAAGTGATCTGGCTACATTTGTTTGTTTATTTATTTATTGAAATTTTCTTATATACAGTTTATCTGTACAGAACATTCAAAGCAATACTTTTGTGGAATTATCTTTGGATGTGCCCTTCTTTTTTTTCTGTTGCTGAAGTAGGATTAGAGAAAAGTGATTTTACCTATGTCCAAATCCAGTATATACCTATGTAAGAGTGAGTAAGAAAAAGCCCTTTGTGATTTACTTATTCTACTGTATTTACGTTTCAGGCATTAATCGTGTGTCTGCTAGAAGCTGTGTATTTTTTCTGCAGGAGTATTTTCTACCTTTGTAGCAATGTAATGAATTATGAGGGAGTAGATATGCAGATGGCTTCCTCTATCTAGAGTTTCATGGGAGGAGATGGTGATGTTTGTCTTTTTCCTTCTTCTCTGTAAGACTTTCAGAGGGGTTTGGCTCAAATGAAGTGAGTGTCTGATTCCTATGGGATTTGGGTCTCAAACACCAAAGAGGCTTCAGGACTAGGTGAAAAAGAGATATTGATATTTTCTCCTCTTTTCTTGTACTCTTGAAACGGACACAGAACTCAGGAGAGGAAATCCTGACCTAATGGGAGCCAGGTCTTTTTGTATCAAACTGGTCTGAGTACCAAGGGAAAAGAGGTCTAGTTTACTTTCCATTCTTTCCCATTCCAGTGAGGACTAGAGCTCATAGCTGGGTCCGCTATGAAGATGACACATTGGTCATTTGGTCCCATGGATGGAAAATTCTTGAAAGTCCAAAGAAAGAGTAGTCACTCTTGCAGAACAGCAAACAGCAAACAAAGAAGCAGAGTCTATAGCAGTAGGGATTAAAACTTTATTGTAGAGCTACCCTGACACGTTTTTGGTACATTTGCTGGTACATTTCCAGGGATCACAAGCATCCAGGCAAGTTTTAACCTCTCACTTTTAATCTCTTGCTTTCTATATCATGACCTTTGAATGGTTTGCCAGTGATTCAATGCTTAACATATGGAGGCAGTGAAAGGTCCATTTGGTGTATTTTAGGATTCCTGGCACTGGTGGTTTACAGGATCACAGGATTGTTTATATACACATGAATAAGTGTTCCGTTCTCCTTCACTACTTTTCTCAAGTGGGTTCTATGTCCTCCTCATCGCCACGTTTTCGGGTTATTATTTATTTATTTATTTATTTATTACAGGCTCTTATATACCGCTCTATTCAGCATCAGCGCGGTTCACAATATAACAACATACCATATTGAACAAACTGTTTGGTTTTACAGAGAACAAGGTCAGAGAACTTGGATAAAACATGGGAAGTCATTACTGCAACTATTTACAAGAGTATTTACAAGTATATATGACAGGATTTATTCTTAGTTTGGGTAGTGATCAAGATTGGTTAGTTGGTTAAGTAATATTGGGGGAAGAGGTGGGATTTGAGTGCCTTTCTGAAAAGGGATAGATCAGTGATAGCACGAATTTCTGGGGGTAGAGCGTTCCAGCATTTAGGGGCATAGAATCTGAAAGCCCTGTTGGATGTCACTGATAGGCATTTTGTCGCTGCTTTAGGGATGATTAGAATATTTGTTGATATCGTTCTCCTGGATCTGTTGGGTGGAGCGGCCTGAATGAGGTCTATTAGAGAGGAGGAGGTGATGCTTTTAGTGGCCTTAAAAGTTAGTAATAATGTTTTATATGTATTATGTGTATTATGTGTTTTATATGTATTATGTGTTAGTAATAATGTTTTATATGTATTATATGTATTACTCAAGATTGGGTCAGTCGCTCTACTCAATATATTGGTGTGATTTATATAGACACAATCATAAAACAACATGGATTCTAATCTATTATATATTTTAGAATGCATTTTACCATTCAACATTTGTCTTATCTGATATGTGACCCCAGCATGGTTTACTTTATACTATTTATTTGTACCTTTCTCTACTCTTGCTGATATGTTTATTCTTTTAAATATTTATTTTTGTCATATTTATTGTTCACTACTTTTGTGTATAGCCATTTGTAGCACTTTTAAGGTTTGATTTACTTTTAGGTTGAGTATTATTAATTGAATTTTAACACTTATTTAACTTTCTTTATATGTTGTTTTAATTTCTTTTTATTATTGTTATTATCATTGATTATTTTGATTCTTATGTTTTATCTTTTTAATGAAGCTATAACCCCTGAGGAAAACACTTTAATCCCTACTGCTATAGATTCTTCGCTTCTTTGTATGCTGGGACAATCTCAAAGACTTTCTGAACCATCCGAATAGCAGCCACCCCATAAAGTTCACTATGGAGACTGAGACCAACAGACGTCTCCTCTTTCTTGATGTAACAATCAAAAAGCAGACAGATGGAAGTCTGAGCCACACTGTACACAAGAAACCCACCCATATCAATCATTATCTACATGCAGAGTCACATTATCATCCATCAACAAAAAGAGGCACTTTGCACACACTAGTAAATGGCACTGCGACCTGGACAGTCTCCAGGAAGAAAGGAACATCCTCCGGGACACATTCTCAACCAATGGCTACAACAAAATGGCCCTCTTTAGAGCCTTAAATCCTTGGACAAACCAATCCACAAGAATAGCAACAACCACTTGATAGCAACACCATGACAGAACAAAGATTTGTGGTGCTCTCCTATGTCCCAAGATCAACAGACCACATAGGTAAATTGCTTAAAAAGAATAATATCAGAACAGCATATAATGCACCACAGAAACTGGCAGCCTCACGCACACAAGTGAAGGATTGCATATCCCTGCTCCAAACCGTTAGAGTCTATGAAATTCCATGCAGCTGCAACCAGTCATACAGTATGTACAGTACAGTCGTACATAGGCAAAAACAGCCACACCATAGAAAGGCTACAACAGTACAAAAGACATTATAAACCCTGCAACACAGCAACATCTGCTGTAGCTCTCCATGTGATAAAAACTGGTCATACAATCAAATTTGATGACACTAGAATCCTGGAAAAAGAGGAATGCTGGTGACCAAGAAGGATCAAAGAGGCGGTAAAGATAGCAAGACACCCATGAAACTTCAATGGAGACAAAGGACTTAACATCAACAAAGCATGGCAACCCCTCTTTTACAGAAGGTTTAATGCTTTAAGGACTGGGGCCGAAGACAAACGATTTTTCCAACCTTCCAGAATGAGAGATTGTCAGAACAATCTTTCTGCTAAAACCCCTCCAGGATTCCCACTTTCACTTTTCATGCCTTTTCTCCAATGAACCTTCCCACCAAAATTCAAATTCCAAAACTCCTGCCTTTTTCCAGTGACCTTTTCCTTCAAAATCAAATTCAAATTTCCTGTATTTTTTTCCCATCAAAAATTCACATTTCCTGCTTCAAACCCACCAATCTGGTTTGAGAATCACTACTATATATAAGCAGATATTCACTGCATCACCCCTTCACCCTGAAGAAAGCCACAGAATGATGGCTGAAACATTGGTTCCACTTACCAAGACTCAGCCTAACCTGGAAAAATCATGGGGAGAGGGAATCTTCTCCCTCTCCCCATGATTCACAGAATAATCACTTTAAACCAACACCTCTATCAGTGTCATTCTGGTGGTTTTCTCCTTTACCATAATGTCAGGTTTCCATGCATCCAGTTTCTTTTCTGTCAGAATGGGAATATCCCAAATTATCATAACTTCTTCATTCTCCATAATTTTCTTAAGGTCATGATCCCAGTGCTTTTTTGCTACAGCTATGCGGTAGTGCTTACAAAGTTTCCATTAGATGAGACGTACCACCTTACGTCTTTCCATATAGAATTTTTCTACTATCAGAATTTCACAGCCAGCTACATAGTAAGTGTTTCCAGTTCTTTCTTACAAAATCTGCATATGTCTTTTTTACCTGTTTTCTCTATGCTCACTGTGAACCATTTCATACATAATCCACTGTCCTGGCTCTAATACTCAATTCACCTCTAACTACAGTAAACCTAATCGTGTCCTTATCCTTGAATTCTGGCAGTGCTCGATTAAATATTGTTAAAAAACAAATCCTTAAGGCGTCTAAAATGAACTCATAGAATATTAATCAGAAGTAAATGAAAAGAACTTGATGTTGTTGTTGTTGTTAAGTGCCTTCGAGTCGGAGTCGACTCATGGCGACCCTCTGGATAGCTATCCTAAATTGTGTTCGGTCTTCAGTCAGGCGACTCATTGTTGACAGACTGATACCCGTAGCTGCTGTTATTGTATCGATCCCATCTCATTGCTGGCCTTCCTCTTTTGCGTTGACCTTCTATCTTGCCAAGCATGATGTCTTTCTCTAATGATCTCTCTCTTCGCATGATGTGTCCAAAGTATGAAAGGCGAAGTCTTGTCATCTGAGCTTCTAAAGAAAGCTTAGATTTGATCTCCTCTAGTACCGACTGGTTTGTTCTTCGGGCAGTCCATGGTATACACAGTATTCGCTGCCAGCACCATAATTCAAAGGCATCAATTTTCTTCCTGTCTATCTTTTTCACATCCATATGATGTTATTGAATATACCATGGCTTGAACAAGTCGAATCTTTGTATGGAGAGAGACATCTCTGCTCTTGAGAATCTTATCTAGGTCTTTCATAGCCATTCTGCCAAGAGCAATGCGTCGACTGATTTCTTGACTGCTTGTTGCTTCTTTATTGATAGTTGATCCAAGTAGGTTAAAGTTGTTCATAATTTCAATTTCTTCTCCTTCAACGATG
This sequence comes from Ichthyophis bannanicus, assembly GCA_033557465.1. Lineage (NCBI taxonomy): Eukaryota > Metazoa > Chordata > Amphibia > Gymnophiona > Ichthyophiidae > Ichthyophis > Ichthyophis bannanicus. The sequence goes on from CM066036.1 coordinate 462,594,351, forward strand.
AACCTGTTGATTATGCCAGTTGTCATGATCTTTGTCTTCTTTACATTAAGGTGCAGGCCCATTTTGAGACTATGTTCTTTGATTGTGAGAAGCAAATGTTTCAGATCATCTTCACTTTCAGCCAGTAATGTGGTATCATCAGCATAGCGAAGGTTGTTGATGAGTCTTCCACCAATCTTCACACCTCTGTTGTCTTCATACAATCCTGCTTCTCTGATGATTTGTTCTGCATATAAATTAAACAGGTAGGGGGAAAGTATGCAGCCTTGTCTTACACCTTTGCTTATTTTAAACCATTCTGTTTCTCCTTGTTCCGTTCGAACTGTTGCTTCTTGATCAATGTACAGATTGCGCAAGAGAATGATCAGGTGTTCTGGTATACCCATGCTTCTTAATGTGGCCCAGAGTTTCTCATGGTTTACACAGTCAAAAGCCTTGCTATAGTCGATAAAGCACAAATAGATATCCTTTTGGTATTCTTTAGTCTTTTCAAGGATCCATCTCACATCCGCAATGATGTCTCTCGTTCCTCGCCCTTTCCTGAACCCTGCTTGCACTTCAGGTAGTTCTTGTTCTATGGCTGTAGTCTCTTTTGAATAATCTTCAGTAGAATCTTGCTGGCATGTGGGATCAGAGCGATTGTGCGATAATTTCCACAGTCAGTTGGATCACCTTTCTTTAGTATTGGTATAAACACAGATCTTTTCCAGTCAGTTGGCCATGATATTGTCTTCCATATTTCTTGGCAGAGTCTTGTGAGTACGGTAACAGCTGCATCAGATTGCTGCAATACTTCTATGGGAATGCTATCAATGCCTGGTGCTTTGTTCTTTGATAAGGTTTTCAATGCTGCTTCAACTTCTTCTTTCATCACCAATGGTTCCCGATCATAAGGTACAGGTTGAAACGGCTGTTGGTCCACTTGATCTTTATCATATAAAAACTCTGTATATTCCTTCCACCTTTTCTTGATCTTCTCAGCATCATTCAACATAGAACCTTGAGCATCTTGTAACATTCCAGTTCGAGGCTGGAACTTTTTCTTTAACTCTCATAGCTTTAGGAAAGCCGATCTTGTTCTTCCTCTAATAGTTTCTGCTTCTATTTCCTTGCAAGTGTCATTGTAGTACTTTTCCTTGTCCTGTCTTGCTGCACTTTGGAAATCTCTGTTGAGTTCTGTGATTGTCTTTCTTTCTCCTCTGGCTTTAGCTTCTCTGCGTTTCTGGGCAATTTTCGGAGTTTCTTCCGTCATCCATTTTGGGCCGTTTTTGCTTTTTCACCTTTTGTAGAGACTTCTCGCTTTCTTCCAACACATCCTTCTTGATGTCATTCCATAACTTCCGGAGCTCTGTCATTTGTATCTAAAGCAGCAAATCGATTTTGCAGGCAGTCTTTAAATTCCAGTGGTATATTCTCAAGGTCAAATTTTGCTGCATTCATGAGTGGTTTGCTCTTTTTCAACTTTAGCTTGAGTTTGCATACTAGTAGTTGATGATCTGTACCACAGTCAGCTCCAGGTTTTGTCTTTGTTGATGTTACAGAGCTTTTCCATCGTTGACTTCCACATATGTAGTCAATTTGATTTTTATATAATCCATTCGGTGATGTCCATGTGTACAGTCGCCGCTTGTATTGCTGGAAGAAGGTGTTTGAGATGAATAGATCATTGGTCTTGCAGAATTCTATCAGTCTTTCTCCAGCTTCATTTCTGTTACCAAGTCCATATTTTCCAACTACTTTGCCTTCTTTGTTGCCAACTTTTGCGTTCCAGTCACCCATGACTATCAGGATATCCTGTTTGCATATTCTGTCAATTTCAGCTTGTACTTGTTCATAGAACTCTTCAATTTCATTCTCTTCTGCAGCTGTTGTTGGGGCATATACTTGAATTATAGTTGTGTTGATAGGCAATCCTCGTAGACGAATAGAGATTAAGCATTCGCTGACTGCATTGTATTTCATTACAGTTCTTGCAAGTTTCTTCTTGTTGCATTTATAATTAAATGCAACACCATTTCTTCTTTGTCTTTAATTTCCAGCATAGTAGACCATGTGATCATCTGATGCAAAGTGTCCCATGCCAGTCCATTTCAGTTCGCTGACACCCAACAGATCAAGTTGTACACGTTCCATTTCATTCTTGACCACCTCCAACTTCCCTTGGTTCGTGCTTCGTACGTTCCATGTTCCAATGTGTAAGACATCTTTACAGCTTCTGACTCTCATTTCATGCACAGCTACATCAACAGTCAGACTTCCCAAGGGCTTTGATCCAACCACATCATAAATGCTGGCTTTACTCTGAAAAGTCTTCAGCTCTTCCCCAGTAGTTAGTTGAGTGCCTTCTGACCTGGGGGTCTCATCTTCCAGCACCATAGCACAATTTGTTTTGTTGTAACTATCCATTGGGTTTTCATCGCAAGATACAGAAGTAGATTGCCGGGCCTTTCTTCTGCGCAGTTTAAGTTTGGTGTTGTTGCCGTTGTCACAAAAATGTGATCCTCCGCCGTCAACACTGTCCCATTCTGCTGCTGCCCAGATGGGCGGTTTGTCTTGGTCTGGCACCTCAGCTGAGACCTGACCATCTTGGGAGACCCTGCCAGTAGTTAAACTACCGATAGTTTAGCTCTCAGTATCACTGATGCACGCAAGCCCTCACAGCACGACAAGCTGCAAACCAAGTGAGAGTTGATACATTCTCCAAAGACTCAAATTTTGTTCACAGGGCCAAATGATCTAAGCAGTAAAATTTTTTCTTCAGAAGCTCGAAAACATTCCTTTACCATCCCAATTTCTATGTTACACTTCTTAACATTCAGCAAGTAGTCCTGAATGTCTATAGCCAAACCATTTACCCAGGGAGCCAGAACTTTCCCCAGTTCCACAATAGCCTGCAAAATCCAAGAAAATTTTCTCCAGGGGTTGAAGGGAAAATTGTAGTGGTAAATGCCAATGTTCAGATTGAACTGGGGCTGAAAATTGTGCTTGATCTGTTGCCTGAGCTTGATCTAAAACCCATCCTGCGCCACTCCACAGTGCTCAAACTTCGATGGTTTCCCCCTGATACTGCTCACCAGCACTGATGCCATTTTCCATAATTGCCCTTCACAGGGTCTCCTAAGTTGGAGGCTCCACCCAGGTTCACCACTTCAGGCCACTAAGACAGGAAGCTCTTCAGCTTTCATCTGGGCATCACTAATGGCAAAGGGAGATGACATGCACAACTGAGGTGGGGGAACCCACTCTTCTGCATTAAATGATATCTCGCCCCTGAGGGAACCCTCTGATCCACCTGTCTTTCAGCAAGGATGCAGCCAGTAATTCTGTTGCAGAAGTAATTTCCTGGTGCTGCCAGGATTCATTGGACGGTAATAATTTGAAGGGAAACATCCTCATTTATCCTTTTTCATTTGTCCATAAGGTAAAGATTTAAGAGTTAGTAATAAGCATCCTGCTTCCAGTACCTCCTATGTGCCATCTTCAGAATTCCGTGATTTTGTAGGACAGCAGTGTAGAAATATCCTTGGACCACAGCAACGTTCACTGGCTATCACTGATGCATGCTTTGGAAGGATCCAGCAATTCATTCCCTCTCTATGTTCATTTTTTCTAACCTAAGAAAGGGTCCTGTGGTTCTGGAATCTTTGTTTGAGGATCTCTGTTCAGGGTTGTGGCTTTATTTTGCTAAGTCCATCTTCTGCTATTCATTGACACCGTTGTGCTGTACAGACAGTCAACAACAAATGTTTCATGAGAGTATTGAGTACTTGATACACAAGGCAAGCACACAAATAACCCTAACAATCTAGAGTGTCACTTACTCAAATCTGTCCCCACCAGGCCAGAAATTCAGAAAGCTGTAAGAATCAATTTGAAAAATGTTCAAATGATTCTAGCAGAGAAATGTAATTTCTGGAATGAAATCAGATGAACTCATCAATATAAACAGAAAACACAACAATAGGGGGTATGTTTACTAAACCGCGCACACGTGCGCGGCGCACAGTAGCGTACGCTAATGATGCACTTAAGTGCTCTTAAGTGCCCCGCACGTGTGCGCGTCACACTAACGGGCCCGCGCACGTGTGCGGTGCGCTGATGTGCGATAGAGGCGGGGAAAGGCGTACGGAGGGCGGAGGAAGGCCCCCGAGGGGCGGAGGGACGGGGTCAATGGGTGGAGAGTGGGAGGGGAGAGGCTCCCCGCACAGGAGCGGGGCTGAATTTGGGCAAAAAAATACCGCGAGTGAAAACCTCACGTTAGAGCCGATTTAAAGGGAAGAGAAACCATTTACGTCAGCAATGTACAGCAATACCGGGGAAACCTGCAAAACGTGAGCAGTGTGATACATGTGCACAGAACAAAATAGCAAATATAAATTGAAAATGACCACAACAAATTCCAAATAAATTATAATCCAGCTGGGCAACAGTGATATTAATGGGCAACCATAAAAGCACTCCCAGGAAAGCTCCAAAAATAAGAAATGATTTTTGGAATGATCTACGCTCCGTAGACTCTTTCAAAAGCACTGCATTTTAATGGAGCTTTCCTGGGAGTGTTTTTCAGGTTGCCCATTGATATCACTGTTGCCCAGCTTGGTTTTGGTTTTTTTCCCCTTTTTTGGAGGTCATTTTTGAGGTTTATTTGCACCTTTGTCCCCATACAAGGTAAACGAGCCCACAGTAAAATTGTGCAGAGCAGGGTGTCTGACTTGTGTGGCCAGGTTTCCTATCTCCAGAGACTGCATAATCTCTCTGGCCACAGTGTGGTGCAGCGGACACAGCCAGTGCCTATAGAACCAGCAGGTCACAGGTTCAAATCCCAGCTGGGGCTCCTGCCAACCCAGTCCCCATAGTTTTACCCACCACTAAACAGTGATAGTACAGACACTCCTTTATTGCAGAGAACATAAGCATGGTTCCAACACCTATATTTTACCCTACACCGCACACAAACCATAACAATGGGCATTACCTACAGCCGAGTCCCCCAAATTCAGTCCTGGAGTGCCACAACTCAATCAGGTCATATGCTTTTTCGCAGATAGGGACATGTCTGTATGTTGGCGGAACGGTACAGGTGGTGGAGGGGGCAGTGGCTGCAAACCACAGCAGACAGTGGCCTAGGCCTGTGCAGGCTGGCACTGTCCACCGCAACAGACAGGCTCTGTCGGATGTACAGTCATGGACTCCCCAGGGAACACAGCATATCTGTGGCAACACGGTGGTGCAGTGCACACAGACAGTGTGTGCAGGAACAGAAGGTCACAGGTTCAAAGCCCAGCTGGGGCTACTGCCAATCTAGTCCACATATTTTTCCTACAACTAAACCGTGATAGTAAGGACAAACCTTTATTGCTGAGAACATACGCATGGTTCATACGCCTATATTTTACCACACCAAACACAGACACCATAAACAGCCGCATTACCTAGAGCAGAGTCTCCCAAATGCAGTCCTGGAGGGCCCCACACCATTCAGGATCCATGCTGCCTCTAACAAAGATGCCTGTGCTGCATATCTATGCACCACCCCCATGGTATGCTGATGTAGCTCATGCATATTTATGAGGGACAGCATGAAAACCCGAACAGTGGTTGGAACACCAGGACTGGAGTTGGGACACTCTGCCGTAAAGCAGCAGCCAACAGGTCCAGACACACCCACACACACCCACAGGCCCCATTGGACAATGCCTCCTGGAGAGGCAGGACATTGGGCCCTGCCTGTATCTCCCAATACTAGCAGTTGCATACCTTAGCAATGCCACCCTACACATGGGTATATGGTACACAGCTATCAAACGTTGCCCATGATAACTGGCAGATATAAATTCCTACATTAAGCACATTTTGCTCATTGATCTCCACCATAACAATCATTGTGATGTCTGCGGTGTGCGCTGCAGGTCTGGTCTCTGACAGTGTTTACCACCCTGGGGAGTGACCCCCAACAGTATTGCGTACCATATCCATGCCTGTACTGTGCCCAGGACTGGTGTGGTGGGTATGGCTGCTGGACTCCTCTATAGTAGCACAATGCTGGCATAGGTGTGGGGGTGGCTGTCTGTCTATCCAGTGTGTGGTGGCTGCAAACACCTTCCACAGCCCACACTGCCAGCAATGTTGCCAGTATTGGGCTGCCAATGTGCATATGAGGAGCAAGGTACCATGGGTATAGGCCGGACAGGGTGGCCTGGCCAGGGTGCATCTGCACAGGGCATAGGGCACTGACTGGGACATTTTAGTGCCCGGCCACCACCTACACAGACAGGGTGACCTCAGTATGTCCTGCTGAGAGATCACTCTCACCCTGACTGTGCAGTGACCACAGCATGGCTAGGCACCCCCATAGTGCTATATAGTATTTCTCTCATGTGATAGATATGGGTTTCCTTTTGGTGCCCAGTCATTGATTTATTTGCTTGCTGTGTATGCATCTCCACTGGGAACATGCACTATGGACTAACTAGAACACTGTTTGCAGCTGGTATATGTCTTGATGGAGCAGGGTGCAGTGGCTGATGACTTGCTGCAGGAGAATATCAGATAGTGGTGGGGTGCAGCTCACCATATCCAGGCCTAATGTCTGTCTGTTATTGTGTTATGGATGTGTATAGAGCTGCATTGATTGCCCTGTGGAGTGTCTGTTCCTCAGCAGGACTGGGGATGATGGTCCCCTCTACTGCCACCTTTGCAGGGAGGTAGAATGTGGATCTATTGATAGGAGACCCTGTTTGTCACGCTCAGCCCTGGAGAAGGGGAGGGGAGGTGGTGGTACATAGCCCACCTAGGAGTCCATAGGGGCTACAACTGACTGAAACAGACAGAGATAGCCAAAGTGTTTGTGAAGAAACTACCTATCTCACACATTAACGCTGCTTTGGACCTCCGGCATGGCCTCCTTCAGCTATGGAAGGTGTTGTGGACCTGGTCCTGGGCGCCTCACCACACCCTCAGGGTGAGCACAGTACCCGCACAATGTGACGGTGTGGAGCTACTCTGTGCCAGTAAAACACACGGTCAGTACCCCCTACCAGGCCGAGGTGCTGTGGGGGTGCATTGCCCATCTTGTGTTCATCTGTGGACAGCTGATTTGCATGTGCAGTGCATCATGGGTAAGGGTGGGCTAACCCTATCCTGGTGACCACAGCAGACTGTCTGTGTGGTGACGTGCATGCTCTCTGCACACAGCCAGGGGTTTTGCTAGCAGCTATAGAGCTGTAGCCCAATGGTTACTTCACTGCCTCTGAAGCCAGAGGTCATGGATTCAAACCCACAGTGGGGTTGTTTGATAGGGTTGTCCAACGCATTATCTTTTTTAAATGTACATATTTTGATACCAGCAAAAACACCCTCAGCATACTGTACCCATAAGGTGCCTCTGAGGGTGCTTTATAGGGCGCCCTATAGGGCACCTTATGGTTCCTGTCCATATAAGTTGCACTATACATTATCCTGTGACGCAACCTATAGGGTGCCCTATAGGGGACATTTTAGGGTGCTGTGGCGGACAGTGCAATTTATAATGTGCCCTATGGAGTGCCTTATAGGGTGCCTTATACGGCACCTTCAATTACGGCACATGAGGGCGTGTTTTGCTGGCAGCAATTAATAACATAAAAATAAAGTGCTGCAGGACAAAATATGTACAATGCAGAGCTGATGCCACAGCCAGCCTTATGTATTAGGCACACTGAGGAGCAAACTCATGACCCCTTTATCAGCAGTCAGTGCCTTAACCATTGTGCTCCACTGCTGCTCCTCCTTGCCTGTCAGCGCACCTACTTGTGCTTTTCATTCCTTAAACTGCACAGTGCTGCCATAAAAACCAGTACACTGACCTTGCGGTACCTCATAAGGCACCCTCTAAAGCACCCTATAAGCAACATTCTAGGGTGCCTTAGCTGACAGTGCACTTTAAAATGTGCCTTATAGGGTGCCTTATGTTAACACGCTTTGAGAGTGCATTTGCTAGTAGTGATAATTAAAATATGAATAAAATGCCTCCTAAAGCAATCTTCCCCATAATATGTTATGCCTCAGCCAGCCTTGTTTCATTGGGCACTTTGGGGGATTGAACCCCTGATCCCTGCACCATTGGTCAGTGGTCTTAACCATTGTGCTGTGGTTCTGTTCCTGTGATTGCACATCAGCGCGCCACCTTATGCCATCCAATATTAAAAGGCCTCCTAAAACAGCGCGCCACCTTATGCCGCCCAGTATTAATATGCCACCAAAAACATTAGCGCACCGCCTTATGCCGCCCAATATTTCTGCGCCTCATAAATTAATGCCTCAGCCAGCTGTCTTCATTGGGCACTGGGGAGGATTGAACCCCTGATACCTGCACCATTGGTAAGTGTCTTAACCATTGTGTTGTGGCTCTGTTTTTCTTCTTGCACTTCAGCGCGCCACTTATGCCTCCCACACAGCTATCTCATGTGCTAAGGTGCGGGGCCTACATGGGCGCCGCGCACCTTAGCGCATATGTAAATTCCGGCTTTTCTTTTTCAGGACGGAACGCCCACTCCTTATATGGCACCCGCACACTACCGGGGCACGCACTTCACCGGGGTTTTAGTAAACATATCCCTAGATCTACAGACTCAAAATTCTTCTACTTCTTCTTTTATCCTTATTCCTTAAACTCTTATATCCACAGAGAAAAAGAGGAAAGAAGGAGAAAAGGGTCTTAGGACCTCATGAGATCAGAGTCTTAGGCATCTGGTAAACAATACTCAAGCCTTTTCTCATCCTCATCACATCAATGATCCTGAAAAGCTCCTTCCATTGTGTATATTCTTATTATTTTTAATCCAAAAATTCAAATTCAGATGAAAAAAAGTGAATTTCTCTCAGAGCATGCAAGCTGGAATCTATCCAGAATCAAGTATATGCAAATTGAAACTACTTAGCTTTAACCCGCCATTGCTTCACAGTTGTCGTTGTCCAATCTACCCAACGCCTCTCACAACATTTAACCAGGTGTTTCGCCAATTACTTCCTCAGGGGGTCAACATTTAATCAAGGAAAACAAGAATTAATAAAAGCCAGTTTATGACAGACATATGCACACACCTCTTCAAACACAAATACTCATATGCGGCAAGAAACCCTGAAGCCCGAGGGATCTCAAAAAATACAACCCCCCCCACACTACCATACATTCCTTATCCATACCTTAATTATACATCCACAACCCCGATTACTATAGCCTATGAAACCAATTAAATGAACTTTGCTAAACATACGACCAATCCATAGTATTGCATTCACAATATCATACTGCTGCCGTCACAAGCTTTTCCTTAAACAGAAACGCCCAGAGGCACAACAGCTATATAGCCAGTCAAGTTAGCAGCCTCAACCCATAATCTATGGGTCCCAACTACCCAGTCCCATCATCTCAGCTACTCATAATATTCACAGAGTCACAACATCTTATGGCTCCAGCTCAGATAGAATTCTGAGCTGTGAAGCAAAGGCTTGATTTTTCTGTGGATATAAGAGTTTTAGGAATAAGGACAAAAAAAGGTGTGGAGGGCTTTGGAAGGAAGTGACATTTGTGAAAAAAAATAGTTTCCACCAAACTGAAAAGATGAAATAACCTTGAGAATATTACCCCAGTTGTTTCCAGATAGGTTGCTGTTTTCTCACATTTCAGACAGCAATTCATGACACATGAAACCATGAAGTTGCTGACTTTTCCAATGCTGTATCTACCCTCGTAGCAATGCTTCAGTAGAACATGTTTTCTCTGCAATGAACTTGATCTGGATTTCCGAGAAAGCAAGCATGAATGTGAATAGTACTGACATTTCTGATTGTCCAATTAATTTCCACAGGTCCTGTATGGACTTCACTGTCTAAGAAAAAAATACTCTTTGCTGAATCCATTCCTCAGTAATGTACCAATAATCTTAGGATATAAGACTGTTCATATACTTTTATAGACCCAAGGCAATAGAGACTTGTTTATGATGCACTACTTTGGTCCATAAAGAACTCCACAGTGGCATACCTCATTACCTCTCCTTACTAATTATCCCTCACACACCGCACTGCGCCCTTCCGCTCCATTTGTATGAACTGCCTTCACCTCCCTAGCACTTCCTAGGCTCATCTTGAATCTACTCACCACTCTGCATTTTATTTCCTTGGCCCGTCTCTAAGGAACAATCTCTCACCTGACCTCCACCTTGAATCCTCTCTCACCAGATTCAAGTCATTACTCAAAACCCACCATTTCAAAAAACCTTCAATCTCCCCCCTTTCGTGTCCTCTCTCTCCCCTCTACTTTTTTTGTATGTGTGCTCCTTGCCTTTTCCATTATTTATTGGAGTTCCTCTATAAGTTTTAAATAAACTATGTTTTCATATTGTAAAACTCTCTGGTGCCCCCACCAAGAGCAGTATATCAAGTTTTAATAAACATAAACATACTGCATACATCAATATAAACACCACCTGTAAACAATCAAAAATCCACAAATAGTGGGTGCTCTATATTATTTAGGGGAAATTACCTCAAAACGTTACCCTGCAATTTACTGTGCATTTCTTCTTAGCCCTGGTCATTAAAAAATCTAACCAATAGTGATACTTATCTGAGTCAGAACTGTTTTTGGTTGCAGTGTTTGGCTTTTTGGAGTGGGGTCCCTGAGGAAACATAGAACCTACATATCAAGCCCAATAAATGGTTTCATATAATAAAGAGGGCCTATGCCAAAGTGCAGAAGGAAACAATGTATTGTAGGTAATATTAGAGGCAAGAGTTTGCTTGTATGTACCTGTCCTATGCTCTGTCCTTGAAATGGTAATGTTGGGGATACAGAATTTAGGAGATGTTATTTTTACAAGGAATAGTCCATATAAACAAGCATAGTTTTTATAACCATAAAAACTATTAAAGATTAAATCAGGGTGCAGTAAAAAAAAAAAGGAGAGTCCTTTGCTTTTCCCATGAGAGCTTTTCTCCTCTGTGAGTTAAGGATTAACAGTGAAATTGTATGAACAGAAAAAAATACAGATCAGCAGCCTTTGTTTCTCTGTGGGAGCTTTTCTTCTCTGTGAGTTAGTGATTTAACAGTGAAACTGCCTGTACTTTTTCTGTACTGTTCAGGCAAAGTTCTTTGCTTCTCATGAGAACTTTGAAATTGTATGAAATAAAGCATGCATGTGACTTACTGTAAACGTCTACCAATGGGGTATAACCACGATAACAGGAAGGGGAAAGAAAATGTATAAAAGGGGTGAAATGGAATAAAGATTTGTGCCTGCTATAGTGAGAGACACCTCGCTCTTATAAGAATGAAATAAAACTCTTCACTGGATTCCTGGCTCTGGAATTTGATTTATTACCTTTATAACAGTAAGTATGCAGAAATGCTAAATCACACACATTATGTTGTATGACATCTGCATTCTGCCACACTCAGTGCTCACATGTTCACACCCCCTTCTTTCACGCATTTTCTGATGGTCTTGATATTCCTTCTGTTCAGGCTCAGTTTCTTCCCCTGATTACTGCCTAACCTCCTCTGCTGCTGCTGCTGCTTGCTGGGACCTGCGGCAGCCTAATAAATCACAAAGGAAGAGCAAAGCCTGCAAGTTCATGCATGCCGCTCATGGCTCTGCCAGGCTCAGCAGTCAGAAACAAGAAGTTTATGTCGGAAGAGGCGGGACCAGCAGAGCATGTACAGTTTGCATGAACTTGCAGGCTCCGCTTTTTTGTGTTTATTGCTATTGCCGCAGGTCCCGGTGGAGGAGAGCATTGGGCACTAGCAGGGGGGGTGTGGGGGAGAGGAGCTGAACAGTGGCCTGGCATTGTGTGGGGAAGAAGAGAGGCTGAAATGAGGGGGGGGGGGCGGAAGGAGATGAACAATGGCCTGGAAGAGGAGAGACTCAATTAGGGGAGGGGGGAAGCTGAACAGTGGCCTGGAAAAGGAAAGGCTGAATCGGTGTGTGGGGAAGCAGCTGAACAATGGTCCGGCATCATGTGGGGAACAGGAGGGGCTGAAATGGGGGTGGAAGGGAAGGAGACGGTGGACATGGGAGATGCTGAAAGAGAGGATATTACTGGCTCAGGCTTTCTTGTATTCGGATATAGTCCTCGTCTCTACTAGCTAAGAGGCAGTTAATCAAGGGGGGAAAATAAAGCAGCAAAATATACTGTGGTTATGACAAAGACCAAGTTAAATGCAGAAACAAAGCTTCAGTCATTTTAGGACTAGAATAGCAAACCTCAGTATTAGAAACTTATTAAAGAATAAAACCATTAATCTAGTTTTTTTTTAAAACAGGACTTATAAGGGAAGAGGTTGCTGAAAGAATAAGGATTCCCCATCCTTACGCTATGTTTCAGTGATAATTTCCTCTCATTTAGACATTTTATTTATCATATCCTGAATTAAATGTGTCCTAACCTTTAAGGACTCTGATATTCCACAAACCACAATTCAATTGTACCAAATAAAGCTGAGGTGATGAAGGATCATTTTGAAGGAGTAAACAACAGATCTACATTTACCCATTCCACTCCACTCTTTATTTTATGGACCTTTATCATATGTCCTCTCGGCTATCTCTTTTCCAAGTTGAAGAACCCCAACCTTTTCAGCCTTTCCTCATAGGGATATCCTTCCATCCCATAATCATTTTTGTCATTCTTCTCTACCTTTTCTATTTTTGCTATATCCTTTTTAAGATATGGTGATCTTGAAAATTCTGTGAAATTCTGGTCGCTATATCTTAAAAAGGTAAAGAAGAGCTACAAAAATGGTTAAGGGATGGAAGGATATCCCTATGAGGAAAGACTGAAAAGGTTGGGGCTGTGTTAGTGTTGCTGAATATCCCGCTCAGCAGCATTTACACGGTTTTACAGGACTGTAAACCATGTAAATGCCTTTGAATATCGAGCCCCATATGTTTATGTTTATGGCCCAGAATACCTCCAACTCCACCCACTTTTCAGCTGTTAATTCTGGACATATAGAGGCCAATTCTATTCTGCACATCCTACCCCTGTACGGCCTGACATAAGCATCACTAAATCCAAGACAGCCTCTTCCATTAAAGCCTCAGCATCTGGGATCTTATTTCCCATACACACTGCTTTCCAGATGTTGCCCCTTTTTACCCATTTCTATAGAGGTATTTAATGTTTCACTTAACTGGGGGTTTTCGTCACCCATCCCCAATGAATCTTGTTTAAAGCCCTCTTCAATAGGTTAGCCAGTCTGCTACTGAAGACATGTCGACCCTTCTGGGATAGATGGATGCCATCTCTGCTCTGCATCCCTTGGAACATCAGCCCATGGTCCAAGAACCTAAAACACTCTCAATGACACCATCCACACAGCCATGCGTTTATCTCCAGGATGCAAGCTTCTCTGCCTTGGCCTTTATCCTCAACAGGGAGGATTGAAGAGAACATCACCTGCACACCTATCTGATTCACCCTCTGTCCCAGAGCCATGAAGTCACTTTTGATACGCTCAGAGGGATACCAGAAATAGCAAAAAATCTCCTTTCTGTAACTGGGTAATTTGGCAACTCTGTTTTTGATTTATTGAGTATTTGCAACCTGATTAACATTCACGGAGCACTCTCCTTTCCTCCAAATGTCCATTTATCATTTGAATGTTTTCTCAATAACTTTGCTCAAAATGGAACATTTGTGACCTATCTGTAATTTCCATTTGCTGTTGTATTTGAAGCATCATCATTCTTTAATACAGGATTAATAGTTGCCATCTTCAATGCAGTTGATAACTCCCTCTCTATTAATTATCTAGTCATGATCCTTGTTAGTGTAATCTTCTGATCTTGTAATCTTCTGGTCTTGTCTCCGCTTGGTCCTGGGTTCATTTCACAGAGACAGTAAGGTAAGCATCACAAATAAGATAACCAAACAGGTGTGGCTTGGAAACAGGTCTTTATGTAGAAATAGGCTTATTACATAATGAAGTGAGAGAGAATAGTCTATATGAAAGACTCTGTGTGTGCATGTGTGTGTGAGAGAGAGAGGTAAGAACATGTGGGTCAGAGCCTCATGGCAAGGTGTGTCCGATGAAAATAGGAAGAGAGAGAGAGAGGGGGGGGGGAGGGGTGAAGAGAATTGATTATCAGAGCCTCCTGTCCTTCATGTCCGATGAATAGTGGAAGAGAGAGAGAGAGGGGGGAGGGGTGAAAAGAATTATCAGAGCCTCCTTTCCTTCATGTCCGATGAATATGGAAGAGAGAGCGAGAGAGAGGAAGTGTTTCTGTCCTTTATAGTGAATTTTCTCTAGCAACTCCCTTTGAGGTCTGCTATTGTTTCTAGCAAACTCCCTTTGAGGTCTGCCATTCTTGATTTAGCAGGGAGGGCTGCAGACCATTCTCAACAGGCTTGGAGACTTACATCAACAGGGGGTCAGAATTAATCTCATCTTGTAAACTACTCTCATTAACTTTAGAGACTGATATCACCAGAGTAACAAAGCTGCATGAAATCCAAGGTCTGGGGAAAAAGCCATGACTCCTATATCATGTATGCTGACATCTCCCACACCTTGTTTATTTTTATTTATTATTTGTGCCTGAAAATGGTGGAAGCAAACCTGTGGTACCTGTCCCAGCTGCCATTACATGATAGTAGGCAGCATGTCTAATACCTCCTGTATTAAATACCTTGCTATGTCTAGCAGGTCCCCTGTCCTGCACAGTGCTGTCTCTAGTGTTCTAGAGATAACAAGTCCCCTTATGAGTCCAAACCTTGAGTCTTAGGTAGGGCAGCCACTACTGGGGGGGGGGGGCGTAACCCAAAATGCAACAACCGTGCCCGTCTTATAGAGAGTGAACATGGCATAAGGGCTGCAGGAATTTATGAGGAGGTTAAAGCCAAAGGTACCAGGATGTTGTGAGTGAGGATAGGAAGCAATACTAGACTGCAGCTGACTCTGGTATTCAGTGTAATAGGAAATGCCAAATTAGCCAAATTAGCAGGCCAAATGAGCCTGGATGTAGGGGTAGATGCTAGAGAAATTCAGTGTAACTACCTTAAAATGTTGTTGTTCTGTAGGACATGCGCTGCAAGGATATGTACATTTGTTTTCATTTTACAACACAGGAAAATTATGATAATGCATAGCAATATTTGTACAGCAGTTAAAATAATAATAGGGTGAATAAAAACATTAAAGACATGATCAGCAGTAGGTGAGTAACCAAATAACAATTCCCACACAGACACATGAGCATCTTGTAGCAAGTGTCCAACAATTTGTTGAATGTGTCCATTCTCATAAGCGATGGTGTGATTCACTTCAGTGGATGTTGTTTTAAGGTGATCAATATAGGCATGGAGTTCTGTAACGGTGAGCAGTTTATGTAGTGTCTCTTCTCCCATGCCAAGTGGTAATGGATGCACAGCATATGAGATAAAGTCTGGAATGTCCATAGAGTCATTGGTAACCAGCGGTGTGGAATAAGTTGTCCCGTTAATGGTGATGGAGACCAGTGGTGTATGACTGCACCAGGTATTGTTTGGTAAATAGTTTGAACTGTACAGCACAGTGTTCTTAGGAAGGCGGATGTCAGGCATTCTGGGAGCAATCGAAAAGAAACATTCTGGGGAAAGAACAGATGAAAACAAAAGTGTCCAGCTCCAAGGTAATACAAACTGTGTGAGGTAGTCAGGGAATATGAGAGCTTAACAGTCAGGGAGCACGCGGAGGAATTGTTCCAGCATGAGGTGTCCGCCTCTTTAAACGGGTGAGGTTGACACTAGAAATGAAATGTAGTCTGCTCACACAAACTGGGGTCCATCGGCTTGAATGAAGTCCAGGTGTCATCCAGTGGCTGCACCCATGTGAGATGGTCCACAGGATACATAAGCATATTATTAAACTGCACCCCAATATTAACCATAGGATAAATAACTGTGTATTGTCCTGACCATGGGAATCAAAGTACAGATAGAACAGCCTTGTGGTGAACAAATGGGAACACTAACTGTCCACCAATCAAGGTGAGCTATAGCAAATTCAGGTATTTTGGTACTAGCCATATGGATGAGAGATGGTGGCCAGTGTCCTAACTTAGCAGTGATCAGAATTTCCTTTAGTATAGTAATAAGCTCGATCTGTACTTGATCACAGGCAAGAGCCCAGGAAATATTCTTTCCCAATCTATATTCTGCATGTGCTAAGGAAACAATTTTCTGTTCTATAATGGGAGATATAAGAGCAAAGGTATCTACAACTACATTGGACAGTTTAGAGGAAGCTTCATTAATAATATGTTGTGAGGTAAAATCATCAGCAGCATGCTGAGCAGTGGATCCCATTTTATTACGGAGCACCTCTATATCAATTATATTAAGGGCACCCAGTGCAGTCCCTGTGCCACCTAAAATTGTATCAATTAATTCACGCTTGTGTCGAAATTGCTTGGCTCGGGGTGTTACTGACTGCATATCAAACCAAGTATTGAGCATTTGTATGTGTTGGCAACAAACTGAGAGCAATTTGGATATTTGTGAGTAACTAGAAACAATTTGGGAAATAGATGCCAAGTAAGAAAATGGTATTCCCCATCATATAAAACATTGTGTGGTGCATCATATTTAATCTGAAAGGGATGTCCTTCCTGAAATGGGTGGATATCAGAAAGGTAGAGTACAGGAGGAGCAGAAGTGGTGGGAGGGGTGGTATGAGGGGTGGTAGTTAAACAAGATACATCCAAAAGGAATGAAGTCTCAGTGATGTGCTGTTGATCACTCACAACCCATGTATAAGTTATTTTCCAGGTACCTCTGTCCTGACAGGAGATATTGTACAAAATCAAAGCAGGAGGACCTAGAAAGTAATGTTCTGGAGGTGCCCTCAATTCTTGTGTCCTTTCTAGAGAAGTGGAAACTGGTGGCTCCCACTGTACTTGTGTGATGTTTTAATGAATAGAAACACTGGCTTGTCCTGTACGGAACAGAAACTCAGGATGACCAGATCCTTTCCCTTCCCGGGAAAGGTGGGGGTATTTCTTGATAGCGATAGGCTCCACCTGTGGCGTTAGCCCAGCTCATCGTGCATTGTTGGATGATTGTTCCTGTAATGAGACTGGGGTAGAAGAGAGCAGATACCAGAACAACAGGAAACCGAGACATAATAAATGCTAACTTGTTTCACTCTACTAGGGAGTAAACTAATGCTCCCCACGTATACTATGTAACAACAAACAAAAAAAAATAATAATAATTTTTACTACTTATTTACATAACTATTAAACACATGTCAACTGATACAGCAGAAGTAAATAGTTACTGTCCTCAAGCGACTTTTGTTCAGAAAGCAGCTGTCCGTGCTGTCTTCAGAAAGCAGCTGTCCGTGCTGTCTTCAGGTGGTATCTGAAAACAAAGACTGATAAAACACGTATTACCCATATGGTTTCAACTGGGTGATGTGTTTCCAATACTGCTGGTTGTCAGGCATTAGGATTTGGTATAGGCTTGGGCCTAAGGTATCAGTAACTAAGTATGGTCCTTCCCACTTTGCAGTTCCAAAGGGGAGGTTTTGGTCTAGGTCTCAGAATCATCACTTTACTCCCAACCTTGAGGGGCCTTAAATCAGAACCTTTTGCATGTACCTCCTGAAAATAATCTCTAGCTTTTTCTGTGTTAGCTAGCACAGTGGTCTGAATTTCTTTTAGATGTTCTTGCAGGGATTTCATCCACTCATTGGTGAGAATTACGGTCTGGTCCTCTGGAAGAAAAGGACTCAGCATATTTTCCCACCGTTGCATTGGCCTTTCCCATTAAGGCTTCATAGGGTGCAAAACCTGTGGATTTACAGACATTAGCTCTGATACGCATAAGGAGTAAAGGGAGCACCAGATCCCAATTTTTCCCGGTCAGATTAAGCATAGGCTGAGGTGGGCCTTAATTGTTTGATTCATTCTTTCTACCTGCCCTGCTGCCTGTGGGTGGTACGGAATGTGGAGTTGTTGTTCTATGCCTAGAAAATCAAACAATTCCTTGATGAGCTGAGAAACCAATGCAGGACCATTATCAGAATCAATAGTCTTGGGAATGCCCCAGCGTGTAAGAAATTGCATAGTTAGGATTTCTGCAGTGGTTCGAGCAGTTTGATCTGGGACAGGGAATGCTTCTACCATGAGAAAAGGAAATCAACAACAGTGAGTAAAAATCTATTTTTCCTAGCTGTTATGGGAGAGGGCCACATGATCTATTTGCAATCTCTCAAATGGGCCACAAGGAGGTGCTCTCATTAACTGTCCCCTTCTCTTTTTAGGTTGCCTCCCAAATGAAGCACAGATTACACAGGAGGAAACATGATCCTGTATATCATGTTTCATTTCTGGCCACCATACCAACCTATTGAGGATAGTCTGCATTTCTTCTGCTTAGGGTGTCCCATAGGACCTGCACCATGAACCCAATGCATCCATTCTTTACCCTCGAGCTCTAGGGATAGCTATAACCAAGCCTTCCTCTCTTTTTGCACATAGAATGTCTTTCTCTATAGCGGGTGTGAGAAAGGGTGTGTGCTGATATAGGTTATCTGGGGTGTCGCATGCACAAGCTTCCTCAAATTGGAAAGCTCAGGGTCCTTTGTCTGCAGTGCTACAAAGTAATCTGGTGGTATTATCTGATCATAATCTGTGGAACAGTAGCAACAGCAACCATGCGTGTCTGCTCATACCAGGGCCATATGAGGCCTACATGGCATGCTTCCTTGCTAGTGAGTCTTCTAATTTGTTTCCTTTCACTAAAGGGACTTTCTTCCTATGTGCCTTTTACTTTAACTAAATGTACTCTCTGAAACCTTTCACTCAGTTCTTGTGCCATAGTCCCACAATGATGAATTTTTCACTGTGGACCCATCTGTAGATTTAAATTTATTTGCCAGCCACCAGGGTAACAGGGCAATGGCCACTTTTAAAGACATAATCAGAATCTAAAATGATTTGTATTTCTGGGTGTGAATCCTGATATTGTTGCATACAAGCTACAAAAGCAGCCAGCTCACAGTACTGTGCTGACGCTGACCCACAGAAATACTGTCCTCTGCAGTACCACTTGGTTATTTGGGTCCAATTGTACAATTGCAAAACCTGCTAGTCGCCTGCCTCCTTCACATTGGCTACTACCATCAATATATACTGTAGGAAGAAAAGGTGAAATTTTGTCTAGTCTCAGTTCCCGAAAGATCCTGTGATTAGGGGCACTGGGTGAGGACTGACAGTCATGAGGTTGCCCCTCCAGCAAGATTCCAGCCACTTGCATGTTAGGTTCTTTCAACAATTCAAACTTTACATTCTGTGCTTGCAACATGAGAGTCCACTGGACTATTCTCTCAGTCCTAATCTTGCTACATGCTAACGTTCCCTCTACAAGAATTTGAGGGGGGTGTGATGGCTGCATATGTATGTGGTTTGAGCACCAATTATGTATGTAAATTTCTGCATAGCAGCATAGGAAGCCAGTACATGTTTTTTCACAGTTTCCCATTTTGAGTTCAGGAGAAGTGAGAACTCTGGAACAGAAGGCAATAGGGCGATCTACTCCTCCTAGCGTTGTGTTAAAGCTGCACCTATACTGTTCTCCTCCAACTACAGGGTACAGGAAAAAATGTTGTGTGTGATCTGGGTGTGCCAGAACAGGAGCAGAAGTCAGAATGTGCCTTTAATTTAGTTACAGCTTCTGTATGTTCTTCCTCCCAAACATAACTTTTACTTTTTAGCAGGGAGTAAAGTAGAGCTGCCCCTTCAGCATAATTGTGCATGAAGTCACGACAGAAACCAGTGAGCCCTAGAAATGACTGGAGTGATTTCTGATCTGTAGGAAGTGGAAGTTTCTGTATCAGCTCTATCCTCTGAGAATCTACGGCTTTACCATCCTGGCCAATAGTAACCCCTAAAAAGGAAACCTGTGATTTGCACAGTTGAGCCTTGGCAGGATTAACTTTAAGACCAGATTGTAAGAGGGCTTTTAAACTTCTCTTACATGATTTCAGTGTACCGCTTCATTCTCAGACTGAATCAGAATGTTATCTACATACTGAATTATATTATCTCTGCAAGACACTAGTGATAGGGCTTCCTGCATGTATTTATGGAATATTGAGGGGGAATCCTTATATCCCTGTGGGAGCACAGTCCATGCTTATTGTTTATTCAGCCACTGAAAGGCTGTTTTGAACTGGCATTCAAGGGCCAGGGGCAGACTCCAAACCCATTGGATATGTCTAAACAGAGAAAAATTTACATTTGGGGTTCAGTTTAGAGATCATTTCAGGGTATGAGGCTACCACGGGCACTACAGATTTTGAAACTTGGTTCAGAGCACGGAAATCCATAGTGAGCCTGAAGGAACCTCCCGGTTTAACTATCGGCCAGGCTGTTGAATTGCATGTGGAAGAAATAGGTCTAATCATACCCATCTCCTCCAGTATCTTCACATTTTAGTCACTGTTTCTATATCCTGATGAGGTACTGGGTATTGTTTCTGTGGTGGAGGATCCTTGCCTTCCAACAGTATTTCTGTGTGCATTTTCCCACAATCTAACTTGTCTTGAGCCCAGACCGGAATATCAGCCACCTCTGAGGGAATTACACACAGATCATACTGCTGAGCTGCCTTGGTGCACTGGAGTTTGCTAACTGCCATTGGATTGACTTCATGCACTAAAGCTTTAGAAGCACTTGGAAGTTCCCTGATCCTGCCAAAATTTAAGAATTAGCCATATCCAACCACCAAATTTAACTGGTTGAGAACATCAATTCCAATTATTTTCTTTTGGTCGTGTTTACTATATTGGAGGCAGTGGTTTCCAACATTCCTACTTTTGTTCACTGTGCACAGGGATACCCCATTTAACTGGGATAGCCACAGCATTTGGAAGCTGTGTGCATTAATTCCTTGAATTTCATAAAATTTCCATATTTTTCTGATCTGCCAGTGGGAGAAGCTCTGTTTTGTAAAACGAATTCCATGCCCCTGTGTCAATCAAAGCTAGTTTATTCCTGACCCCCTATTCTACTGGATAACATTGGGGCGTCCACCTAAGAGTCCAGTAATCAAGGATGTTACAAGCCTTAAACTGTATTCTGGGCCTGTGTCTGTTTCATCATCCAGAGGCTCTGGAATTGAGTCCTCTGCTGGAGAGAATGGAGGCAGGCCTGGGCTATGAGGCTTGAGACATTTTGACATCTGAAACTCAGAGGTCAGGACATCCTATGCACTAGCCTTGTGTTTTGTCCTGAGCTGCTTGTAAATCCCTTTTTTAATTTATCTAGTTTACTACTTGCAGTATGTGTTCGTCTGCCGATTCCCATTTAATTTTCTCCTTTTCGAATCCATCTCTCTGTGCTTTGAGCTTCTGAAAGGGAATATAAACCTGAGGAGTTTTTCTAAAAGTACCTCTGCTTTGTCCTCTCCAGTGGTGTGACCCTTGTAAATCTTTTTGTTCTGTGTTTTTTGTGTGTTTTGTGAGGATCCCTCAGCTTTGCCACTTCCGTGCTTCTGATAACTGTAAGGACCTGCGATGCTGGGTCTTCCAAAAAGCAGACCCAATTCTGAGCATTAAAGTATCAAAAGGGGTTGTCTTTAGGGTCTTCAGAAAATAAACAAGGTATTTTGTAATCCTCAGGGGATATCAATTCTACTAAAACTGCCTTATGCATGCTCTCCCCATAATCTTCTGCATTGGGCCAGTACCTCCCTGCTCATTAAGAACTGCTTTTAAATATCCAGGGCTCTATAATGCAAACTCCTTCCAGTGTATCATTTAGTAGAGGTGAAATAATTTTAAATACTTGCATTGGGGAACAGTGAAATAGTTTTCTTCTCAATGCCCCTATTTAACCAACTGGTATTCGGGTGAGTGAGAGAGCCAAACTTAATAATAGTGTGGCCCCAGAGCCAGATGCCATAAAGTCTATCAAAGTCCTGATTGGTTTTCTTCTGTATTTCCCTAGACCCCAGTGAATCAGAATATCAGTCACCCATTTACACCAGTCCATTAACATTACTGTGGCATAGGGCCAATTTTTCTCAACTATTTTTTCCATGTCTCTGTCCTTTTAAATTGTTCCTGCAGCATCACTTTTTAACTGGTTGCTCTGAGTTCAGTACTGGGTGCCATATCTAAGAGTCAATCTGGAATTATCCTCCTGACACAGATCCTGATTCTTGCGCTGTTCTGACTGAAGAATACACTGTACAGTCCTAAGTCCAGCTATGGCAGACTTTAGTATTCTTTTGTTTCTCAACTAGCTTGTATGCATTTCTGATACGGGTTGGTGTCATAGGCACTAAGGGGCTGAGGGAGAAATGGGTCGTATATTTATTCTTTGGTTTCTCAATAGCTTGTATGCATGTCTTGATAGGTTGTTGTCATAGGCATTCTAAGGGGCTGAGGAAGAGAAGTGGGCGTATATTTATTCTTTTGTCGTTCCGAGGCCAATTGATCATTAACGTGCCTCAATTTCAAGTTTAAGTGCTTCTAATTGCTCACTAACAGTTGATAAACGAATTTGTGGCTTGGATCACTTGAAGTCCTTTTGCATTAGAGATGCAAATTTGTTGCTTCCTCAAGGTCTTGTGTAGTCAGTTGGGTACCATGAGAAGTCAGTTCAGTATTGTCCTGTTTCATGCTAATGATGCCCCCTGCACATGCCTTTGATACAAAGGCATTTTCTTTTATTTGTTTTCTTTTTGCATTCTTGATCATGTTTTAACATTTGTCTTTGAATCTTATACCATGGATGACTCAGGGAATTCACCTTCAAAGGGACCCCCTTTCCTCTTATAGTAGAGGTCATTACTATTTGTTTCAGGTCTTTAAAATCAAAGGCTTCCCTATTTGAGACTGCAGAAAGGCTGCCATGTTTGCCTATCTCAAATGTGTAACCTTAGCATGAGGCATGCTCACTTTTATGAAGAAGTGAAACTTAGAATTATAGTTGGAATGGCATACATTGTTATGGGTGTTCAGTTAAAGAGTACTGGCATAAAGACCACACCTTAAAATTCTACCTGAATAAAAAGTGCTTACCACCTTTTAACAGGGTGAAGGTTTAGGGTTAATTATAGTAAGAAGGTTGTTAGGAGATTAACAGACTTGTCAGATACTGTATCAGTTGCAGCAAGCTGCAAGGAGACTGAGAAATCAAAGGCACCAAGGGACAGGATGTAGAGCTTTATCAGGAAAGATGTATATTGTATTCATTGAGGGACGGTTTACCCCTGTGTACCAACTTCCAAACTAAATCTGGACTATCTCTCTGTCTTTTTTTAGCAGCTCAAATACTCGATAAAAAATCTTTAGTCAATCCTCTACATAAAAATAAGACCAATTGCAAGCCACCCTATGTATTGTCCCCCTAGGTGTATGTAATAATTAAAATTCCAGGATTATTACAGAGCCTTTTGATGACAATACAAATCTGACCTTGTCTAAACCCCCCAAAAAACAAATGGGTCAAAAGGGCTTTTGATTTTCCTGTCGC
>CM066036.1:462618360-462677951 GCA_033557465.1 Ichthyophis bannanicus
CTCAAGAGTATGTGCTGGTCCAGGGAATTTCCTAATGTTTTCCCCCCCTAAAAGCCTTGCCGGAATAAATACATTTTCAATGTCAGTTTTAAATATTTGCACAAACGCAGTTTCCAACTGCAAACCCTATGGAAGTGAGAGCCTGCACGCGTAATACCCAGCTAAGTCCACATATAGACCCGAGACTACTAACAAGCTTGTATCCTTCACAACCCGTAAAGCCCAGGTAGGAACATATGGCTGAACCAGACTCTCATATATACTAGAGGTCACATGAAAAGCTTTAAAAACTACGGCCCCGATATTCAAGAAGGCAACCTACATGGTTAGTGCCATTGAATATTCCCGCCTATGTTCCCTATGCAAACCAATGCTATCTGGTTTGCATCGGGGCTCATGTGTTTTGAGGACAGATCGTCCCGCCGGAGCATAGTGGATGCGGTTTGTCCCAGTACCACCGGGTAGCTGCGATATTGGAGAAGCCTGACTCCTAGAGCGATCGATGTTATCACTACTGAGGCTGCCCGGAGTACAGCCAACTCCTCTCAGAGTAATGTCCTGGTACCGGTAGAGGGCTTGGTACATTTTTTATAACCACTATGTCTGGGTGGAATCACAGCGGGACATCCTGAACCACTGTCCCAGAACCTGGAACTGGTAGCTCTCCAGAGGTTGATGCCTTGGTAGCATCCCAGAGCCTCAGTTTTGGAGACAGATTCCCCCGCCGGGGCTGTTTTGGCTGCCCAGTTCCTGCATCGTAAGCACCTCTGGAGGAATCACGATGCTAATGAAGGGACATCTCTCTGGTCTTGATATCGGTCTTCGATGCCGATGACTTTGGAGTGGCCAGAGACTGACTTACTTTATGTTTTGACTTTGAAGAAACCTGAAATCCCTGAGAGTAAGTCAATGCTCTTGAAGAAGTAGAAGCCCCTGACATTCAATCCCAGACAAACAATGATCCAGACTTTCTGGCTTGGTGTCTTTAGGCTTCTCGTTGTCATTTGCTGACACAATGGACAAGAACTGAGTTGATGGTCATATCCCAAACCTTTTGGAAACACCAGTCTTTGTCGCACTGAGATGGTAACAGCACACTTGTACATTTTTTTTTTTATACCACTATTTTGGTTGTTTGTTTCCATGCCTGAAAAGTTGTCTTCAAGATTTAAGATAAGGCTATGGTGGCCTAAAGGCCTAGTCTAGCCAGAAGACCGCATGAAAATAAAAACTGCAATAGAGATATAGAAAATCAAAAATAAAAAATAAATAGTCTGGACCAGTGTCCGACTTGCCATACCTGCATCGATAGGATGGCATAAGCATGTTATTTCACACCAAAAAAAAACATTTTTTGGCGGTAACATGGACAGTCAAGTCCTGCTGGCTCGTGGAAAAAAGTGTCTCTCAACTGAGGATCAGGATTGAAAGTTCAGGGAACGCAGGCCCCAAAAATGCCGGGCCAGGTGGAGTGCTTTCCAAAGGCTTTCCTATTGGATGCTGGGGCGTGTGCCTGCTTGGACGCCATCGTTGCGAAAAGCAAAACTCCACATTAGGTAAAGACTGCATTCCCGTATTTCTCCTGGAGATCAAGCAAATTTGGAGTCAGAAAAGAAAACCTCAGTGCTATCTGTCCCATCAATTAAATCTCCTTGTGTCTGACTGTACAGGATGGCATCTTCTATGGCATTGATGGCGCTTTGCTGCTGGCTTGAATTAAGCATAAGATCTGATGCCGCAAGCTTGCTGTTCGGCCTCTGACATCTTTCACTCTTGTATTTGACGCCATTTTCTTGAACTGGAAGTTGTGCTTAAATTAACGTGTCCTCAGATACTCTGTCCTCCTGCTGCATTCTAGGCCCGGTTTTCAGGCTATCTACTTGCATATTCATGAGATTACATTGGAAAAGTTGCAAATCTATCTTATGTGACAATGTTTGCTTGCTAAAATGCAATTGCTTGTTTTTTAAATTTTGTTATTACACGTTTAATCAAATACCTTCCTAAGCCATTAGATCTCCCCAAATCAAAACCATCAAGAACATACTTGGAGATATTTATAAAACATGTGAACATTAGCTACAAGATCAATAATGAAAATGGTAAACATTTCAAAGAAAATACACTCTCTGTAAACACTCAAATAAGACCTGAAAATGGGTTGGAAATTGGTGGAGGGGGATAGAGTAAGAATTAAGACAACCTCAAAATAAATAATCTACTGAATTAAGAAAACCATCAGGATACTCACTTCGTTTTCGTGATTCTACTCCTCCTGTCTCTTAATTTCCATCCACATCCCTCCATTAAGCTGGGCATCCGCCAATGTATAACCATCAAAAAATACTGTGTACATATTGATAAAATTGTGACATTAGCTATCAAATGTTACAACCAATCTTCAAAGAAAATCTATAAGAAACGTGGCATCCAGGTCCTTTTTGCCTCATTGCCAACAACAGTTGTCGACATTTCTGTATTGACCTACAAATGTCGGTAAAGCGTAGTTACTCAAATGTAACAGGTGATCTCAAGGAACAGCAGGAATCAGTCTTCATATATGGGTGACAGGTGTTAAAACTGATGGCGCACCGCACGGGAACACGCCCCCGCGTCCAATAGGAAAGCCTTTGGGAGCATTCTACTGTACCTGCTTGCCAGTCGTCCCGCCCTTTCCGGTAACGCCTCTCCTCAGTTGAGAGGAAGTAAAAAAAGAAACCAGCCCTACAAGACTGATTCCTGCGGTTCCCTTAGATCATCTGTTACAGATGAGTAACTATGTTATCTCCAGGAACAAAGCTAGAATGCCAGTCTTCACGATATGGATCTCACTCGCCTTCCCAGATACTAGACTGGCATGAGTAGAGAGCAGTGTGATCCCTGAGGCTAAAGCTTATAGCCAATGAGTGCATACATAGTGGGGGCCCATTTGGATCCAATTCCAGAAGGCTATACCACCTCTAATGGAAGTCTGGTCTCTTGAAAAAGCCCGGGATGTGAGGATATGAGTTATTTACTTTACTTTTATTCCCCTTAACTTGAGTTAAATCGCCCATCAACGCATTAGGTTGGTCTGTACAATAAAACAAATAGGCTGCAGTAGTTAAGAAAGGAAAACAGGCAAACAGGAAAAGCAGAGAGGACAGAGCACACAGAAATAGTCTAGAAGAAATGACAGGAGCAAACATAGCAGAAACAAATTATGGTAGATAGTTTGTTTGATCCAAAGAGGAGGGGAGGTCGAAGGCAATGCCTTAAACCTCCAGAAAGACTGCAGCACGGAGGAGGGTAAGGAGTGATTTCCATCGCCACAATGCTGGACCAAAGACAAAGAATGCAGAATGAGGTGGGAGTTCCCGGCCTGCGGCGAGCTAGGGATGGTAGTTGATTTGGTAAGTCCCAAAGAGGTGCTGGAGTACAGCTTAATCAAAGACCGCATCCCAATTGGAGTCCCTGTCCAGACAATTGTATGGCAGCAAAAGGATGAATGGAGGTCCAGGTGGCTGCCTGACAAATCTCCTGAGTGGATACTGAATGGAGGCGGCCTATGGAGGTTACCATAGCCCGCACATTATTAGCATTAATGTGACCCTCCATGGAGAGACCGGCTTGTGCATAAGCAAAAGAAATGAAATCTGCGTTATCCATTGGTCCTGGTAGTGTTTTTGTTTTGTCACTGGTAGTCCAAGGTGATTTGGATCAAAGGAAATGAATAAGTGAGAGGTTTTTCTGTGAACCTTAGTTCTTTTCCAGTAGCAAGCCAACGCTCGTTTGGCAGTCGAAGGGTTTTGTAGCGTTGCTTTGGCCCAAGACACATGTGGTCTAGGGAAGAAAATCATTAGGATTACTGAGGGTTTTAAGACTGGAAGGTACGACTACCTTTGGTAGAAAATGCAAATGGGTTAAGGAGAACCACCTTGCATTGTGGAACCCTCGTGTATATGGCGGATCTGCCACCAGAGCCTGCAGTTCGCTGATTGGACCAGCAATAAGGAAAATTACCTTCCAGGATAGGAACTTCAGTGAAGTGGTGGCTTAAAGGCTCAAAAGGACGGCTTTAAAAAAAAACGTTGAGCGAGAACCACATTGAGATCCCATCCTACCAAAGGGTGCTTCATGGTGGACTTGGAAAGCAGGAGACCCTGCATTAAGCGTGCTACTAAGGGGTGCTGAGTTGAATGGGGTTCCGCCCAGTAGTTTAGTTTGTGATGAGGCCGCAATGGCACTCACTGAGTTAGTCTTAAGACCTGCCAAGGACAAGTGGAGAAGATATTCTAGGAAGGTACTCCACTGGGCATGCAAAAGGGGGTCGAGGCCCTTTTGGGAGCACCATAGTGCAAACCTTCCACCACTTGAAGGCATAAGAGCGCCTGGTGGACTCTTTGCATGATGCACGGAGGATATCTTTGATCTCCTATGGTAGGTCAAAGTCAGAGGACACTATCCCGTCAGCAGCCATGCTGTGAGGTGAAATAGAATAAAGATTGGGATGGAGAAGGGAGTGGCAAAAAGATCCCTTAGTGGGGTTCCCCATGTGAGAGGAGTTCCACGGGTGCACATCCGAGGCTGAGAGGTTGAGTCTGCGTAAGGCGAAGAATCAGAGGAAATCACGGTTGATGAGGCCAAAAAAGGGGCTCCTGCGAGATCATGGAGCCCTTGTCAGCCTGTATCTTGCCATAATGATTGGCCTTCTTTTGTGTGTACCACAATTCCAAATTCCTCAATTCCCGAGTGAAATAGATTCATTCCAACCACTCAAAAAAAAAGTCACTCGAACCCAACTAAGCATAGGCCAGGTATTAAAGTCATGTACATAAACTATCTTATCACAGGTGATAAGATAGTTTATGTATTGGACCATGTTGGTCTTTATCTTCCGTCATATACTATGTTAGTATGTTACTATGTATATGACTTTAATACCTAGCCTTCTTAGTTTGAGAGGTGATTT
Source organism: Ichthyophis bannanicus (assembly GCA_033557465.1). Lineage (NCBI taxonomy): Eukaryota > Metazoa > Chordata > Amphibia > Gymnophiona > Ichthyophiidae > Ichthyophis > Ichthyophis bannanicus. The sequence continues at coordinate 462,623,312 of CM066036.1, forward strand.
TTTTTGCCCCCGAAAGGTGGTTTTGTTAGCCTGTGGCTTGAATAGAGTTTTGGGTATCAAAGGGATGGCGGGGAATCCATTGATCAAACCACCCCTGTTCCCAATGGAGAAAGAAGGTGTCTGGGGCTATTGGTGCAGGGATTAAGCCTTGGACAGAAGAGTGGAAGCTATGTGTTCTGTGGAGTTGGCAAAAGATCTATTAGTTGGTTCCCCATGTTCGAAGATCCAAGCCGCAGTCTCCTGATGTATTGTCCACTCATGTGGATTAATATGGCTTAGCCTGTCCTCACGGACATTGAGTTTGCCTGGGAAGTACACCACTCTTGAGATGAATGCGGTATGTGCGATGACAAAGAACCAGAGGCAAAGCACCTCCTGCACATAGGGGAGGGATCCTTTCCCCCCTTGTTTGTTTGGACCAAGAACCTGGCAATCCTGGTTGTCCCATCCTGATAATACCTGTTGCCCCCGAAGGTGGGTAAGAACGATAATATCTTGAAAAAGCCCAACGAGCATTTGTTAGAGCCTTAGTTCTAGTTGGTTGATCTGCAAAGCAGATTCCTGTTGGGTCCACCAGTCTTTGTGTGATGCGGGCATCTCAGATGCGCTCCCCAACCTAGGTTTTAGAGGTATCCGTTGTCAGGGTGCCTTGAGGTGGATTCATCTGAAAAGTTTACCCACTGATGAGGTTCTGTGGAGAACACCATCACGTGAAGAGACTCGGTGAGTTAAGGAGTGATGTTGATCCTGTCTCTGATATGCCGGCGCTTTGCTTGCATCCATTTAGAAGACAAAGTCCATTGGGTTTTGTCGCATGTTTAAGTGAACATAAGGGATGACATGTACCATAGAGGCCATGTGTCCCAACAGGCCGTAGCATTTCCTCGGAGCTGTTACATGACTTTGTTGTTGCATTTGTCTTGCCAGCTCGATGAGGCAGGCAGAGTGATCTTGAGGAAAAAAAACCCAAGCCAGTCTTTGAGGTTGGAGTGAGGTTAGACTTTGGGAAATTTAGGACAAAGCCCAGATGTTGGAGCACTGTAATGGTGTAATGTAGGGAGAGTTTTACCTCCTGGGGGAGTCTCCCCTGATTAGCCGGTCATCTAAGTAAGGGAAGATGAAGACCCCCAAAGTGCAAAGATAGGCAGTGACTACTGCCATGCATTTTGTGAATACTCACAGTGCAGAGGCTAAGCTGACAGGTATCACCCCGGTATTGGTAATGGTTCCCCTGAAATTGAAAATCAAGATACTGTCTATGCTGAGGATGGATCAGTAAGTGCATGTACACCTCCTTTAGGTCTAGAGAACATAGCCAATCGTGCCTCTGGAGGTAAGGGAAAAAACTTCCTAGGGAAATCATTTTGAATTTTTCTCGTACCAGTAACTTGTTTAGGTTTCTCAGATCCACGAGTGTCCCCTGAATCCTCCTGTTTTCTTTGGAGAGGCATGAGAAAATAGAAGTAGAAGCCCATACCTTCTTGAGGCGGAGGAGGGACTCTTTTTATGGTGCTCTTGGGATAACAAGGTAGACACCTCTTCGTCTTAAGAGAGTGCTTTGAAGGGGTTGTGTGTGGATTGTCCCATGTGAAGCTGGTGGAAGGTAAAGTTTTCAAAGTGAAGCAGATACCCCCTTTGGATGATGTTGAGAGTTGCACTGTTCTTAATTTATGAGGTGCCATCTGTGGGCATAGGAACAGAGTCTACCTGCAACATGGAGGTGCTGGAGACCGTACAAGGGCCGAGTGGCAATGCGCTACAGGAAGGAGTCAAAACCCAGGAGCAGGCTGTGCCTGAGCCACTGGTTGAGGCTTAGGAGGCTTTTGGATTGTGTGTGTTGTCGAGAGGCCCTGCTGTCCACTTCTGAGGCTTTAATCCTGTACGTGGTAAAAAGATAAATCTTGCGGGTAGTCTTCTTAGAACAGAAAGGATTTCTTTGGAAGAGCCTTCCTTTTGGAGGGATTAGGCCATTTTCATGGAAAGTCATTTGAGGGTGAGATCATCTGTCTCAATCTCCCCAGTCTTTTCTCTCCAACCTTTTCCAAAAAGGTTTTCCCCTCCCATACATGGGATATTAGCCAGTTTGTCCTGGATCCACTGTACAAGCTCCTGATGCCTGTAATCATGCCATCCTCTGAGCCCCCATGCAGACTGCTGAAGTTCTGTTTTAATGACTCAAAGGTGTCAAAAAATGCCTTTGTAATGAATTTTGAGGTCTTTTTTGACCTTGCCTGATGATTGTTTGGAATGTACTTTGCTTATCATCAGGAAGCATGGAGGCAAACGTCTTCAGGTCCCTGGTAACATCCCTTTGAAAGATGCCCATGCATATGCATGTAGGAGTTAATCCTAGAGGGTTCAACCTGCCATGCCTGAAAGCATCATCACCAAAAGGCATAGAGGCTCAAGTCTCTTACCCAGAGGCATTGAGCTAGGATTTTTGCGCAATCCATCCCTATTTGGCGCATCGCCAATTCCACCACCATGTATTGGTATGGGAGCTGAGGCTTCTGGAAGCCTGGTAACTCTGGAACATCGATCACATGAGTAGAAAAGTCGAGCCTTTGCGGGTAGTGGAATCATGAGAGGAGCCTCTCATATGTGGAGTATAATATTCTTGTATATTTGATGCACTGGTAAAGTAGCTGCTTCTTTGGGTATGATAGGGTATTGGAGTATCCTCCAAATTCTCTTCCCTTGGTTCCTTCTCCAAGGGCACTGTGATGGCCATACCTTCTGCCATCAACCCCAGTCTGAGCGTGGGTAAGCCAAACACACTTTATTAGGGTATCTTCAAAGGGATAATAATAGTCAACTCCATCAGGGGTAACTTGCAGCCAAAACCGATACGGCCATATTTTCGGCTATTCCTTTCTCAGTGTTCTCTTAGTGTACTAAAAGCATAACGTTGAATATAAACAACTACAAAACATTCAGGTAAAACATAAATTAATTGTTTCAAAACAGATAAAAACTACTAAGAACACCATAAGATAAAATTAAAAAATATCAATCGCACCAAGAACACGACCAACTAAAAACAAACAGTAGACATTTTGAATAAAATAATTGAATAAATTAAAAAAACTAGTAAAAATGAAAACTGTAAATGAATTATATATATATATATATATATATATATAATTGAATTAATATATGGCTAACCAGACTTAAGGGATGTGACATAACCCAAACGAGTAGAAACAGTACAAACTTATAACAATCGTTGTTGATAATCCCTCTGATACGACCTTTTTGTTACGTATTAAAAACCGGGGGAAGGTAAAAAAGAAGCCAAATTTTCAGTGCATCTTTAAAAATGACATGCGTATATTACAAACATACATATATTAAAAATATTCATATATTAAACCTAGAAACATGACGAGACAGAAAAAGTCCACATGGCCTATCTAGTCTGTCCTTTCCATAGTCAACCTTTTGTGTTTGTCCCACCTCTGTGTTTGTCCCATGCTTCTTTGAATTCAGATACTGTCCTCATCTCTATCACCGTCCACTGCAATCACTATTGCCACGCATCTATCACTCTTTCCATAAAGAAATATTTCTGCATATCACTCCTGAATCTATCCCCTTTCCAAACCCCCCCCCCCCATCCCATGTCCCCTCATAGCAGAGCTTTCTTTCAGTCAAAAGAGGCTCTCCTCCTGTGCATTTATGCCATGAAGGTATTTAAACGTCCTCAATATCATCACCTCTATCCCGCCTTTCCTCTAAGGTATACATATCCAGATCCTTACGTCCTGTCCTCATCTGCTTTATAATGAAGACCACTAACACATTTCAGTAGCCACCCCCTCCCCTCCCTTTACCCCCTTCTCCCTCCCCTCCCCTTTCTCCCCTTCCCCTTTCTCCCCCTCCTCCTCGTCCGCAACCCTCTATCCCTTCCCCTCCACTTCCCCCTTCTTCCTCTCGCCCCTTCCCCCACCGCTCCTCTTTTCCTTCCCTCTTTTCCCCCTCTTCCCCTCTCCTTCCTCTCCCCCTTAACTCCTCCCCCTACTTCTTTTCCCTCTCCTTCGTCTCTTTCCCGCCTCCCCCTTCCCTTCTCCCCTTCCCCTCCTCATCCCCTTTCCCACCCCTTTTTCTCCCTCCTCCCTCTGTTTCTCCCTTTTCCTTCTTCCACTCCCTCTATCCCCTCCCTCCACTTTCCCCCCCTTCTCTCCTCTCTCCTAACCCCTTTCTTCCCCTCCCCCCTCCACCATCTCTCCCTCCCCCTTCTCCTCTCTTCTCCTCTCCCCCCTTTTTCTTTCTTTTTCCTCTCCCCGTTTCCTCCCCCCTTTCCCTACGCCCCTTTCCCACATCCCCACTTAACCTCCCCTCCTCTCCTTCCCCCTCCCTCCTTCTTTTCCCCCTCCCCATCCCTCTTTTCTCCTTTCCCCTTCCTTTCCCCCCTTCTCCTCCCCTCCGGGGGGGGGAGCCCCCTTCACTATCCTTTTCCCTTTTTTCTTTCCCTCCCCTTTCCGTGTAGGTCACCCCCCCTTCTTCCCCCCCCCCTTTCCCCCTTGATTTCCCCCTCCCCACCGCCCCATTCCATCATACCAGAATCACATAGTATATTGTCAGCAGATAATACCAGTATGGGTTTCATCTGGTGCTGCAAACCACATGCCTAGAGTAGGTGCACTTGCCCTCCGTGCAGATCACGCCTCCCCATGCCTTTGTTTAGGGGTGTACCCCATTCCATGTATGTCACCCCCTATTTGTTCCAATATAAATATATTTTGCTATTTTGAAGTTTATCCTTTTGCTATAAAGGGATCCACTGGGTTTCGGGTCCCATGCCATTCTGAAAGCCGGTCCAACTTGTGTTTGCCTCCCCCTTCCAGCGGAGTGCATTCCAGGCTCCATCCACCACCCTTTCAGTAAAAAGTTAGTTTCCTGACATTGCCCTTTTCAGTTTACCACCCCCTTGCAGCTTCACATTTTATGCCCTGTAGTTTTCCAAGCTTCCCCGTCTGGGGAAGAGGGTGTTTTGTCCCTTAATACTCTTTTAAGTAATTTAAAGATCTAAGTCGACTCCCCTGTCCCTCCTCATGTCACAATATTTTAAGTGAGGCCTTTCAAGTCTCTTGTACAGTATCGATAATACCTCCTCTTCTAATGCAACCCAGCATCCTTCTGGCTTTTGCCACCATCTTGTCACACTGTCAAATCATTTTGGTTTGCTTTCCTCTGAACCACTTTCCAGCCTTTAAAATCCTTTGTGAGATAACGGTCTCCAATTAACACCTATTCCAATTGATGCTCACCACCATCACTTGTAACGTAGCAATAGTACCTCTTCCTTTCTGCTGGTAATTCCTCTCTGTACAACCAACAGCTCCTTCTGGCTTTTGCCACCGTCTTTTCACACGTTTCGCCACCTTGAGATCATCATAAACAATCACACCAAGGTCTTTTCTTCCTGGTCTGTGCACATCATCTCTCTCCTCACCCCCCCTGTTGCTAATTTTGGCGTCATCTACATTCCCTTGGATTCTTTTGAACTGTACTTCCCAGGACTGCACCTTGGCGCACAACGCTGCACTTCTGTCACGATTAAATCTTAATTGCCAAGCATTAGACCATTCTTCCCGTTTTTTGTAGATCTTTCCTCTGTTCCCCAGGGAGTCCCGCTCGTTGCAATTTTGCGTCATCTGCAAACAGACCGACTTTTCATTTCAGCTCTTCGGCGATATCACTCACAAATATATTGAACAGTACCGGTCCAGGACTGAACCTTGCGACAACGCTAGTTCACCCTTCCTTTCATCCGAGTGAAGTTCCGCTTATCATCACCTTCTGGCATCTGTCAGTCAACCAATTTGCTGATCCAATTCACCTGCCTTGGACCCATGCAACCCAATGTTTATTGATAATTCTCCTATGAGGACCAGTAACGTCAAAGGCTTTTGCTGAAATCTAGGTAATCATATCCATCGCGATGCCCCGACACTGAGTTCTCCTCTGGTCACCCATTCAAAGAACTCAATCAGACTTGTTTGGCAAGATCGTCCTTTGGGTAAACATTTGCTTTGATCATGCAACCCGTTGGTTTCCAAGGAAGGCCAACTATTCACTCTTTCAGGAGCACCTACAAATTCCGTGATATCTACTCCATGAGTAAGCTTACTGTCCCCCCCCCTTTGTTTACTTTTGTCACTCTTCGTCCCTATTACCACTTTTGTGGAGATTTACCCCATCAGCCCTTCTCCAGTCCTGTTAACTTCTCCTGTCTCGAAAACAGAGCAGAAGTATCTGTTTAAAATTTTCACTCCTTTAGAATGGCCCTGCAATAACCTCCTCTGAGCTCTTTCAGTATCCTGGGGTGTATCCCATCTGGGTCCCATAAGACTTGTCCACTTTCAATTTTGCAAAAAAAGCTGTTCTAACACATCAGTCTCACTTTGTGAATCTGTTCCCAGTGATATCTAGCCTGCAATTCATTCCCACGTGGGGTATATTTTTCAATCACAGATGGGTCCTTCTCCCGGATTTTTCCTCTAGTGAAAACAGAGCTTCAGTATTGTTTTAGCTGATTTTCATTTTTCAATGTCCACTTCCACAATCCTACAGGTTTCCTTCACCTCTGACTTTGCCGCCTTTAATTTAGCCAATTCCACCTCTGATTTCCTTACCCTCTCCCCGAATCAACCTAAAAACATTTTGTCGCCACACTTCACATCTTTAGTCATCTTTTCTTCTGCCTTTGATTTTGCTACTTCTTTAATTTCTCTTTTTGTTTCTTTTAGTTTGATCCCTTGTATTCTTTTCTTTGTTCCGCCTGTTTGCGAGCTTCTGAAATTTGTGAAAGCTGTGTTTTTTTTGCATTTATTGTGTGCAGCCACTTCTTTGAGATTCAACATGCTATCTCCGTTGGTGAACACTAAATCCAGCACAGAGCTCTCCCTGGTCAGTTCCATCACCATTTGTTAAAGTAACACATCTTTTCCCTCTTGTTTTTTATTTACTTTCCTTATGTATGTATCCGTTGCACCTGTTTATTCAGAAGCCTCGTTCCAATTTAGCCACTTAGAAGTCCATTTTCCTTACCCCCCTCCAACCTACCACTCCTCCTTCAGGTACTTGGCCATTTTACTGAAGTCAGCATTTTTGAAATCTAAGACTTTGGTTGTTGCTGTGATTGGATTCCACCATGGCTTTTATCTCAAACCACACCATGTGAATGAGGCGCTTCTGCTCACATGGGCCACCCACCTGGATATTCAACAGCATCTCTCCGTTGGTACCACTAAATCCAGCATAGAGCTACTCCCTGGTCATTCCATCACCATTTGTTAACGACACATCTTGGAAGGGCATCCACATTTTTTTTAACTTCTTTCCAGATTTTCAGAATGACATTCCAATCCACATCGATTGTAAGTCCGGCGGACAGATAAGGATCATTTACCCCTTCATGGCTTATCTTTGCAATATCAACAATCAATTCGCTAGCCATTTCTTCGGGTTTGAGTTGGAGGCCCTGTAGATACACCCGTATGGGATGACAGTGCCATCTCCTCTTTCCAACACAATCCAGAGCGCTTCTTCTTTTCCCCATGTCCCCTGCATTCCGCAGTTTTTTCATAGTCTTTGACATACAGGACTACGCCTCTCTTGCATATTCTTCTATAACCCTCTCTATCTCTTCTAAATAGATTATAGCAGCTATGGCTATATCCCAATCATGCAACCTGTTAAACCATGTTTCTGTAATTGGCAACAATGTCCAAGTCCGTTTCCAATCATTAGGGCTTCCATATCAGGAACTTTGTTTCTAGGCGTTGAGCATTTGTACTCATTGCTTTTCCATCAGTTGTTGAATGGCCTTGCCTACCTTTTGCATGGATTTTGTTCTACATGCCCCTTCCCTGCTTTCCATTGATTTGGTGTTCACAACTGTGGCTGTTTCCAGTGTTTTTGCTTGTTTTGCTGGGAGTGCCGTACTGAACTTGTCCTCCTTCCATCTGTCACCCCCTTTACCTAGTGTTAAAATGGCTGGTCCCCATACCATTGCTCTATTTCTGTCACTTAGGCCCTTGTCTGAGAAGATTTAGTCTATCAGTACAGTTAAGTCTCCTGTTTGATCCATACGTGTTCCCCAGTCACCTATATATTAAAATCCTTCTTGTTTGTACCCAGGTTTGGGAGCCTTTCTGCCCCCTTACCATTAACATTGCAGAAGTTCTGATAATGTTTATAGTGGTTAGGCAATAGGCTTGAGTTTCTCTCCCAGAATCTGGAAGTCCCTTTGAACTGCAGATGCACTGTTTTCAAGCCAGGTACTTGTTTACCCAAGTGGATGACAGTCTCATTTTTGGTAATGGCTCATTGTTCTTGCTCTAAGACTATACTCAACAATTTTGGTTTGTATTCCTGCTGGCTGAAGAGCCTGGGAGGCATTTGACCATCCTCTCTGCCTTTGAGCTGTGTTCCCAAGTTGGTTGCCCTCTGATGAGGGAATCCTCCAAGGAGTATTAGTGTTCTGTTTTGTGATATTTTCTTTCTATTTGGTACATTATCAGGAGATTTGGCATTAAGTCCTAACATTTACGGGCACTTCAGTTTCCAGGGATTGGGCACCCTCATTATCCAAGGCAGAGAAGGCATTATGCAGGGATATCACTTGATTTATAGGGTGTCCTCTGTGTTTACAGGTATGTATCAGCCTACTAAGGCAAGGTCCTTGTAACCTCACAATTATAGCCCTTGTCTGAAAAATTTAATTAGGGAGTTCTGCAGTGACAGAACGTACAACCCCTGCTGTGTTTGGGGGGTGTACGTCCTGTCACTACAGGTCTCCCATGGGACCCCAGCCAGCCCGGCTCTGAAGGTATGGACTCCTCTATGAGGGGCCCCTAGAGACCAGCAGATGAGGACACCCCAGGGGTCCAGGCAGGACCCGAGCCGTGCTCCCTGTCCTGGCCAGGATACATAGGGCCTATACCAGTTTACTGTCCTCACCTTTCAGCTTGCATGGTGTTCCAGCTTACATTCCAGTCAGATTTATCAATAAACGACATCAAGGGTACGCAGTGTCCTACCTTGATGGTGTGGTAATTTATTCCAGGACCTGTGATGAACACCTAATTCCACCTGTGTAAGGTGTGTGAATCCTTAAGGTGGGCCAGTTTGAACAGCTTACTCTCAGAAGGGGGGGAGGGAACAGATCCTAGCATAGAGATGATAAAAGGGGGGTCCCACCAAATGCAGACTTTGGAACTATTGGATCACATCACCCTAACGTACAGGGGAACCCCAGAGCTAGACCTCCCTGCTTGGAGGCGGGGGGGGGTGGGGGATGGGCCATAAAAGCATAAAGGGTGGTTCCTGGACTCTTCTTTGTATAGCAATGACGCTAGGGCAGGACCACCCCACCGGAGGCACCTGAAAGGGCTACCATATGCCTGCCCTTCTGAACCTGGAGACGGATTGATACCAGGACTGTCCCTCCGAGATGGAGCAACAAATGGCGACAGTGGTGGGATCTCAAGAAGCACGCCATAGCCAGAACTGCTGAACCTGTGAGGAAGGAACAATCAGGATCCAGAGGAGGGGCCAATTCCAGGCAAGAGCCAATAGACTAACAATGCCGAGACCGCAAGACAGCACAACATATGCATTTAATTTTCTTTCTTTCCCTCTGCTTCTCTTTTTCTTCATTCTATCATCACCTGTTTACTTCTCCATCTCTCCCCGCATCTTTTTAGCCATTTCGTCTTTTCCTGTCATATACCTGCCACTGTGTGCTTAGATCCCCGATCCACCATCCTTCACTCTCACGTCTACCCATCTATTTTCGTTTCCCAATCTTTGGCCTCTTCTCTCTCCTTCCAACAGCAACCCCAGATAGAGGGCTTACCTTTCTCCACTCGATCTCTCTCTCACTCCAGCTTCACACCCATCTTGGACACCTCCATTTTTTTCGCTCACCCTTATAGTTTAGAAGTTTGATATACTGCGTTCAGAATTTAACAGTACCAATAAGTTGATTTACAATAATCAGGTATTAAACGAAACAACAAAAATCTGTAGCAGATACAAGAAAATCAATAACACCATAAAAGAAAATGAATTAAGCAGTTATTCCAAACAACTGCCATAAGGCGGGTTTGCTCAGCCCACAAATATAACCATATTCCCCCAGTACTAGCTAAAATAAGAACATAAGATATGCCATACTGGGTCAGACCAAGTTCCCTCAAGCCCAGTATCCCTGTTTTCCAACAGTGGCCAATCTAGGTCACAAGTCCTTAGCAGTTTCCCCAAAAGACACGGTTTCCACAATGCTTGTATTGGGGCAAGCAGTGGATAATTCTGGGTCCATTATTGGCTACTCGTCCGTATAGGATTCAATTTAAAGTGCTTATGATGGTCTTTAAGATATTGTTTGGTTAATCAACTAGCTCACTCAACCGATTCACCTTAGTCCACCTGTTTAATCACTCCTTCAAAAAAACTGCACTGTGTGCTTCAGATCCGATAAGAATTCATCTAAAAATTACACACAGAACAGTGTTTTTAACCTACCAATCTCCATTCGTTTGGAACACTCTCCCTAATAGTTTGAGCGCCTTTGTTTCGTACTCTTTCTATGTTAAAAGGTAAAGGCCTGGCTATAAACATGGGGTCTTCAAGTTTGGGGTCTATGTGTGCACTATTAATTGCTAATCTTTATTTTCTTTCCCCTCACTTTTCTTCAAAGTCCAAACAGGAAATACCCGTGTATAAAGAAGAGAAATAACATCCCTGTTTTCTCTAAAAATGAACGAGATCAGATCATATGTTGGATAGCAAAAAAAAAAAAAAAGCCAGATTTAATCATAAAGGAGATATGGGCCTGAAAGTTTAGATGAGAATCAGTGATTACAACCAGAACCCAAATTTGATTCTTCCAATGGCATAGAACAAGCCACAGATCTTAGATGAGAAAATCTTGGTAGCCATGCCTATTGTGGTACTGCAGACCCTCTGCAGACAGAAGAAAATGCTTTTCACCCTTAGAAAAAAGAGGCAAACACCCGCTGCAGCATCGCGAGGAGCCATATAAGCCGGATAAGGGGACCACTGTAGGACTGAGTAGACACACCCACAGAGCCAATGATGCAATACCGGCCTGCACCCAATCCAGAAAGAAAAGAATTCCTTTTAAAAGCCCAGACACAGGAGACACAGGTGACACAGGAAGGAAGCTAACCCCCCCTGTAAGGATAAAGGAGAGCTTTTCCTGGAAGGAGAAGAAGGACCAGGGAATATGAGTCCTGAAATAAGGAACCGGCCCAGCATACTCTACAGAAACAGGTTAATTATTCCTCTTCAAATATCGCAAGAGGGTGGATACGCTTTCCAAGTGGGAAAGATACAAAGAAGAAGCTAACCCTGGGAAGGAGAAGGACTGTGCCAGAGAGTCCGGAACCTGAGTCCTGGCCGAGGCCAGCAACCTTTGAAAGACACAACGAGGAGTAACCAAGAAGGAGGTGACAGAGTTACTGTTGAACATAAGAACATAAGAATATGCCATACGGGGTCAGACCAAGGTCCCATCAAGCCCAGTATTCTGTTGGTCCAACAGTGGCCAAACTAGGTCATATGTACCTAGCAGGTTTTCCCCAAGAAGACACAAGTTCCACAATGCTTGTACTGGGTCAAGCATTGATATCTTCGGTCACTTCTTAATAATGGGTTTATGGACGTTTCCTCCTCCAGGGACCTTGTCCAAAACCTGTTTTTTAAACCCAGCTACGACTAACAGCCTTTACTACATCCTCCGGTAACAAATTCCAGAGTTTGATTACATGTTGAGGGACAAAATATTTTCTTTTGTTGGTCTTAAATGGTTTACCCTGTTAGCTTCATTGCATGTCCCTAGTCTTTCTATATTCTGATAATTAAACAATCGATGCTACGTTTCTACACCTTTCCATTCCGTTCATTAATTTATAGACTTCTATCATATCTCGCCCTCAGCCGTCTCTTTTCCAGTTTAAAGAGCCCTAACCTTTTTAGCCTTTTCTTCATAGGAGTATCCTTCCATCCCCTTTACCATTTTGGTGGCTCTTCTCGGAACCTTTTCTAAAATCGCTATATGCTTTTTAAGATACGGCGACCAGACTTGCACACCCTATTCAAGGTGCGGTCTCACCATGGAACGATACGAGGCATTATAATATCTTTGTTTTATTTTCCATTCCTTTCCTTATCATACCTAGCATTCTATTTGCTCTCTTTGTCCGTTTCTGCACACTTGGGCCGAGGGTATTTAAACATGGTATCCACAATGACCCCTAAATCGGTTTCCCTGGGTGGTGGTTCCTAATGTGGAACCATTGTCATCGTGTAACCATAGTTTTGGTTGTTCTTCCCTAGGTGCATAAACCTTGCACTTGTCCCCATTAAATTTCATCTGCCATTTTGGATGCCCAGTCCTTTCCAATTTAGCAAGATCCTCTTGCAATTTTTCACAATCCTCTTCGGTTTTAACAACTTTAAATAGTTTTGTTTGGTCATCTGCAAATTTGATAACCTCACTCGTTATTCCACTTTCCAGGTCATTTATGAATCGTCAAAATGCAGCGTACGACAGCACAGATCCCTGGGGTACACCACTATTCACCTTTCTCCATTGGGAAAATTGGCCATTGTTATGCCCTACCCTCTGCTTTTCTATCTTTAACCCAGTTCCTGATCCACAATAGAACACTGCCTCCCTAGCCCATGACTCCTTAGTTTTTGCCAAAAGTCTCTGATGATGAACCTTGTCCAAAGGCTTTCTGAAAAGTCCACTACCCAATATCACCGCTACTCACCTTTGTCCACCGTTTTATTCACTCCTTCAAAACACAACCAATTAGTAGACAAGATCTTCCTTGTCTAAAGGCCATGTTGGCTGTCTTCCCATTAGGTTGTTTGAATATCTACATGCTGATTAATTTTTATTCTTTAATAATGGTTTCTACCATTTTTCTTCCCGGTACTGACGTCAGGCTCACTGGTCTGTAGTTTCCCGGATCACCCCTGGAACCCTTTTTAAAAAATTGGGGGTGTTACATTGGCGATCCTTCCAAGCTTCAGGTAATTAGAGATGATTTTAATGATAGTTCACAGATTCCTGATAGCAGGTCTTCAATCTCCTATTTCAGTTCTTTCAACACCCTTGGATGTATCCCATCCGTCCCAGGTGATTTGCTACTCTTCAGTTTTATCTAATAGTTGTAAGACATCTTCCTCCCGATGTATCGATATTTCCTTCAATTCTTCCACACCTTTAAATACCACTTCCGGCATGGGTAAACATCCCTACATCTTCCTCAGTAAAGACCGAAGCAAAGAATTCATTCAGTATCTCCGACGAAATCTCCTTGTCTCCTCTTAGTGCTCCGTTTAACCCTTTAATCATCTAATGGACCAACTGACTCTCTCACCGGTTTTTTGCTACGAATGTACTTGAAAAAGGGTCTTTATTTTCTCGCGTTTTTTGCTTTCCCGACAGCAAGCCTTCTTCTCAAATTCTCTCTTTGCCTGCTTTATCAATGCCTGGACATTTGACTTGACAGTGCTTGTGGCTGTTTTCCAGGTTTCGTCGTTTGGCTCTTTTTTCCCATTTCCTGAAATGGAAAGTTGCTTTTTTGGCAAACACACAGCCTCTCTGAACCTCACCTTTAAACCATGCTGGCAGTTTTTTTTTGGACCTTCCTTCCACTTTTCTGTAAAGCGTGGCATACAGCTGGTCTTGGGCTTCCAAGATAGTATTTTTCAACAACAAACCAAGCTTGATGTACGTCTTAACGCTTTGCCAAACTGCCTCCTTTTAGTTTTTTCTTAACCTGTTTTTCCTTTTGAAAGGTTAACATTCTTGTGGCCACAGAGAGGAAAGAAGCTGTGGTGCGGAGCCTAGTGTGGGGCTTAACCCCAAGCAGGAGGCGGTCCGGATAACTAGAGGCCTACCTTGGTGTCAGATGAAGCCAAACCAAGCAGGAACAAGCATCCCACACCCTCACTTGGCCGGGATAAAAACCCAAAAGGAAAGGTAATCACTATTTTACTGATTGTGATTTTATGAATGCTGTTGACGCCAGGAGGCAGCAGGGGGGCTAGAGGAATTCTTGTCCCGCCTAGAACTATTTTTGCTTACAAAATACAAACCTGTGCTAAACCAAGAAACTCTCTAGTAAAAGAGCAAGTAGGCGAGGAAGGGGGGGGAAACTGTCCTCACTCTAGAGGGGTACAAAAAACCAAGGGCTTTACCTTTTGGATGCAGCGCATTGGGACATCGTACAAACATTATACAAACTAACAAGTAGCTGAATGCGAGCCACTAGATATTTCTGACTGAACCAATGCAGGTGGAATTCCTGGATGCCCTTCTTCGGGGGACCCCCGAGATGGATTGCAGCTATTGCCTGGCAGAAAGCTTTGAGCCCTTAGCCGAGGAGAGGGAGAGCTGTGTTCTGGGGAAAGGTTGTGAATCTGTGTTTCTTATAGTACTGCTGGAAGTTTAACAGGTCTAACTCAGTTCATGTTTCTTTTTCTTTCAACCTGAAAGCAAGGAACATTTTTGTGTTGATGTAAATTCTGGAGCTATTGAACCTATCTTTGCAATACGGGAAATAAAGTCTTTATTCTCCCTACACTCGGACTGGTTATATTCTTTGGAGACTTTCGTTACCCAGAAGGCTACCAGGACTATAAAAACCTGGGCCCTGTTCTTTTTGAGCTAAACTCTCACCATCTCCCCATAATATTTGGTTGTGTCCACCCTCCCTGCTGTGACATCCCAGTGACACCAGGGGGCGGTGTGACAATATTGCATGTTAACAATATCACTGCTGTTAGAGGGATTTTTTAATTTCAGTTTATTACTTTCACAGGCCAGTCTACAGTGGCATTCAAACACAAATCCAATGCTGTCAATTTCTAGGAGGTCGGAACAACATAACAGATCACCATCATCTGCATATTGCACAAATTTCAACAACTTCCAAATTACTGTAGCCGAGTGGGGTGGGGAAAAATATTAAATACAATTGGGGTAAAAAAAATGATCCTTTCAGCTTCCCTCAAACGCTCACCCTTTCACTCATACATACGCTCCCTAGTACTATCTAAACCTTTCCCCCTCTAGTACGCTGGCTCTCACAATCTCACTACTTCCTCACTGCACTGTTTCTCTATCTCCAACTTCCAACTTCCCACCTTCTTCACTAACAGCTTTATGCCATCATCCGGCCAGTGTGTTGGGTCACCTCTCTCTCCAACTGCCTCTGGCTCGCTTGTTACTCTTGCTCAGTCTTTTTCCCACCCAGCTTCTCTGTTTGATTGTTCTTATTCCAACTCCAGAATCTTGCTCTCATCACTGCCATACTTTTCCTCCTCCATCGTGTGTCCGTACCCTCCTACCAGCTATTGCCCTTGGTATCTCTCCTCAAAGGGCCTCCTTTCCTGTATTCTTCATCATTTTTAACTACCTCAATATCCTTCCAGTCTCACAATCCTGCTCACTTCACTGGCGTTTTTCTTCCCCATTTTCTAAATGTGCTTGTGTTTTCTCTCTCCGTCTCCTCCCTGTGTTCTATCAGCCTCTCTCTTTTCACAACCAGCTTGTACAGACTCAGCATTCCCTCCCTCCAGTTCATACCACTGCCAGTGGACATACATCCTATAACTGCCCAAGCAGCACATGCAATAATTCAGAGGGAAGGGGGGGTGCCCTATAAAGAAGGGGGCCCTACTTCCATCTACATTAAAATTGGTGCAGACAAGCCCAATTCCTACGCCGGCGTTTGGTAGTAACCAGGGACTTTGTTCTGCTGCAGGCAAAGGAAAGCACCAAGCACGATGCCCTCAGCAGCAACTGCTTCTTTGTGCCCGACGCTCCATTTCTGCAAGGAGTCAGGCCACCAAGCATGCACCTCAGCAGCACCTCAGATCTCGTAGCCACTGAGCCAAGTCTCGTGAAACTTAGCTGCACAGTGGCAAAAACTAATGCACGAGGTACGTGCTTGGTGACTGCCTCCTTGCAAAATGGGGCATCAAGCAATCACAAAACAGAGCATCGGGCAATCGGCGCAGCAAATCACATTGCTACAGAGGCATGTGCCAGATATTGCAACCAGCATCCTCCCAAGAATGTAGTTAGCCTGTTGACGCTTCTGAAGAAAGTTAACTTCTGCTGCCTGCCTGCCGCTTACCTGCCATCTTTCACTGGTTTTGATTGTTTGTGCACTTCTGTATTCCAGCCGTTCCAGTTCCGGTTTGCATTTCAAGCCTCCATCTAATAAGTCAATCAAAGCTGTTCCAGTTCTGGTTTGCATTTCAAGCCTCATTCCCATGAACCAATCAAAGGCAACCCAGGACGTCTATAAGGACAAGACCTCTGTTGGGTGCGTGCCACTGTTGCACAAAACACAAGGAGCACGACGTGCTCTTTGATCAAGCTCCTTCGGGCAACTCCGGGGGCGGCTCCCTTATCACTGTCTTATTCCCTGGACAACTAACCTGTTCATACTTATTCGGACTACACTGCCTATGTTGCAAATGGGCTCTCACCTTTTCTCTCTGTGGCCTCCTTCTTGCTCTCCTAATGCCGCCCGTTGTGGTTCAATGGGGCTGTTTGTGCTCCAGTTTCATCTGTACCTGAATACCCTGGCTCTAACCCATATTACCAGAAACCCTCTCTGTGTCTGCCCTTTCAGCTCCTCTTTCCCACCTCTTAAGCCCTCCTCTGCTGCCACTTAGTTCCGTGTTGTGCTTCTTAACACTTGCTCGCTTTGGTCCAAAACTCTCCTCATTCAGGACATTTTGGTCATGCACTCCTTTGACCTTCCATTTCTTAATGAGAAGTGATTGAGGGAGGGGGAGGAGCCATTCCTCCCCCAGTGCTTCACTTCTGGTTACTCAGACTTTTGCATCCCTAGGCTTGGTCACTCCAGTGAGGAAGTGGCAGTCATCCTCCGCTCCTCCCTCCACATCTGGACATCCTGACATTCCCTGCCCATCTCTTGTCACAAGAGCATAACATAAGAAATGCCATACTGGGTCAGACCAAGGTCCATCAAGCCCAGTATTCTGCTTCCAAGAGAGGACAATCCAGGTCATACGTTCCTGGCAGTTCCCAAAAGGCACACACGTTCTACAATGCTCAACCTGGGGTAAGCAGTGGATTTCCTGGGTCCTCTTTAATAATGGTTTAACGGACCCTTTCCTCTAGGAACTTTTCCAAACCTTTTTTAAACCCAGCTACACTAACAGCTTTTACTATATCCTCCAGTACAAATTCCAGAGTTTGATTACATGTTGAGTGAAAAAATATTTTCTTTTATTAGTGTTAAATGAGTTACATTGTAGCGTCATTATGTGTCCTCTAGTTTTTCTACTTTTTGATGGTGTAAACAACCAATCTACGTTAACCTGTTCCACTCCATTCATTAATTTATAGACCTCTATCATATCTCCCCTCAGCTGTCTCTTTTCCAAGTTGAAGTGCCCTAATATTTTAAGCCTTTCCTCATAGGGGTATCCTTCCATCCCTTTTACCATTTTGGTGGCTCTTTTCTGTACCTTTTCTAATCCTCTATATCCTTCTTTAAGATACAGAGACCAGAATTGCACACAATATTCAAGGTGTGGTCGAACCATGGAACGATACAGAGGCATTATAGTATCTTTTGTTTTATTCTGCATTCCTTTCCTTATGATTCCTAGCATTCTATTGCTTTCTTGGCTGCCGCTTGGACATTCAGCAGAGGGTTTCAATGTAATTATAAATGATGACACCTAAATCTTTTTCCTGGGTGGAGGTTTCTAAGCTGGTACTTTGCATCGTGTAACCAACGTTTGGGTTGTTCTTTCCTAGGTGCATAACTTTGCACTTGTTCACAGTAAATTTCATCTGCCATTTGGATACCCAGTCTTCCAATTATTCAAGGTCCTCTTGCAATTTTTCACAATTCTCTTGGGTTTTAACGACTTTGAATAATTTAGTGTCATCTGCATATATGATCACCTCACTCATTATTCGCATTTTCAGGTCATTTATGAGTATGTTAAAAAACAGTGGGCCCAGCACAGATCCCTGTGGTACTCTACTATTTACTTTCTCTATTGAAAAAAGTGGCCATTTAGCCTACTCTCTGCTTTCTATCTTTTAACAAGTTCCTGATCCACAGTACTACACTGCCTCCAATCCCATGACTTTTTCATTTGGCCAAGAGTCTCTCATGAGGGACCATGTCAAAGGCTTTCTGAAAATCCATATACACTATGGCCCTCATTCTATCATCGTGGTTATTGCGGGGCTGTACGTCCCGCTGAGGACGTATAGCCCCACAAGCCACCTAAATCCTATTTCCCCACTGGCTTTCCCTATGCATCCTGTGCTTCAGGACGGGGAGAGCCTCTGCGGGGGCGGGAGGGGATGTGATCGGAGTCATGGCCCTGTATGTGTTGCCAGGGCTGTTGGCCATACTGCTTATAGCACTTCAGAGGTGGTATAAGTTGGGGGGTTTTACAAAATGGGGCACGGCAGCCACCACCAGGGCTGAGGCCAGGTACGGGGGGCATCCCTGCACTTGATCCAGGCCGTGGAAGGCCAGCCCTGGGTCAAGCGACAGGGATCTTGGGGTCCAGAGACATCAGTCTAGGGCAGCCCGGCATATCGCGTCCAGAATCGGGCTCCACATCAAACGGCTCACCTTTGTCTACCTGGTTATTCACACAGTGAAAAAAATATAAACGATTAGTACGACAATATGCTCCTTGGCTAAATCCATGTTGGGTTTTCCTCCAATTAAACCATGATTATATTCATGATCAGTAATTTTATTCTTTATAATAGTTTCTACCATTTTGTCCGGTACTGATGTCAGACTCACTGGTCTGTAGTTTCCTGGATCACCCCAAAACTCTTTTTAAATATTGGCGTTAAATTAGCCATTCTCCACTCCTCAGGTACTACAGATGATTTTAATGATAGTTCACGGATCACTAATAGTAGGTCTGCAATCTCATATTTCAGTTCTTTCTATAACCTCGGATGTATACTATCCACACCAGGAGATTTGCTACTCTTCAATTTATCAAATAGTTGTAATACATCTTCCCGATTTATCAATATTTCTTTCAATTCTGATGCATCACTTTTATATACCATTTCAGGCATGGGTAAATTCCCTACACCTTCTTCAGAAAAGATCGAAGCAAAGAAGTCACTCTCTCCGCTATGGCCTTGTCCTCAGTGCCCCTCTTACCCCTCTATCATCCAATGGTCCAAATGACTCTCTTACAGGTTTTTTTTTACAAATGTACTTGGAAAAAGATTTTATTATCCATTTTTGCTTCCACACTAGCTTTTTTCAAAATTCTCTCTCTTTGTCTGCCTTATCAATGCCTTGCATCTAACTTGCCAATGCTTATCTTGTTTCCCATTTTCGTCATTTGGCTTCTTTTTTTTTTTCCATTTCCTGAAAGATGCTTTTTTGGCAGCAACAATCTCTTGACTTCATATTTAACCATGCTAGCAGTTTTTTGGCCTTCCTTCCCCTTTCTTAACAACCGTGGATGCATCTGTTCTGGGCTTCCACGATAGTACTTTTAAACAAATGCCCACGCTTTATGTAAATCTTTAAACTTTGCAACTGCTTCCTTTTAGCCTTTTCTTAACTATTTTCCTCATTTTATCATAGTCTCCCTCCCTTTTGAAAGTTAAATGGTAGTACTGTGGATTTCCTTGCCACTTTTCTTCATTTATTAAATCGAATGCGATCATCACTATTGCCAAGTGGCCCCACGACAGTTATCTCTTGCATCAGATCCTACATGCTACTAAGGACTAGGTCCAAAATACCTTCCCCTCTTGTCAGTTCATGAACCAGCTGTCCAAGAACCAGTTATTTATTTCATCTAGAAACCTTATCTCCCTAGGATGTCCTGCTGTGACACTGATCCAGTCAATAACTGGGTAATTGAAATCACCCATTATTGCTATGTTGTAACTTTTGCTAGCTTCCCTGATTTCTTTCAGTATTTCATCATCCATCTGTTCATTCTGGCCAGGTGATCGGTTAGTACAACCCCACTGCCATTGCCTTCTGCTTTTTATGTGGAATTTCTATTTATAGAGATTCTACAGCACATTTTGTTTCTTGCTAACATTTAATCATATGTGACTCAATGCCCTCTCTAACATAGAGCACAACCCCACACCAATTTGATCTACTCTATCATTGCAATATAGTATGTACCTTGTGTCACAGTGCTGACCCCTATGGAGACAGAAGATAGTGCAGATCAGGGAAATAATGACGTGCTGAGAAAGCACATGGTGGAAAGTTGCAAGGGGCAACGTAAGCAAGTGAGGTCACGAGCTTGGAAGACACCCTCAGCCAATAGGGAAGCCAGGGGATTTTCACCTGACTCTAATCAGCTAGGGAGTGGTGCAGCTAGGAATTACCTAAATAAACCTAGCTCACAAACAGTTAGGGAGACCAAGACCGAGAGCAAGAACGAGACGAAGGCTGAAGAGCTTAAGCACAAGACTGGGAAGGTACAGCTTAAGAGCCAAACCAGGAGCCAAGATAGGAACTGGAGAGAAACCCAGAGAAGGAACTTGTTACAGGAGGAGGACGAGAGGGAGCTGTGGAGAGAGCGTGTCAGAGTACCCCATTGGAAGCTTGAATGGACGTCTGTGTGAGTCTGAAGAGTGCTTGAATGAAAGGTACAGACAGCGTGACACAGCTAAGGAAAGTAAATGTAACAGCCCAGCGTGGAGCAGAGATAAGAAAGAAAAGGTACAAGCCAGGAAGTTTAATCCCAGTGCAAGAAGGGGAGCAGAGATATTCCTGTACCCTTTTTATAAGCAAAGTAAAGGCTTTTTACCTGAAGAAGGGACACACTCTGCAAGGTAACGTGAGACCTAGAGTTTCTCAAGGGCTGCCGTCAGGAGTTCCAGCTGGTTATCAGTTCCTACCTAAAGCAGAGCTCAGAGCAGGGCCAATTCCACCTAATAGTGGGGCAGAGCAATTCCTTAACCTGCTTCACAGAGGTCAGCAGAGGGGAGGCTCCTATTATCACAGCAAGAGAGATTGTGGTAATTACCAACAGTTTTCCTCTAGCAAAGAGAACGACGTCACAGCCAGGACGGGCTGTTTGCTGAGCCCACACAGAGGGAGAGTGCAGAGGGATTGATTCCTGATGTGGAGCCAATGCAATGTGACTTACCTATGAATGAAGATATTATAGAAATGGACTGTAGTCTTTCTGTAGCAGATGATATAATATCTCTCAGATAAAGAGGAATAAGCAGCCTGCCAAGGCAAAGCAAGGCCTTATTCCTAGTGGCTAAAAACCCATGTTTAAAGTACTTTTCTGTTGCTGAAAGAAAGCTATTTTTATGTTCCAGTTTTGGCTTTCTGTTTCATCCAAGAAGGGTTTTTTGATTGTGTTGCTGTAAATATTTGAATATCCTATTTGGGAAGGGAAATAAAGCCCTATTTACCTTATTCGGTTGTCCACAACTATTTCTGGTGTAATCTGGCAGCAGCTACAACTACCAAGAGGCCAGTTACACAGGGGTCTAGTGCAATACCAAAGCTCACCGGTAGGTGCACCAAGAGGGCCCGCGACACTTGCTATCACAATGTCCCATTGATTGTCCTCCTTTCACTAAGTCTCTGAGATACCAATCATATCTAACCACTAATTTAGAGCTATATATTCTAATTCTTCCATCTTATTTTTTAGCCTCCTAGCATTTGCATACGGGCATTTTAAAGGTCTTATTTCATTCATATTAATTTGGTTTTCAGTTGATAGGGGTAATTTTGAATCTTTCAGCTCTGTATTCAAGGGCATCTGGGTTACTTTTATCTTTATTAGAACCTCTCTGTTAGGATGTCCTAACTTCCCTCTTTTGCTAGTATCCTTCAAGGATAGATTCTTCCAAACCATGCACTCTTGGGCGACTGTCACCTTTTCCCTATTATCTAATTTAAAAGCTGTTCTATCTCCTTTTTAAAGGTTAATGCTAACAGCCTGGTTCCATCCCGGTTAAGGTGGAGCCCTTCCCTTCGGAAGAGCCCCTCCCTTCCCCAGAATGTTGTCCAGCTCCTAACAAATCCAAAACCCTCTTCTGTGCACTATCGTCTCATCCATGTGTTGAGACTCCAGAGCTCAGCCTGCCTTTTAGGTCCTATGCGTGGCATGGGAAGAATTTCAGAGAATGCTATCCTGGAAGTTCTGGATTTCAACTTCCTACCTAAAAGCCTAAATTTGGCCTCCAGAACCTCCCTCCCATATTTTCCTATGTCATTGGTACCAAACATTTACCAGACAGCAGACTCCTCCCCAGCACTATCTAAAACCTTGTCTATGTGGCGCATGAGGTCCACTACCTTTGCACCAGGCAGGCATGTTATCAGGTGATCCCACATCCACCAGCCACCCAGATATCTTCATGCCTATTGATAAAATCACCCACTATAACTATACTATAAGGTGATTAGTGGCATGCCACAGGGATTGGTCCTGGGACCAGTACTGTTCAATGTATTTGTCAGTTATATTGCTGAAGGATGGAATGGAAAAGTCTGTCTTTTTGCATATGACATGACCATTTGCAGCAGAGCGGACTCCCCTGAGTGAGTGGATAACATGAGGAAAGATCTACAAAAGCTGGAAGAATGGTCTAATGCTTGGCAATTAACATTTAATGTGAAGAAATGCCGTGTCATGCATTTGGGATGCAGAAATCCAAGGGAATTGTCTACGATAGGGGGGGCGAGAAGTTGATGTGCATGGACCAGGACGACGGCCATGGAGTGATTGTTTCTGAGGATCTCAATGTGGAGAAACAGTATGACAAGGCGGTGGCCAAAACCAGAAGGATGCTGAGTTGCATACAGAAAGGATTACCAAGCAGAAAGGAGGAGGTAATAATGCTTCTGTACAAGTCCCTGGTGAGGCCTCACTTGAAATACTGTGTTCAATTTTGGAGACCATATCTCGCAAATGATATAAAAAGACTGGAAATGGTTCAGAGGAAGATGATCAAAATGATTTGGAATCTGCTCTAGAAGACGTATGAGAAGAGACTTGAAGACCTAAATATGTATACGATAGAGGAGTGGATGGACAGGGGAAATATGATACAGACCTTTAAATACTTAAAGAGTATTAATGAACAAACATTTTTCAAAGACAGGGAAGCTGTAAAACTAAAAGGCATAATATGAAACAGCAAGGGGGTAAATTGAAAGGCAACATCGGGAAATACTTTTTCACTGAAAGCGTAGTGGATGCTTGGAATGCCCTTCCAATGGAACTGGTGGGGGCAAGTACAGTAACAGAATTCAAAATGGCATGGGGCAGACACAGTGGATCCCTTTATAACAACAGGATAAAAACATAATAAACTTAACTATCTCTTATATCTCAACAAATAGTGGTGATCTGCACGGAGCAGTGGGTACACCCCTAAACAAAGGCATGGGGAGGGGTGACCTGCATGGACCAGACTAGATGGACCATGTTGGTCTTTATCTGCCATCATATACTATGTTACTATAATGGCCGTTCTAACCCTTCCTTCATGGGCAAATGGCCCTGGAAAAACCTGCTCGGTGCGGAGGGTATTCCATCTCATGGCGGGCAGGTCCTAGTTATAGGATCACTTCCTGCCTCACCAAGGAGATGCTCTCCTTTCACGTGATCTCTCTCCTCCATGGCAACTGAGAGGCTGCCAGACTGGATGTGGGGCTTCAATACCACGTCCCTGTAGGTCTTGTCTATGTACGTCTCTGACTTCCTTATGTCCTCCAAGTCTGCTACTCTAGCCTCCAGAGATCGCACTTGCTCCCTGAGGGCAGAGTTCCTTGCACCTAGTGCACACAGAAGACCCCTCGCCAACTGGGAGAAAATCATACACGTGACACTCAATGCAAAAGACTGGTTAACCCCCATCTCGCTGCTGGACTGCTGTCTGCATCTTGGTTTGAAAGTTGTGTTTAGCTATTTAATTTGCTTAAAGTTACTAGGGATACTTGTACTAATACAACTATACCAAAAACGTTTAAGGGACTTTGTTCACCTCAAGATTAATTACTTTCAGGGCCTTAACTCATCTATTCTTGATGAGGATAACCAGCTGAACCTGAAAGTGAATTCGAATACCCCTCTCCCTTTAAAAGCCTACAAAGATAAGATTATGCCTGGGGTGGGTGGGATGGAACAAACACTTAGTAAAACAAACACTTGGGCCGGAAGGACTGGGGTTTCTAATCCCTCAGGTGCTCCTTGTGGTCTTGGGTAAGCCACTTAACCCTCCATAGCCCATGTTCCCTGTAAAATAGTTATCTCCAAGTTATAATACCCTGTTCAATGTAATTTCAGTTTGTTCAATGTAAACCGCACTGATGCAGAATAGCACGGTATATAAGAGAATGTAAATAAATAAATAATAGTAAAGGCTAGCTTGCTATGCAGGTCCCAGACCTGTGCTTCTAAGGTAATCTGTGAACAACTTCCTGGGTGATTCACACAGCCCTTGCTTTGTTAGAGGGAGTCTTTCAAAGTGCTCTTTGATCTGTCTTTGGCTTTAACACCTGTTTAAAAAAATTTCAAAGGTTTCTAGTCCCCTATCTAGAAGGCCTCTTTGTAAAGGTCTCTAGAAACAAGTTATTCCTTTCTGCTCAAAGAATATTGACACATTTTTTCCTTTTATGCTAAGCTATACTCTGATTTGATTTAAATTAAAGCTCTCTGTTGATACTAGGCTCTGGCTGAGTTTTAAGCTTAAACTAGAAGCTCTCTGCTGAGTTTTAAATTTTAAATTAAAAGCTCTTTGCTGCATTCTAAAATATAAACTAAAAGATCTTTGCTGATACTAAGCCCAGACTGAGTATTAAATTTAAACTAAAAACTCTCTGCTAGGTTTTAAACTTAAACTGAAATCTCTCTGCTGGGTTCTGAATTTAAACTGAAAGCCCTCTGCTGGGTTTTATATTTAAACAGAAAGCTTTCTGCTGAGTTTCACATTTAAACTGAAAGCTAACTGCTGAATTTTAAATTTAAAGTAAAAGCTGTTTGCTAATACTAGGCCCTGACTGAGTTAACAAATACAGTGGATTCTAATTTACACAGATTAATCAGCTTTAATCTAAAGAATTCCTTTTCCCCAAGATTTAGAAAATTTCCCAGAAATAAATACAAATGCAGATCTCTCTCCAGGAGTAGCAGTCCCTTTTGTTAGTCCTTCAAGACTTCACGTCCTCCATCTCAACAGAAACCCACCACTTTCTCCTGATTGATGTCCTTCCTTTTCTCCGTCCTGATTTATGGGATAACCCAACACAACTCTTTCTGAAGCCTCTGTCCTCCTTCTTCATCTTGTGATCCTAGGTGATTTCAATGCACACCTCTCTCAGCCCCAGTGGTCTCACGAAAGGCTTCTGTCACAACTGTTCTTTGTTCTTCAACTAGTCTCCTTCCCGACTCACACAGCTGGTCAACCCCCTTGATCTCGTACTTGCTCCTCCTCCCTCCCCTTCACTCTGCCCTCTCCAGCTTCTCCTACTTACCCCTCCCATGGTCTGATTGCTTCTACATTCTTTTTGCCAGCCACTTTCTCCCACTCATGGGCTTCTCTACCCCTAGTTGCTCTCCTCTTACCCATAGTTGTGATCTCTCATCCCACTCTTTGGAAAAATTTCCCTCGGCCTCTTCTCTGTTCTTATGTGATTTCACTGCTCTATCTGTTAATACCCAGGGCTCAACTGTAGTCCCCCACTTTGTCTCTTCTGCCTTAGATGCTGTGGTCCCCCTCTGTCCCCACCCCCACCCCAGGTACCACCATGGCCTTCACCTTCAGCTTTGCCAGCTGCGCTGGGCAGAGCGTCTGTGACAGAAGCACCTCTCCCTCCCCTGCCTCCCTCAAACTGTTCAAAGATCCTTATTCCCAGTATTATTCAATAATCTACATCGCAAAGAGAACATACTATTCTAATCTTTTCCTCCTCTGCAAACTCCTCCTAGCAGCTTTATTCTGTCTTGGTCATGCTCTCAATGCCATCCACCCCCCCCCCCCCCCATTGCCCCTTCTGCCTCTCCAGTTATAAATTTATTAGCTGACAATTTTTCCAACAAAACTTGTGCCTTCCACTCAGTTTTCTATTATTGTCTCCCTCCCTTCTAGCTCTTGTCCCTTTTCCTTCCCTCCCGATTCCCCTGTCCCAATCTCCCCAGCACTCCTGCTCTCACATTCAAGCCACTCTTTATCGAACCTTCGCCTGATTCACATCTGGTCTTCTTTCTCTACAATCTCTTCTATATAACTTCTCAAGATCATCACAAACTCCAAGAAAACCACCAGCCTCTCAGATCCGATTCCAACAGCTTGACTCCCCATCCCTACTCTTGCCTTCTTACCAATCTTATCCGATTTCAATAATAGTCTTTCTTCTAGCATTTTCCCCCTTGCCTAGAGGCATGCTGTTATCCGTACGATTTTAAAGGCTTCCTCCTCCCTTGATCTCTCAGCTACCATAAATTATCATCCGCTCTCTCACTTCTCTTTTCTCTCAAAGCTCCTGGAGAAACTCGTCTTCTCGCAGCTTTCCTCTATCTTGGATTCTATTAATGCTCTTCACCACTGCCAGTCTGGCTTCCATTCTGGACACAGTACTGAAACTGTTCTTCTCATCCTTCTGAATGATCTGCCCCAGGCTCATGACTGTGGTGATTACTAGGTGGTAGTTTCCCTCAACTTTTCCTCAGCCTTTGATCTTGTAGACCACATCACTTTCCTTTCTCAATTTCATGACCTTGATCTTCGCGGTGCTATCCTCAGCTGGTTTCGTTCTTTCCTAGCACAGCGATTATTCTCTGCCTCTGATGGCACTGGCTCCACCTCTTTTCCTAGATCACTCCCCTGCAGTGTTCCCCAAGGTTCGATCTTTGCCCCCCCCCCTTTTATTCAGTATTTTTCTGATTCCCCTCACTCTCCTAGTCCAACAACATGGTATCACAACTCACTATTATGTCGACGATATCTTTCTTGTCCAAAACACCAGTTCTTCTTCCCCTGACCTCTCCCCTCTCAATACCTGTCTTTTTGCTGTGGCAACCTGGTTCTTGGACAATTTTCTTCACCTAAATCCAAACAAATGTGCAGCTATTTGGTTTACCTTTGGTCACTCTAATCCAACCATAGTCCCTTCTCTTCCTGGTACCCCCATTCCCTTGGTTGATACTATCCATTATCTGTGAATTACTCTTGACTTTTCTCTATCATTTCATACTTACCTCTTTTCTCTAGTTTGTTGCTCCTTTTTCACATTGTGACAAATCCGTGCCATTTGCCCCTTCCTGGCCCCCTCTGCTATTACCACTCTCCTCCTCACCCCTTGTCATCTCTAGGTTAGACTACTGGATCATCATTTTCCCTTGAACTTCCACATTATCAGCTACATCACCTCCAACTCATATAAAACATCGCTGTCCGTATTCTCGCTCATGCCTCCAGTCATGATCATGTCTTTCCATTGTTAATACAGTACCATTGGCTTCCCATCAAATACTGCCTGCAATACAGCTCCTTACATTAGTTCATCATGCCCTTCATACTGGCCATCCCGTGCTCTCTTTGACATTCTTCTTCCCCATTGCCCTTACTGCTCCGTCTGGCAGTCTCCATGCAAACCGCTTTCATCTTCCTACAGTTGCCCAGGCTTGGCTAGAAACCCGGTCTACTGCCTTCTACTTTCCTTGTACCTGCCACCTGGAACGCACTCCTTTCTGCCCTCTGTCTGGAACAGTCCTTTCCTAAATTTAAATCCTTACTGAAGACCCACCTCTTTAATATTGTCCACACTCTCCCAGCCATCTAGTTTGCCCTGTTTCCTGCCTCTCCTCTCTCCCTTCCTTGGCTCCTCCTTCCCTCCTTTTTTGATGTGTGATTGGTTTTAGTGTTTCTCTTCTTTCCTGTTTTTATTGGCGTTCTTTTCACCCCTGCAATTAAAAAAAACGTGTTTTTAGATATTGTACACTGCTTTGCTGTGTTTCGAACAGCAGTCTATCAAGACCTAATAAACATAAACAAATGTGTACTAAGCTATATTAATAAATAATATCCTGTTTTGTATGTATCTGCATGTGATATAGCTCATTAATCTTTGCCACAAAGTCAAAGATTTTTTTGTGTTAACATGTTTATTTTTAATATGAATTTACTGTCAAATTTGGCAGTTAACTCGGGTTTAGTATCAGATAGGAACTAGTCCACTTAATCTCATATTGGTTAGGGTGGACAAAACTACTCATCTCTCGACCAGCTTGGCACCTCATTACAATCTGTGACAATATTTGTAGAACAAGACACTTTTCTTGCACTGTCGATAAAAGAGACAAACAGACTCATTTTCAGACAGCTGTATGTGCAAAGTTAGCCTTGTGAATGATTTTGGGTGAATATCCTATCAAACGTTAACTGGACAAAGTTGTCTACAATCTGTTTGACCACAGTTACCCAACCAGCCAAATGAGAGCTACATCCCGGGACATCTACATTGCTGCCTCTTCTTGTTTAGACAACAATCTGCCCAAACTTTAGCTGCTAAGCAAGGGGTAAGGGGGCCCTCTGCAAAATTTTGCTTGGAGACCCAAAATTTGAATTTATGCGCACTGCGTTCTCTCAGCCTCTTCCCTTACATATGTTGCTCATTCTCCTTCAGACTTCTCCATTCAGCTCTATTATCACTTAGTCTCTCTCCTCTTTTCCAGCCTACCACTTTCTCAGACTCCCGCTTCCCTCCTTAATCTTTCTTTCCTTGCCCCCTTCTCCATCTGCCCTTCACACTCTCTCAGCCTCCTCTCCCAATATTTTTTCCTCTATAAGATGGGGCCAGAATATCAATGCCTTCCACTCTTTTAAGTGGGACCCAATCCCACAGAGGTCAAAGTCATTAGGCTGTCAATCTTAGTCACCATGATAACCAAGCATCTAGAACAGTGGTTCTCAACCCATCCTCTGGTACCTTCAGGCCAATCATGTTTATTTATTATTTATTTATTTACATTCTCTTATATACCGCGCTATTCTGCATCAGTGCGGTTTACACTGAACAAACTGAAATTACATTGAAATTACATTGAACAGGGCATTATAACTTGGAGATAACTATTTTACAGGGAACATGGGCTATGGAGGGTTAAGTGGCTTGCCCAAGACCACAAGGAGCACCTGTGGGACTAGAAACCCCAGTCCTTCCGGCCCAAGGTTGCTGTCCTCTAGTGGGATTTGAACCCCCGACCTTCCGGCCTGAAGTACCTTGCCACAACCACTAGGCCACTCCTCCACTCCATGTTTTCAGGATATCCACAATGAATATGCATGAGATAGATCTGAATGCACTGCTTCCACTGTATGCAGATCTACCTCATGCATATTCATTATGAATATCCTGAAAACCCAACTGGACTAAGGGTCCTAGAGGACTGGGCTGAGAACCACAGATCTAGAATTTCATCAGTTTAATCCATTCTCATCAGTATATATATATATATATATATATATACACACACACACAAACATATATACTGCACATCCTAAACCCTGGTTTATGATAATGTAATTTCCAGCAGAATAATTTGGACCTATCCTGCAATGTTGTAATTCATATGTATGTGTAATCAATTGTCTATATTTGAAAGATGGAGACATCTCTAAACTTCTCTTTTGAAAGCACTAGATTATAGGAGGTTTTCTGAGAGAGCACAATAAAATGGACTAATTTTATTCCAAACTGAAGAAGCAGCAAGGAGGGGGGGGGGGGGGGGGGAGCAAGAACCTGCACGCCAGCAGTATTTTTCATTTGGCACAAAAAGATATTTAGTTCCATCTTTAGATATGCCATCTATTTGCTAATAGCATCATTAAGCATTAAAAAGAAAAGGAAATGTTTTCTAAGATATCACCATCATTCACTCATTAATTTCTCATCACATGAACCCAATGTGAACAAAACCAATGTCAAAAGCTAAAAAAAAAATGTAATGCAGACATTAGAAAAAACATAGAATGTGAGCAGAACACAAAATAGGAAAACAACATGTGACTGGAGGAGAAATGGTATTGAAGTTACTTCATTTATTTAACAATAACCATTCTCTCCCCTTAAAGGTGACCATTGAATTCAGATTTTTGGTCTTAAGTTCAGTTTTTAATATATTTGCATTTATGCTTTATAGTCGTTCACTATGATCTACTGATCAGAGTGACAGCAACTTTATTATTTAAATAGAAGTATTTTTAAAGCCAATTAATATTGAGAATTAAAAAAAAAGATTTGCTTTTTGTCAGCAAGCTAATCAGAGATCAACAGTCAAAAATAAAGGGGTAAAATCCCACCAAAAATACAACAAACTAAAATCAGTGTTGCATTTGAGCTTGTGTTTCACAATCAATGATAGGACAGAAACAATTACTGTCAGAAATTACAGGCCACCTTTAATGCTAATCCAGGAACAATGATCTCTGTAAACTTCCTCTATCTGTGATATGTAGCCTTTGGGGTTCTTACAAAATGATTTTCTAGTCCATTTTTGAACTCCTAAAAAAATGTTTCAATAAGAGAAAACAATGTTTCTGTCTTGATGTTACAGTTTTTTTATGACTTTATAGCTATTACCACTGTAACAGCAGCTTAGTGAATGCTTGTCTGCAGTGTGAGCAGTCTTGATAAACAGCCTCTGTGGGCCACACAACAGGGATAATGTATCCTTAAGTACTGCCAATGAGCTGCCATTCTGCACAGCCAATTACTTTTGTGTCTCTGTCACTCAAAGGAAAAATGACTGAGCCCATTAGATCAAACCTTTGCCACAGTTCCTAATGCACTCTTAGGCCTCATTAATCTGAGGGAGCAGCAACACAGCCGCCGGTGCCTCTACTGCCTTCCCCCACAACAGGCCCACGTGAAGCCTCTCATGTCTCCCCCAAGTGCATCACGTTAATCAAGCTCTCCTTATTACCCCAGTCCCTGTCACACCAGAGTGTGCTCTCCCTTCTTAAATACTCTCATTATGAGCCATCTTTAGAGCTGGCTGAGTGGAAGGAGAGAGAAAGGAGAGAGAACGAGGGAGAAAGAGGAAACAGCAAGTCCGATCTCATTAATATTCATGACAATAATTAGTATTCTAGGTCACTGAATATTCATGCTATTAGTTTGGCTTTTTATGGGTTTGCTGGATGTCCTGATTGCTCGAGTGTGGAGGGAAACAGCATGGTTGAGACTTTTAAGATGTCAACTGCCGAGCAATACTCTACACACATTTGTGGATTTTTATAAACTGGCCTCAACAATCTTAATGGATGTATTATTTTAAAATTATTTGGGAAGGTGATAGAGAAGAGTGTGGGAAAATAATCAATTTAGCAGAAGTTGATTCGAATGACAGCTAAAAACTGATAACATATGAGTGAGGAACGGTAAATATATGATTCTAACCTGTGTACTAAGATAAGGATCTAAGAATGCATACCCAGGCATATTACAAAATGTATAAACAGATTAAGATAACGCATTCATTCAGACAGTGAAAAATGCTAGATTACATATTTTCCTTTCCTCCTACTCCCTCCCTTTCACTCCTCTGACCCTTTCTTTCCCTTTTTTCCTATCGTAATCTACGTTTTCCTCCCTCCTCTGAAACTGGAAATTATTATCTTTTTTTCCCTAATGACAAGCAAGATTGATTAGGTACACATGTGGGTGATGTCATCGCACATTGCCAGGATGAAACAGCTCTCCCAAAGCTCAGAATTAGTTTAAAGTTCTGAGCATACATAGCCTTCCCACATCCAGCTGTCTCCTAGGCTCCATAGTACTGTTTTTTTGTGCTTAGCTGAATGAAGGCTAAACAAAGCTTTCCTGCTAAATTTGTATACAAATTAACTAAGTTGCCTTCAATGCTGTCACATTATTCTCAATGCATGGATGAGATGATGGCGCAGGGAAGAGGGTGTTAGATTTGTCAGGAACTGGGTAATATTCTAAGCAAGAGGGGGCCTTTTCTAGGAGGATGGCCTCCACCTTAACCAAGGTGGAACCAGGCTGCTTGCACTAACTTTTAGAAGGAAACAGAACAACTTTTAAACTAGATATGCAGACAGTCGTCCAGGAGCACATGGTTCAGAATAATGTAACTTTGAAGGATATTACCAAAACAAAGAGGTTAGGGCAGAGGTACTCAAATCCAGTCCTGGAGGGCCGCAAACCAGTCAGGTTTTCGGGATATCCCTAATGAATATGCATGAGATATATTTGCATGCACTGTCTCCATTGTATTTGAATGTATCTCATGCATATTCATTAGGGATATACCAAAAACCTGACTGGCTTGTGGCCCTCCAGAACTGGATTTGAGTACCCCTGGGTTAGGGCATCCCGACAGAGGGGCTGCATTAAAAGTAAATGTAGTCCAAATGCCCTTAAGAAAAGAGTAGACAGAATTGAAAGATTCCAAATGACCCCTATTAGCTAATAAGTAGTTGTCAATATGAATAAAAAAATATACTTTGAGATGCCTTTATACAAAAACTAGGAATCTAAAAAATAAGGGGCGAGTAGACTATATATAACACTGAACAAAGAGGTAGATATACTCTCAGAGACCTGGTAGAAGGAAGATAACCAATGAGACAACTGTGATATATGGGTCTAAATTATATTACAGTGATAGAGTAAATTACATTGTTGGCTGGGTGGTACCTTATGTTAAAGAGAGCATCGAGTCAAACAGAAAAGAGTTTTGCAGGGAACAGAGTGCACTGTAGAATCATCATTTATTTTTATTTATGTGATTTTTATACCGCCATATCAAGAATCATAGCAGTTTACATAAAAACAACTGAATAGAAATTCCATGTGAGAAGAGGAAGGGGAGAGCAGTGGGGGTGTCATATTGAACACCAGATCAGAATGAACAAACAGATTATGAAATGCTAACAAAAATTGGGGAAGCTAAGAAAATTGGCAGAGCAACATTAATAAGAACATAAGATATGCCTTACTGGGTCAGATAATGTATCCATTAAGCCCAGTATCTTGTTTCCAACCGCAGCCAATCCAGGTCATAAGTACCTATCAGGTTCACAAAAAGGTACACAGATTCCATGCTGCTTATCCAAGGGTACCCTACCTATTGAGTGAAACCTAAAGTGACTGATGTCTTAGATTTTTACTTTTTTACTTTTTTTGTCGGAAGTTTTTGCCATGAGAGA
Organism: Ichthyophis bannanicus; assembly: GCA_033557465.1. NCBI lineage: Eukaryota > Metazoa > Chordata > Amphibia > Gymnophiona > Ichthyophiidae > Ichthyophis > Ichthyophis bannanicus. Next base: position 462,656,583 of record CM066036.1, read on the forward strand.
TCTCTCCCTCTTGAAGCGTAACTTCCCTTTTATTCACTTTGGTGGTAACCTAACCACTGTATAAAATATTGTGAGGTAATCGCATTCTGCCTAATGCTACTTCACAATCACATCTCCATATAAAATTCACCCTGCAGATCTCAACGGACACAGCACTGCGTTTAGAGCCGCACACTTCTTTTCAGCTCTGCTTCAACGCTTAAAATCTGCTAGCACATTTACTCATCTGATTCTTGTAACCAGCCAAAGAGGTATTTAGTTTCCCGCCTTTCCTCCGAGCTTCTCTTCTTCTTTCAGCTCCTTTAATCAAGGCTATGGTGATATATATCCCTCTTATAGACTGGGCTTCTCCATTAATGCAGTCATACTTGCTGATCAAACTCAAAGGAACAGCGAGCTGATTTTGTGGACAAACACCCCTCCCCTATTCTGACATCATATCAAACTCATCCAATCAAGCTCTAAATTCAGCCCCTTCAGTTCTAAAGAGCCAATCCGAAAAATCCAATTTTGTTCTAACCACTGAAGACGCTGTTCTCTATTTCCCCCTCTCGGATTCGCCGGGGCATAATCAATTATTCGCCAGTGAAAATCAGAAAATGAATGGTTAAACTCTATGCAGTGTTGAACTAGAGGAGCTGAATTTACTCTATTTTTTATCCGCGAAGCATGTTCTTGCAGACGAAGTTTAACCTTTCGTATTGTCCGTCCAACATATAATTTCATACAGGGACAAACTAAAATATAAACTGCATGAGTAGTGGAACAAGTGGTAAACCATTTAGATATCTGTTTTAACCCAGAATTGGGAATATGCCCTTCAGGACCCTCAATTGTACGATAACAAAGATCACAAGACGAACCTTTTGAGCAGACATAATGACCTTTCAAACCATCTTCCGATGTTTGTTCCGGTCCCATCTGTGCCCTGGTGATCAAATTCCCTATATTTGGGCCTCTGGTGTAAGCTATCCGTAAGGGCTTCTGAAAACAGGGGTGGAGGGCTAGAATATGCTAATATTTATTGAGAATAGATCTAATCTTGGAAATATTTGACATATAGGGTAAAATGCCCGTTATCGAATCAGGGTCATCTTGTTTGGCTCTAGGTATTCTCAGCTATTCTCTATGGGTATAGCGTGCTCTAATGTAGGCTTGCTTCACTATGGAACAAGGATAACCTCTATATAATAACCAATGTTTCAAATCTTGAGCATGATGTTCAAATTCTTGAATGGAGCTACAAATGCGACGTAAGCGCAGAAACTGACCATAGGGTAAACCCCGCTTTAAGGCTGGAGGACGGAAACTTGAATAATCCAAAAGGGTATTTCTTTGAACTTTTTTTCTGTAGAGTGTTGAACCTAAGCGGGATCCCTGTTTAAAAATTGTGACATCTAAAAACTCTAATTCTTGTGAGTGAAAATGTAAGGTGAATTTTAGGTTGGTCTTCTGATCATTCAGCCAATCTATAAAAATATGTAAAGCTTCTTCTGTATCATTCCAAAGGAAAAAGATATCGTCAAGAAATCTGGACCATAATCCTATCTTAGAATACCACTCAGAGGGGAATATTATTTGCATCTCAAAATCTGCCAAATAGAGTGTGGCAATCGATGGGGCAACAGTGGCCCCCATTGCAATTCCATGTATCTGATAAAAAAAGTCTCCCTGAAAATGGAAGAAATTCTTCGTCAAGACCAATGACAGCATTTGAAGGAAAAAATCTTTTGGCAGACGAGAAGGTAAAGGAACCTCCAAATTTTTAACCACTTCTAAGGCTTCTGCCTGAGCTATATTAGTATATAAAGCTACCACATCTAGTGATACCAAAATGGCATTCTCAATAGGTTGTTCAATAGCATCTAGTTTTTCCAAAAAATGAGATGTGTCTCGTATGTAAGAAGCCACTTGTTGTGCGCATGGTCTCAAAAAAATGTCGCAAAATTGTGAACGTGGCTCTAACATAGATCCTCTACAAGACACTATAGGCCTCCCTGGTGGAAATGAAAGAGATTTATGTATTTTAGGTTGTTGTTGTTGTTAAGTGCCGTCGAGTCGGAGTCGACTCATGGCGACCCTCTGGATAGCTATCCTAAATTGTGTTCGGTCTTCAGTCAGGCGGCTCATTGTTGACAGACTGGTACCCGTAGCTGCTGTTATTGTAGCGATCCATCTCATTGCTGGCCTTCCTCTTTTGCGTTGACCTTCTATCTTTCCAAGCATGATGTCTTTCTCTAATGATCTCTCTCTTCGCATGATGTGTCCGAAGTATGAAAGTCGAAGTCTTGTCATCTGAGCTTCTAAAGAAAGCTTAGGTTTGATCTCCTCTAGTACCGACTGGTTTGTTCTTCGGGCAGTCCATGGTATACAGAGTATTCGCCGCCAGCACCATAATTCAAAGGCATCAATTTTCTTCCTGTCTGTCTTTTTCACTGTCCAGCTTTCACATCCATATGATGTTATGGAAAATACCATGGCTTGAACAAGTCGAATCTTTGTATGGAGAGAGACATCTCTGCTCTTGAGAATCTTATCTAGGTCTTTCATAGCCATTCTGCCAAGAGCAATGCGTCGTCTGATTTCTTGACTGCTTGTTGCTTCTTTATTGATAGTTGATCCAAGTAGGTTAAAGTTGTTCACGATTTCAATTTCTTCTCCTTCAACGATGAACCTGTTGATTATGCCAGTTGTCATGATCTTTGTCTTCTTTACATTAAGGTGCAGGCCCATTTTGAGACTATGTTCTTTGATTGTGAGAAGCAAATGTTTCAGATCATCTTCACTTTCTGCCAGTAATGTGGTATCATCAGCATAGCGAAGGTTGTTGATGAGTCTTCCACCAATCTTCACACCTCTGTTGTCTTCATACAATCCTGCTTCTCTGATGATTTGTTCTGCATATAAATTAAACAGGTAGGGGGAAAGTATGCAGCCTTGTCTTACCCCTTTGCTTATTTTAAACCATTCTGTTTCTCCTTGTTCCGTTCGAACTATTGCTTCTTGATCAATGTACAGATTGCGCAAGAGAACGATCAGGTGTTCTGGTATACCCATGCTTCTTAATGTGGCCCAGAGTTTCTCATGGTTTACACAGTCAAAAGCCTTGCTATAGTCGATAAAGCACAAATAGATATCCTTTTGGTATTCTTTAGTCTTTTCAAGGATCCATCTCACATCCGCAATGATGTCTCTCGTTCCTCGCCCTTTCCTGAACCCTGCTTGCACTTCAGGTAGTTCTTGTTCTAGGTATGGCTGTAGTCTCTTTTGAATTATCTTCAGTAGAATCTTGCTGGCATGTGGGATCAGAGCGATTGTGCGATAATTTCCACAGTCAGTTGGATCACCTTTCTTTAGTATTGGTATAAACACAGATCTTTTCCAGTCAGTTGGCCATGATGTTGTCGTTCATATTTCTTGGCAGAGCCTTGTAAGTACAGTAACAGCTGCATCAGATTGCTGCAATACTTCCATGGGAATGCTATCAATGCCTGGTGCTTTGTTCTTTGATAAGGCTTTCAATGCTGCTTCAACTTCTTCTTTCATCACCAATGGTTCCTGATCATAAGGTATAGGTTGAAACGGCTGTTGGTCCACTTGATCTTTATCATATAAAAACTCTGTATATTCCTTCCACCTTTTCTTGATCTTCTCAGCATCATTCAACAAACCTTGAGCATCTTGTAACATTCCAATTCGAGGCTGGAACTTTTTCTTTTACTCTCGCAGCTTTAGGAAAGCCGATCTTGTTCTTCCTCTAATAGTTTCTGCTTCTATTTCCTTGCAAGTGTCATTGTAGTACTTTTCCTTGTCCTGTCTTGCTGCACGTTGGAAATCTCTGTTGAGTTCTGCGATTGTCTTTCTTTCTCCTTTGGCTTTAGCTTCTCTGCGTTTCTGGGCAATTTTCAGAGTTTCTTCCGTCATCCATTTTGGCCGTTTTTGCTTTTTCACCTTTTGTAGAGACTTCTCGCTTTCTTCCAGCACAACCTTCTTGATGTCATTCCATAACTCTTCCGGAGTTCTGTCATTTGTATCTAAAGCAGCAAATCGATTTTGCAGGCAGTCTTTAAATTCCAGTGGTATATTCTCAAGGTCATATTTTGCTGCATTCATGAGTGGTTTGCTCTTTTTCAACTTTAGCTTGAGTTTGCATACTAGTAGTTGATGATCTGTACCACAGTCAGCTCCAGGTTTTGTCTTTGTTGATGTTACAGAGCTTTTCCATCGTTGACTTCCACAGATGTAGTCAATTTGATTTTTATACAATCCATTGGGTGAAGTCCATGTGTACAGTCGCCGCTTGTGTTGCTGGAAGAAGGTGTTTGAGATGAATAGATCATTGGTCTTGCAGAATTCTATCAATCTTTCTCCAGCTTCATTTCTGTTGCCAAGTCCATATTTTCCAACTACTTTGCCTTCTTCTTTGTTGCCAACTTTTGCGTTCCAGTCACCCATGACTATCAGATATCCTGTTTGCATGTTCTGTCAATTTCAGCTTGTACTTGTTCATAGAACTCTTCAATTTCATTCTCTTCTGCAGCTGTTGTTGGGGCATATACTTGAATTATAGTTGTGTTGATAGGCAATCCTCGTAGACGAATAGAGATTAAGCGTTCGCTGACTGCATTGTATTTCATTACAGTTCTTGCAAGTTTCTTCTTTATTATAAATGCAACACCATTTCTTCTTTGTCTTTCATTTCCAGCATAGTAGACCATGTGATCATCTGATGCAAAGTGCCCGATGCCAGTCCATTTCAGTTCGCTGACACCCAACAGATCAAGTTGTACACGTTCCATTTCATTCTTGACCACCTCCAACTTCCCTTGGTTCATGCTTCGTACGTTCCATGTTCCAATGTGTAAGACATCTTTACAGCTTCTGACTCTCATTTCATGCGCAGCTACAACAGCAGTCAGACTTCCCGAGGGCTTTGATCCAACCACATCATAAATGCTGGCTTTACTCTGAAAAGTCTTCAGCTCTTCCCCAGTAGCTAGTTGAGTGCCTTCCGACCTGGGAGTCTCATCTTCCAGCACCATAGCACAATTTGTTTTGTTGTAACTATCCATTGGGTTTTCATGGCAAGATACAGAAGTAGATTGCCGGGCCTTCCTTCTGCACAGTTTGAGTTTGGTGTTGTTGCCGTTGTCACAGAAATGTGATCCTCCGCCGTCAACACTATCCCATTCTGCTGCTGCCCAGATGGGTGGTTTGTCTTCGTCTGGCACCTCAGCTGAGACCTGTCCATCTTGGGAGACCCTGCCAGTAGTTAAACTACCGATAGTTTAGCTCTCAGCATCACTGATGCACGCAAGCCCTCACAGCACGACAAGCTGCAAACCAAGTGAGAGGTATTTTAGGTACAGTATAAAAATTAGGAACCAGTGGATATTTTGGTGTCAAGAACTTAAATTCTTTTTTTTGTTAACCAGCCACGATCCAATCCCTCCTGTACTAGATCCATAATCATTGAATGTATTTCTGTTGATGGATCATGATCCAAATGTTGATAGAAGGTGTTATCATTTAATTGGGTTCGAGCAATATTCAAATATTGGTCGACCCATTGTATAACTGTTGCTCTCCCTTTATCTGCTCTTCTTACAATTATATTCGTGTTATGACATAATTCCTTTAATGCTTGCCATTGAGATGTCGTCAGGTTATTGGCAGTATAATATGCTCTAGTATCAGAAAATGATGACTCCATCTGATATAAATCCTGTAAAACCAATTGTTGGAATGTTGAAATGAATGGATCAACTTCTCCCGGAGGAATCCATTTAGATGGTAATCGAACCACTGACCCATCTGATGTTATTGGGTTTGTGAGGGGGAAAAATAGAGAACAGCGTCTTCAGTGGTTAGAACAAAATTGGATTTTTCGGATTGGCTCTTTAGAATCGAGGGGGCTGAATTTAGAGCTTGATTGGATGAGTTTGATATGTGTGGGGGTTTCGTGCCTTTTACTGCCCGCATTAGTAATGCTTTGCCTCTTGTGCACCTAGGGGTCGTATGGTCCTAACACGCATTCCACCCAAGTAGCTCCAACATATGTTCCTTCCCTAGCACCTCTAACGTGCATTATGTAAAAGCGCACTTAATGAACGTTTGCGGACAGACGCAACCTTAGCACACACCCTTGTGATACCTATCCTAACTCTATTTCTTCTTTCAAGAAATGATGTTTGACCTGTGACAAATGAGGAACCCTATAGTTGGCTTATGAACTTTGCCCTTCCTGCATGGTAGCTTCTAAGTCACCCTTGGAGGACATGCTTTCCACCTCTCAGTTGGGGGGATGCGGTTAGTCTGACCTTACCTGCCTCAGGGCAGGTGGTGTAGGATGGCACTAAAGATAAGGATGTTCAGTCGGCCAGAGACTCCAGCGATACTGCTGTGAGCTGCTCTTCATCCTCTAGGGGGTCTGTGGTGGCTATGCCCCCTGGTGTTGGGAGCCTTAAGAGAGCTTCTGGACTTGGGACTGTCCTCTCTGAAATTCCTTTCTCTTTGCAACAGAGGTCTGGTCCTTCTGGCGTGGAAATTCTCTGGGTGCCCTTGGACATAGCCTCATGCTGGGCAGGCTGAAAGTAGAAGTCCTGTGTGCTTACCTTTGGCTAAACATCCCTGGTGAGGAACGCTCCCTGGAAATGGAGAACAGCTAGGAACTATTTGAGATGTTCACTATGCCTTGGATGCTGATGGGCTCTGATGGATGAAAAAGTGCTCTCAACTCCAGAAGATTATACTGCAGCCATCATGACCCACCTATTTCAGAAGGAGGAGATGGCAGCGTAGATTACCAGGGTCTCAACCACTTTTGAACTTGATGGATGTTTCCAGCCTGGAGCAGGAGTCATAGGTACACCCGCTCCTTAAAGAGGTGCGGAACTCCACTACTGTCTTTCTGTTCCCGGAGTCCCTATCTAAAGGGTTAAAGATGTATACAAAGATCTCCGCTTTCCCGAAAGAGGAGCGCGTCGAGTGGTTTGACATTCCCTGGGTGGATGCGCAGGTCACGACAGTTACTAGATGGACCTCCATTCCTGTGGAAGACAGATCAGTCTTAGTGGATTTTCTAGACCACAAGGTGGATTCCTTGCTGAGGAGCCAGTTTGCAGTGGTGGTGACTCTTCTACAGCTGGCGGCATGCACTAGCCAGATGTCTCAAGCCCCGCTCCAGTGGATTCACTCTCTTTCGCCTAATGATACTATCCCTTTTTTTGGAATTGGCTGTGGCCTTCCTTTCTGATGCCATGTATGATCTGGTATGTTTGGTGACCAGGGATGGTGACCTGACAATGGTGTCGTGAAAGTGTATTTGGCTCTGACACTGAGCAGAGGACACATCATCCAAAGCCCAGTTGGCTCAACTGGCCTTTTAGGAGAAGCTTCTGTTTGGAACTGATTTGGAAAAGCTGGTGGAAGACCTAGGCGAGATGAAATCTTGCCACCTCCCGGAAGACAGGTCCAAGGGGCCTGTGAAGTGGGATGGTGCCCCTTCTTTGTTAGCCTCCGCCTGTCCTCCAAAAGCGAGCTGGTCAGATTCCCAGGAGTCTCGGGACTATCATCATAACCAATTGGAACACCTTTCTTCCCCTCTGCTTTCAGCCTCGGGCTCATTCCCATTTCTTTTGTGGAGCATGTGGGCCCAGGGATTTGGTCCCTTCCAGAGGTGGACGTTCCTGGGCTGCGTAATGAAGGTTGGGGGGGGGGGCATTTCCTGGTCCCTCCGGTGGGTGGCACGCTTCACATCTTCTTTCAGGAATGGGTCCGGGTCACCAAGGATTTTGGCTGCTCGACAGCATTCAGTTTGGCTATGTCCTAGAATGCAAAGACCCGATTCTCATATCTTTATCATTTCCTTGTGTGGGTCTGTGATCAAAGGTGCTGCCATGTGGACCACCTTGGACAATTTTCTACGCCTGAAGGCGGCGGCGGTGCCCGCCCCCCGGATGAGCAGGGCAAGGGCAGATACCTCCATCTATTTTGTGCTGCCAAAGGAGGATAGTTTCTTCTTGCTCATTCTGGACCTTAAGAGGGTCAACGAGCGCTTGCATGTCCTGAGCCTGTGAATGGAAACCTTGCACTCTGTGGTTCAAGCAGTGCACTGAGGGGAAATCTCAGCATCTCTGGATCTGGCCGAGGTGTATTTTCATATCCTCATCTGGGTGGATCAGCAGAAGTGTCTGCATTTTGACATGCTTGGCTCTCACTATCAGTTCGCCACCCTCCCTCTTTTGGGCTATTCATGACCCCAAGGACATTTTCCAAGGTCATGGTCATGATGACTGCAGCGCTGCAGTGCCTTGGGATCTGTGTCCATCCCTATCTGGACGACTGGCTCATCTGAGTCCGTTCTTTCTCAGTATCATCTCGGGCGATGTCCCGAATGATGTCCTTTCTGGAACACTTCTGCTGGATGATCAATCAGCAAAAGAACCAGCTGTTGCCTTCCCAGTCCTTAGAAGTTTCTGGGAGCACATTTTGACTCTCTAGTGGGCAGAGGTTTCCTGCCAGAGGAGAAAAGACTGTTGGATTGCCTGGCGCTGTTCTGGGATTATCTTCAACTCCTTGGATTGACGACAATGACCAATAGCGATGATGCCATGGGCACGTGTTCACATGCGACTGCTCCAGTGGCCCTGATTGACTCAATGATTCCCAAGCTCTCAAGCGTTTAAGCACAGGCTTCCACTCCCGTTGATCATGTAGGCCAGCCTGCAGTGGTGGCAGCAGTCCTGTCATCTGAGGAAGGATGTACCACTGGATGATTGTTCCTGGATCCTGCTGTTGACGGATGCGTGTCTTTCAGGCTGGGGAATCCACTGCCAAGACTGTAAAGCCCAAGGCCACTGGAACCACAGGGAAGCAGTGGTCTATCAAGTCCATCGAGACGAGGACCATCAAGGTTGACTCTTTGGCGTTTCCGGCCCCTGGTCTTGGGCCAGGCGGTTTGAGTATTTTCAGACAATCACACAGTGCCGTTTATGTCAATTGGCAAGATGGCACAAGATGCACCGGGGTGGCACTGGAGATGTATCTCCTGTTTGCCTGGATGCAGAAGAATATCTTCGCTTTGTTGACCCAGCACATTGCTGGGGTGGACAGTGTGGAAGCAGACCTTTCTAAGTCGTCACTCTCTGAATTCTGGAGAGTGGGAGTTGAGTCTGGAGGCATTTCAGTTAATTCTGTGCCATTGGGGTTGCCTCAGGATGGATCTGATGGAGACCCGCTCTAAAGCAAAAGTTTACTGCTTCTTCAGTCGCCACATGGAGAAGGGGTCCTAGGGAGTCGACGTCCTGACCCACTCAGCAGCTGCTGTATGTGTTTCCTCTGTGGCCCCTGGTAGGGCGTGTGATTTGGCGTAAAGAGCATCACCTGAGCAGGATTGTTCTGGTAGGCCAGAGTGGCCATGGAGAGCATGATTCGTGGACCTGATGCAGCTCTTGCAGGTGCCTCCTCTTCAGCTGCCTCCATTTTGGGGGCTATTGTGGCAAGGACCGATCGTCCTGAAGGACCCGGCTCCCTTCTTGCCTGCGGCATGGTTCTTGAGAAGAGACTGCTAGCGCATAAGGGCTACTCTCCCAGCAGTGATTATTGTTCTTGATGCCCAGAGGATTTCTACTAAGCTAACATATGTATGGATATGGTGCCTCTTTGAACACTGGTATGGCACACAGCAGTTAGCTCCTGAGGTGGCCAAGGTGTTTTCCCTGTTGGCCTTTCTGCAGGATGGCCTAGAGAAGGGCCTCTCACTTAGCTCCCTGGAAGTTCAGTTGGCAGCTCTTCCCATTTTCATGGTTTGGTGGCGGGCAAGTCTTTGGCCTTACACCCAGACATCTCTCGTTTTCTCCAAGGGGTTCAGCATCTGCAATCTCCCCTTCAGTTTGTGATCCCTCCCTGGGATCTATGTCTGCTGCTCAGGACCCTGATGGCGGCCCTCTTTGAGCCACTGAAGCATACTACTTTCAAGGACTGGCGCTCAAGACTGTCTTCTTGGTTGTGATTTATTCTGCAAAGCAGATCTCCGAGTTGCAGGCTCTGTCTTGCTGAGATCCTTATCTGTCTTTCAAAGGAGGCCATTTCCATTCAGCCTCTGCCTTCTTGCTTGCCTAAAGTGAACCAGATGGTTTGCCTGCCCTCCTTCTCTAAGAAGCAGTGTCGGGGGAAGGATAAAATCTTTGCCTTGTGGCTATCCGGAGTGTGCTTCACTGGTTCTTGGAGGTTATGAATTCCTTTCTTAAGTCAGAGCATCTTTTTGTGCTGTTTGCTAGTCTGTATTGTCTGTAGGTTTGCTAGTCTTTAGGGTCTGTTTGCTAGTCTGACGGGTGTAAAAGCAGTCAGGTCAACTTTGGGGCACTGGATCAAGGAAACTCTTCTCAGCATATCTGTGGTGGAACTGGCAGGATCCAGAGGGTTTGCGTGCCCATTCTACCTGAGTACAAGCGTCCTCATGAGCAGAGCAAAGCTCGGTAGCTCCTGCTGACATCTGTCAGGCAGCAACATGGTCATCACTTTCCACTTCTATCAAGCTTTGCCACTTGGATGTTAACATGCCGGTGGACACAGCCTTTGGCTCAAGTGTTTTGTGAGCTACTGTATCTTCTCCTGCCCACTGGTGTTGTAGCTTTGGTACATCCCACTTGTCTGGACTGGTCTAGCAGGATGATATGAAAGGTGACATTTTACTTACATTTTACCAGTTAATGTCCTTTCCTTGAGTCCTGCTAGACCAGTCCAGGGTCTACCCCTGAAATCAAATTTGTTAGGCTCTTCTGCTGCAGTACCCTTGGGTCCACTATGATTTTATACTTGACTCTGCGGGTTCATCTTCTACAGAAAGCCTTCTGTTTATGTTTTTCTGTACATAGTTCTCGACTGCTGATTTCTCCTTTTTGCTCACGATTGAGGTTGTGGGAGGCTTGCCTTGTTTTCTCCCATATGCTTGTGGACAATTACTGAGGAACCTCTGGTGGCTGAGGCAAATAGAAGTATGAGAGTGATGTCATTGAAACCTGGACTTTTCATTGGCTCTTTGTCTCCACCAATCTGCTGGTAGGGGAACACAACCAACTTGTCTGGACTGATCTAGCAGGACTCAAGGAAAGGACATTAACTGGTAAGTAAAATGTCACCTTCATCTACTCTAGGGTGACTCAATTTTAGTTAACTATGAGGGGAATTTTAGAAGATCTGTCCAAGTGCAATCCAGGACACCTAAGCCAGAACGTCTGAAAAAAAAATGCAGGCATGTCCAAATGCTGACGGGATTTCACAAACCTGGACGTGCCTGATAGGGACGTCTGCAGAGGCATCTACTTAGACATCTCCAGAACTATTTCAGAACCCATATGTCTAGGATATCATAATAGTTAGAGTAGTAAATTAGGAACAGGGCAGGCAGAGTTCAAATCCTGCTGCTGCTATAGTTGAAATTGTGCTGAGTACTGGGGATGATAACGTGCTTTCTTCTCTACACCCTCTGGATGTTTTTCAGTGAAAGCAAGCACTTTTCAGATGCTTGTTCATCACTATGCATGCCTCAGAGCAGGTCTAAAGATGGACATGAAATTGGACATCCATTACATTTATGTGATCAGCCAGGGACGTCCTGGTCCCTAGAAACACAGAAACATGACTGCAGAAAAAGACCACATGGTCTATCTAGTCTGCCCTTCCATATCAAAAACAATAGTCCCCTTTTTACCTTTATTTATTTATTTTTATTTTATTTATTTATCACTTTTATATACCGCACTCTAAAATCAGTGCAGTTTACAGGTAACACTTGTACAGAACAGGAAGCCTGTTATGCACTTACATTGAACGGGTAATACAACTTGGATTTCCAACTGGGGAAACTATCTACAACTAACTACCACTATCTACAGTATACACATTGTTCCTTTTTATTTACAGTATACACATGAGTTGTTTGTTATTTACAGATGGCTGATTGACTACAGCATGGGACAGACACAGAGATCCTTTGTGTCTGTCCCATGCTTTTTTGCCCTAACCATACTTCCAGGTTCCTGGGAACGCATTTGCAAGTTTCCTTCATGCCCCCATTCAGATTCAGACATCCTCACACTGGGGACGTCCCCACAGTGGGCTTCTAAAATGGCTCTGGAGACAAGTCTGTGCTTTGGACGTTTCTATGCCCATTTTCAAATGTCCAAAGCATGAATAAGGCTTTTAAAATGACCCCTTATGTATAATATAAAAAAATTCCACTTCACTTTTGCATCAGAGAAAAATATGTTCTTATCGGACCTTTATGAAACTCAACATTGGCACAGTTTTAAGCCAGTTATATTCATGATCCTTGTTACTCTATTTATAATAAAATCCATTAGGCATCCCAAGGCAGCGGCTATTCATGAATTACACTTTACTGTCATTACTTTTCAATCAATGAAGCCTCTAATCGACACATCATGTTTCAAATGATACTGTATGCACTCATTCTACTTTAGGGTATATTTTATAACATGATGGTGGCAAAAGAAATGAAACTTATCTGAATCACAGCACTATAGAAGCCTTCCAAAGTGTCATGTTTTTTCCGTCTTGGCGGCATTCAGTTTCTCTGTGCTATAATCTCAATTGGTTCAATCAGTTTTAATTCAGACCGACAACCATGTTTTTTGTCAACAAACAAGAAGTAGTGGAATCCCTCTGTCTCTACCAACAACCAGCAAAGATTTGGGCTTTGTCATACTCAATCATATCCAAAAACAAGTTGCTTATTGAACTTAGCAGACAATCTCAGCAGAGTTCTCCAGTTTTATATAAGTGGCCCTAGATAAAGCAACCATGACAACCAATTTTCAAGATTGAGGAGCTCTTCACATCAATCTCTTTATCAATGGCAAGAACACCAAATTGCCTCACTACTGCTCCATCCTCCTGTCCTCCAACTGCCTAGCCCTGAGGCAATGGATGGTTAAGTGATTTTAATCCTGGCTGCCTCCATATCCAGCCTGCTGCTCTAACCACTTAGGATACACCCCCACTCTTCTTCACACATACTTCCATTTCTCTCATAGCAAGAAGCCTCACAAATTTAACAACATTGAAGCATCATGGCTCTCATAATGCCATATTAGCCTTGCCAGAACTGGCTTCCTCTTCTAAAAAGGTTAGCAGTTATATCATTGTGTAGGCTCCAAATGTTTCTAATGTTAATCATTCAGGACTAAGGCAATCTCTTTCATCCCAATTAAAAGTCTCTAGCTCTTACAGCATAGAAATTGAGCAGCGTTTTCTCTCTACTCTAGGACTACCAAGCATGGACTATTCAGGACAATCTAACAGCTACAAGAAAACCATCCACTACACTATACTTACACTATAAAATGGAAACGATTTTCCATCTGATGCTTAATTAATGGTCGCGACCTCATTATGTTTCCTCCTACCACCATATTGCCATATTTATATCATTTATATTGTCTAGGACTGTAAATATCCTCCATCAAAGTGCATCTCTCTTGGGCTGATGCAGTGCACTGCACTGTATTTTAGCTCAACAGTTTGCTAGAATGATCTTGCATAGGGACATTTTAAACAAAGCCAGCACTAAAGCATAGGACAGTGGACATGCAAATGACAGAATGTATAATTGTTCCCAATGTAAAAAAATGCATTGAAATTTAGTACCGTTTTTAACTCTTTACACTGAATCTTTACACCAGCTCAGGGCTGCTGTAAAGTTGCAGCCAGAGCAAAAGGATCATCTGAAGTAACATTCGAGTTTGAACCACTGATTCCCAAGCCTGACATTCACTGACCTCTTATTTGGCAGCCTGGACTCACACAGTGCATTCCAGGATGAACCAAAAAGTGTCAGGTGCTACCATTTTTCAAAATGGCTCATAGAGGCAGGTTCATGGGCATTGTTCCTGCTTCCCAATACTGAAGGTCAGGGGGAGTCTAGGGACTAATTATGGGGTGGCACTGTGCTGTGTAACATTTTTTTTAGTGTCAGGGGTTGGGGTATAGTGGCCACGTGGACCACCAATGTTTTTTTGAGAGGATCCAGGGTGGGATTTAGGTGGCATAAATAAGATTTGTTTTGAAGGGGGGGGGGTTGGGGTGAGGGTGGTTAAGAGATTCGGGGGTTGGGGAGGGTTCTGTGGTCTGGGCCTTTTTGAGTCATCTGAGGTTAAGTTTCACATTACACCTCAGATGACCATTTTGCAACCAGATACTTCAAAGTACAGACCCATGTGCACATGTCTCCTGTGGCTGCCATTTTTGTGTATATTTTTGCACACAGTTATTTAGCTTTCTTTTTTTGCTGCATTTGGGAGCAAAATGGTTTCTGCATCAATGCCCCCTCTGCCTATTTCTTTCGATCTTCCACCTTCTCAATGTCCCATCATTTCATGCCTACTGAAAGGACTCCTTCATGTCAAACCATCAGTGTGGAGGAGCCTCCTGTACAACGGTACCTTAATACTATTCTAACTTCTCTTCTGAAGTTGCCATTTGAACCACTCGTCTATGCGTCACTCAAAAACCTTACATGGAAATGGCCTTTAGGGTAGTTGTTACTTCACCTAGAAAACTAAGGGAAATCCAAGCACTAGTAATCTATGAACCACACATGCAGTTTGTTTATTTACACAAACATACACATACACATTTATCTATATATCTCTACATGAATGGCTTATTTGTTCTTGTTATACCGCTTTTAAAACAAGTTGTCAAAGCAGTCTGTAATATTTATACCCTGCAGATCTATTTCATAACTATTCTCTGTGGCTTACAATAAAACATCCATAATAAAATTACATAAAATAACAAATGCACAAAGACAAAATAGGAGACAAGTCCCAATTCCTGCCTAACTTAATAGGGTCCAATAAAAAAACTAGCAAAGCTGCAAATTAACAAAAAAAGGTAAGCATTTAAGTAAAAGAAAGTGAAGTTTGATATCAGGAAGATGTCTAATTTGTCCAAAACTGGGTTCCATAAGAATTAAACCAGGAAAAGCATATCAAATAGATGATTCTGCCACTAAAAATGCAATAGATCTCATGCAAGTCAATCTGGTTTCAGGTACAGTAGGAACCAGCAATAAAATATTACATTCCAAACACAATAAGTTGGCTAGATAAGATGGCTCAGATCAACTACTGCTTTAAAAATCAAGGTACAAATTTTGAATACCACATACTGGGTAACAAGCAGCCAACAGAATATGCGCACGAATGGTATAATATTGTTATGTTTCACATTACTAAAAATGAACTGAGCAGCAGCATTTTAACAAGCTGAAGCAGCTTCAGCTGATTAGCAGGCAGCCCAAGATAGCATACATTAAAGTAGTCTAACTTCATAAAACCATGGCCTAAACTACAGACCTGAAATTGGCCTGCACCAAAGTATGTCTCAGATATCTTACCAGCCAAAGATAAAAAAAGACTGCTTTCAGAGAGAAGGAAAGTGTGAACATAAGAACGTAAGAAATGCCATACTGGTTCAGACCATGGTCCATCAAGCCCAATATTTTGTTTCCAACAGTGGCAAATCCAGGTCACAAGTACTTGGCAGGTTCCCAAAAAGGCACACGGGTTCCACAATGCTTTTACTGGGGTAAGCAGTGGATTTCCCAGGTCCTTTTCAATAATGGTTTATGGACCTTTCCTCCAGAAAGTTGTCCAAATCTTTTTTTAACCCAGCTACAATAAGAGCTTTTATTATATCCTCCGGTAATGAATTCTAGAGTTTGATTACGCATTGAGTAAAAAAAAAAATTTTCTCTTCTTAGTCTTAAATGGGTTACATTATAGCTTCATTGCATGTTCTCTAGTCTTTTTGATTGCATAAACAATGGATCTACATTTATCTGTTCTACTCCATTCATTAATTTATAGACCTCTATCATATACCACCCCTCCACAGCCATCTCTTTTTCTAAGTAGAAGAACCCCTGCCTTTTAAGCCTCTCCTCATAGAGGTATCCTTCCATCCCCTTTACCATTTCTGTTGCTCTTCTCTGTACCTTTTCTAATTCTGCTATATCTTTTTAAAAATATGGGGACCAGAACTGCAGACAATATTCATAGTGCGATCACGGCAATGGAACATCATTAAAATATCCTTGGTTTTATTCTCCATTCCTTTCCTTATGATTCCTAGCATTTATTTGCTGTCTTAGCCGCCGCTGCACACTGGGCAAAGGGTTTCAATGTATTATCCACAATGACGCATACATCTTTTTCCTGGGTGGTGGTTTCTAAGGTAGTACCTTGCATCGTGTAACCATAGTTTGAGCTGTTCTTTCCTAGATGCATAACATTGCACTTGTCCACATTAAATTTCATCTGCCATTTGGACATTCAGTCTTCCAATTTATCAAAGTCCTCTTGAAATTTTTCACAATCCTCTTGAGTTTTAACAACTTTGAATAATTGTGTATCAACTGCAAATCTGATCATCTAACTTATTATTCTATTTCCAGGTCATTTATGAATATGTTAAAAAGAAGTGGACCCAGTACAGTTTCCTAGGGTACTCCACTATTCACCTTGCTCCATTGAGAAAATAAGCCATTTAGCACTATTCTCTGTAACCGAGGTAGATTGGACCCGGTGCTCCAGGCCCCTCTAACCATCTGCCCATATCCACCCCCCCCCCCACCTTTAGTTCCACCCTCCTTTTACCGACACAATACACATATACAACCGCTCTTGGGAAAACAACCGGTCGCAGCTTTATTAACTTTTATAACATACCTAACATTACAGTCCAAGAATAATCCTCTTAACACTCCAAACAGCGGAACAATGCTATTAGCAAGGTGACACTGCCTCCGCTTCTGCCACGGTCATGCCAACAGCAATCTTCCTAATCCCCTTTCCCCGACCTCGCCATGTAATTAGCAAAAGTCAGCCAGGGGTTGTCTGGGTCGGGGGCACCCCACCCCCGGCCCAAGTATAGCCTAAGACTCCGGACCCCGGAAACCTCTGGGATCCCACCACCAGCACAGAGGACATTAATGTAGGGTTGAGGGCACCTCGCCCCTGGCCCAAGTACAGCCTAAAGCTCCGGACCCCGGGCACCTCTGGGATCCCTCCACTGGCACCATTAATGTCCCGAAGCCGCCCCCCACCACAAAGCTGCGACCAGTGAGCCTCCTGCCGAAGCACACATTCCAAGACCACCTGCCAGTGGTTGATAAGCAATTCAACACCCACTGGGGATAAATGCCCTCTGTCCCCCTATACCACCCTGCACACTCGCTCTCAACTCACGAATGCATGATTAGCTAACGTCCTTGTTCACAGATTCTGATGGCTGCACTGCCGATTACATGCTTTTTTTTTTTTTTAAATTCAGCCAGCAGGCCTTGAAATTATATCAGACCACATCACAACACGCCTTGAAACCTTCGAGGAAGAACAGCAAGATCCCTCGTTGCCACTCTTATCACTTGCTGGCCGATCCACGACCAGGTCGTTGTCCACCCAAATGTAACCATATCAATGCAGGCGTGCACCTTGATCGCTCATGGTGTCCCAGCAAAGGCATTAGCTGCGGCCAACTGAGACCGCACTTGCCTAGCCATAAAAACGACACCGCCGCCAGATCCCGACCCCCATGAGTCCACCCCGGCCACACCATTTCTCGCTAACCATCCCCATAAATGAAGGAATGACCCATCAGCCAACCGACCCTAGGGCTTTGTCCCACATCTGAATGCACACCAGTTAGTATCCATCAATTGCTTGTCCCCTCACCCTCTCGAAGCCAAACACAGCCCGAAAAAAAAACAAACCTTAGAACACCATCTGCCGATGCTTGTAGCTCTTGCAACGGCAACCCTGACACGACCACACCGGTCGCTACCCCAATGAAGGATGAGTGTGTTGCGAACTGACTCGGGCCTTCTCCTACATGCCGCAGCATCATCCTCAGCACAGCTGAACTTAAAACGCGTCCATAGCCGTGCATCCTCATACATAAAGATTCCCCTCCCGAACAGGCATAACTGCAACTAGACCTTCAAGGTGTCCACCGGGCATAACAGGAGTCCAACAATCTCCTTCAATATCTCCCCAATCCCTTACCTTGCTGGTCCGTCTTTGATTTCGCTAGGAGGACCCGCAACAGCCCTTTACACAAAAGCGGAAGTAAGGATGTGGTTGAAAACTACAGGCCGGTTAGTTTAACTTCAGTGGTGAGTAAATTATTGGAAACGCTGCTGAAAGAGAAAATAGTGAGGTTTCTGGAGTCCGGCGGATTACAGGATCCGAGGCAGCATGGATTCACCAGAGGCAGGTCTTGTCAGACAAATCTGATTGATTTCTTTGACTGGGTGACCAGGGAGTTGGACTGAGGGAGAGCTCTAGATGTGGTGTATTTAGATTTCAGTAAAGCCTTCGACACTGTTCCTCACAGGCGACTTATAAACAAACTGAGCACCCTAGGGATGGACCCTAAAGTTACTGCTTGGGTTAGAAATTGGTTGGGTGGGAGGCGACAAAGAGTACAAGTAAATGGATCTCACTCTGAGGAGAAGGATGTTACCATTGGTGTGCCCCAGGGATCTGTCCTTGGTCCGATTCTTTTTAACATCTTTGTTAGTGATATAGCGGAAGGGCTGTCGGGTAAGGTTTGCCTCTTTGCGGATGATACCAAAATCTGTAATAGAGTAGACACCCAGGAAGGTGTAGATAACATGAGGAGGGATCTAGCTAAGCTTGAAGAATGGTCTAGAATTTGGCAGCTGGGATTTAATGTTAAAAAATGTAAGGTCATGCATTTGGGCTGCAGCAATCCAAGGGAGCAATACAGTATAGGAGGTGAAGTACTTTTGTCCACTAAAGAAGAGCAGGACCTAGGCGTGGTTGTGTCTGATGATCTTAAAGTAGCTAAACAGGTAGAAAAGGCGACGGCAAAAGCTAGAAGGATGCTTGGGTGCATACGGAGAGTGATGGCTAGCAGAAAAAAGGAGGTGATAATGCCTCTGTATAAGTCTTTGGTGCGACCTCATTTGGAGTATGGTGTGCAATTCTGGAGACCGCACCTTCAAAAGGATGTGAACAGGATGGAGTCGGTGCAGAGGGTTGCTACTAAAATGATTAATGGGCTTCATTATAAAGCATATGAGGACAGACTTAAGGATCTTAATATGTACACCTTAGAGGAAAGGCGGGATAGAGGTGATATGATTGAGATGTTTAAATACCTCCGTGGTATAAATGTTCAGGGAGAGAGCCTCTTTCAATTGAAAGCAAGTTCTGCTACGAGGGGACATGGGATGAGAGTGAAGGGAGATAGATTCAGGAGTGATATGCGGAAATATTTCTTTACGGAAAGAGTAGTGGATCCGTGGAATAGTCTCCCAGTGGAGGTGGTGGAGATGAGGACAGTGACTGAGTTCAAAAAAGCATGGGACAAACACAGAGGATCTCTAAAGGTAAAAAGTGGACTGTTGTAGTTGTTGTTATGGAAGGACAGACTAGATGGGCCTTGTGGTCTTTTTCTGTCATCATGTTTCTATGTTTCTATGTTTCCTCTGCCCGTACCTGCTGTCGCTGTATACCACCTCCAACCCCAGACTTGCTGGAGTTCGCTACTAACCCACCAATATGGAACGCGCTGAAAAATACCAGGCGTAACCGCCCGGAATAGGGAGGCTTCATACTGTAACATCGCCCCCCAGGGTAAGGCAGCGCAGTGCCTCCCTAGTAACCCATGTGTAATAGGCCACCTGGAGTCAAGAGGCATTGGCCACGAACGCTCCTGCCCCTGTTGCTATTAGCAATTCCCACATCTCTTTCGGCCAATGCTCCATCATTTCTGTGGGACCCCGCATCCTTCCATGTCCCCTTCTGAAGCCAAAGTCTGAAACCGTTCCCATTTGGAACGGGAAAGAGCGGCCGCAATCCCGTTAGAACATTCTGGGATATGCCGGGACTTCTTCCACATTCAGACGCAAACATGCTAATACCACTTCCCTCATTAAGGCTGCCACCCGAATACAACGTGGAGTGTACGTATTGATTACGCTGACCACTGCTGCATTGTCGCCCCACCACACTACCCTGCGGGTGCGAAGCTTATCAAGCCACAACTCCCACGCCCCTACACTGGGAAACAATTCCCGGAAGCCTATTTGCTAGTTAGGCTGGATTCGCGCCAAGCCTGCCACTAGCTGTCCGCACGCCATGCTCCCCGGAAATAATTCCCATACCCATAGACTGGCGATCTCAGGCTATAACGTCCAGAAGTCCTGTTAAAGTCTTTCAACAGACATCCCAGATCTGCAACTCCACACGCATAACCTTTGAGTCCCTAATACGGTGGTGCATTTTACGCACTCCCGAAGTTGACGCCGCCAACTGACGCAGCAACCCCACCATCAGTGATACTGCATTTCCTTCAACACTAATTATGAGGAAGCCAACAAGTTCACCACCAACACCCGCAATCTCGACACCTTATCAAGAAGGAGACGAGCCACCATCTCCCCTAAATCCAATTCCCCATCTAAAAGGTAATCCTAATCACCGGGCCTTCTGTCTTATCACCGCCAACAGCACCCCCAGTTCGTGCTGCAAATCCACAACGCATTCTAATAGCTCCAGACACCTCACTGATTGTGTTGCTCCCATGAACAAATTATCTAACTCCTGAACAACATTCCCCCGGCCTACCTTCCGCCCCCACCGTAACCAGAAAGTACTATGTATTTCAAAGTATGCACCAGAAACTGAGAAGCTCATAGGCATGCATTTTTGAAATAACCTCCCTCATCAAAGCTGAAACCGAGCAATTGAGACGCTGACAGGTGTACTGGCTACAACGGAAAACTGATTCCATATCCACTGCGCCATCAATGCCCTGTGACCCGATTTTCAGACCAATTCAACAGCCCGATCAAAAAAGTAGAACGAACTGTACCCCGCTCCACGGGATGTGATCGTTCACCTGCGCTCCCGACTTAAACAACAAGTTATGAATCAGCCGGAACTTCCGTGGTTCTTTTTTTTTTAAATTTTTTTTTAATGATACCCATAAAGGGGGCTGCGATTCTGCCTAAAGTCAGCTCTACCTCCAACTTATACTTAACCATGCGTGGCAAGTGCCGCACCAAAGGTGAATTACGCGCCTTGGACGCTACCACATTTCCATGTACCGGAATAATAAAACCCTCCTGGAACCCCCCCTTAATACCTCCTTATCTCTCCGCTGCGGGTATTGCCGAAGCCAAGTCCTTAAGGCCTCAAACCACATTAGTGTAGGGGGCAGGCCGCCCATCTCCTTATTGCTTGGGGGGGCCGGCATTGAGGCCTGATGGGACCCTTTTTTTTTTTTTTTTTTACAGTTTGATGCCGAGTG
>CM066036.1:462678451-462716387 GCA_033557465.1 Ichthyophis bannanicus
CTCCCCTACAGACTGAGTACACATGTCAATATTTGCAGTCGAGGAACGGGCAAGAGGACTTGTTAACCTCCCGCACAAATCACCTGCCCCGCTTCCTCCGATCTGTTGTATCACAGCAGCTCCTGCACGACCGGAACGACCCCCACCCGCATTATCCACTGTCCCTCCTTTAGCCCCTTAATCGCGCAGTACATGCCCTGTCTGACATTTCGTCAGCCACAGGTTAATCCCGTGTGCCACATGACAATTTGCTCTCCTCCCCCTTTTTTTTTTTTATGCAGCCCACCTTCTCGTCTTCTTTCCTCTTCTACTTACTCTCCCTTGACTGTCTTCTGCCCTCCAGAAGGAGGAAAATATCTATATATCGCCGCTTCCGAATCCTCAGGTGCAAATTCTTCGGAACTCCCTCCCATAATTCCGAAAAAACGCTATCGACAGAGCTCTACTCCCAAGCCCATTCTCCACTAGCACACTGCTTCCTGCCCCTTGCTCAGCGATATCCGCACCCTACGACGATGACGAAGAATCGGTGAATGAGGATGGGGATGACTCCGAATAGTGGCGCTGCCAACATGAATGCCTCCGTTTCTTGCGCGCTTTACCCCCCGCTCCTTCCCGCGATCTGCTCAGCTACCCAACCTGCCCCCTGTCGGCCTGCAACTCACTTGCTGCCCCCAGATCCGCTCCCATGCGGCCTATGGACGAATCATCGAGTGCCCGCCATCCTCGGTCTGCAGATGCAGCCTGTCCCTACTCGCGCTGGTCTCACTTTCTGACCACTCCCGCCTCGCTGTGTGACTCCTGTGTCCATGCTCTCTGATCGCAGTTGGCCTCCTCCACTATACCTTGCGGCATGCTGATTTCTTATTGCCACCTATGGAGACATGAAAGAAAAAAACAGGGAGGGAGAATCACAGGAGACCCCAAAGGCTGCCAAGCCCCCAACCACTCCGCCCCGAATGGACCTTGGCCCACCCCACGCCCATGTTCCCATGAAGCAGAGAGGGAGAATCACAGGAGACCCCAAAGGCTGCCAAGCCCCCAACCACTCCGCCCCGAATGGACCTTGGCCCACCCCACGCCCATGTTCCCATGAAGCAGAGCCCCCTACTGGTGAATAGTCTCCTTGAACTGCCGGCCAGATCACAGGAGAAATTATAATTTGCCTTCTAAAGCTGGGGGCCCCTCGAACCGACCTTCCCCTGCCCCAAGCCCTATATCCCCCCTCCAGCCGAAGGCATAGAATCCCATTGCCCCGGCACACCCCCTCCACCCTTGGAGTTGCCTACTGCATCCACCTCCCTGCTAACACCCTTTTTCTGCATTGTGCCTCACATTAGCATCCTCTGCTACCCCCCTCCCCCGACCTACCCTCCAAACTCTTGGCCCACAAACAACCCTTGTACCTCTAGGTGGCCCCCCTTGCCCCCAAGCCCATGCCCCTTGAGCCCTACCAGCATTCCTACCCATCCTGCTTCGAGCTATCATCCCCCTTCGCCCCCTTAGAGGCCCCAATGGACCTCTAACCCCTAGAGGACTCACCCCCTCCCCCCCACTTTCGACTTGTCTTCACGCCCTGCCCAGCACTTCCGCCTGGCCCTGCCAGCCCTTATGCGCAGGCATCCGGCTATATCCCTTGTTTTTAGTTATTTATTTATTTTAATTCTATGGGGGTTTTTTTGTTTTTTTTAATGGTGCTGAAGCAAATTATGGCTAATTAACCCACCCAATGTCCCGAGGAGCTATTGGGAAATGACCCAATCCACCCAAGTCTCTACCCTCCTGCTATACCACAGAAGGTTCCGCAAAATGTAACCCGCACCCAGCCGCCTCCATACCTAGCCCTCCCCCAAAACAATCCCAAACCTCCACACTAACTCTGTACCCCCAAGTATTTAATTATTTATTTATTTTTTTAATTTTTAATTAATACATTTTATTTTTATTCTGCCACTTGGACAACACTCGTCTCCTTTTTATCGTGCCCGGTGTAATCCTGGAGTCGTCCGGTAATGCCTCCACGGGCCCACTGTCTCTGCTCCGGCCGACCCTAACACTCAATTAACGCTCAATTAACGACCTGATGGTCTTCAGAAAAAAACTAAAGACGTTCTTATTTCAACAGGCCTACAACATGTCCTGAACTGCAATGCATTCCACCATTACCTGCATAACCAAAATGTAGTCAAGTGTAAAATGTATATATGTAAATATCCCTCTGGCGCCCCCCCCCCCCACTAACTGTGTGTTGTGCATTTACCCATGAATCACACAGAACATCTAGTGAAAAAATTTAAGCATTGATCAGACAACTATTAACATAACCCTGTAAATCATGCTGTAATTTTTAAATCTGTCTTTGATCTGACAATCTCCGTCACACAATCAAACCGCTTCTGATCGCTGGAAGTAGCGGTATACAAATGTATGCTAAATAAATAAATAAATAAAATAAATGCAAAAAGCGAGTTCTGAAAAAAAGCTTTATGGGCAGTTTTTCAGAAGAAATAGCTATAGCTCAAGAAAGAGTAGTTACTCACCTGTAACAGGTGTTTCTCCAGGAGCAGCAGAAATCAGTCCTCACATATGGGTGACGTCGGCGGAGCCCCCATGCGGAGCATTTCCCCAGCTTTCAAAGAAAGCCTTTGGGAATTCAGGCACGCATGTGCGGTCCCCTTCCCGCCCAAAGGTGCCATCTTGCTCAGTCTAATGACATAGCTAAAAGACAGCACAAAAAGAAAATGACTATATACAACTGCAACTCCAAGGGGAGGAGGGAGGGTCGTGAGGACTGATTCCTGCTGCTCCTGGAGAACACCTGTTACAGATGAGAAACTACTCTTTCTCCAGGACCAAGCAGGAAGTCAGTCCTCACATATGGGTGACTCCCTAGCTCTGGGCTACCAGGAACCCAGGCTGAAAAATAGAGCTCCCTCTAGAGCCTCAGCAACAGTGAGAGAATCTTCTCTGAGACCACACCTGAAACGGTATAGCCCAACACCAGGGCCGGAGGGTAGGAGTTGCCTAAACCTCAAAGAGATTACGGAGTACCACTTGCCCGAAAGCACTGTCCCTATGGGACTCCCTCTTGAGGCAGTATTGGTCCGCAAAAGTTTGGCTTGAAGACCAAGTAGCGGCCCGGCAGATGTCTGCCAACGGAACAGAACGGAAGTGAGCTACTGATGCGTCCTTCGCCCTGACCCGGTGGGCCATGACTCGACCCTTCAGGGAAAGGCCGGCTGCCCTGTACGCCCAAGCAATACAGTCTGCCACCCAAATGGACAACGTATGTTTAGTGACAGGCAACCCCAATTTATTAGGGTCAAAGGAAATGAAGAGCTGAGAAGCCCTTCTATGCAACTGCGTACGTTCTAGGTAAAAGGACAGCGCCCTTCTACAATCCAGGGTATGCAAGACAGTTTTGGCCCTACTGGCGTGCGGCCTGGGAAAGAACGTCGGAAGTACCACCTCCTGGTTGAGGTGGAAGGAGGACACTACCTTTGGAAGGAACTTAGGATGAGTCCGCAAGACTACCCTGTTCCTATAGAACCTGGTATACGGCCTATCCGAGACCAGGGCCTGAAGTGAGTGCCACAAGGAACAACACCTTTCAGGAGAGGAAACGTAAATGGCAGGTTGCCATCGGCTCAAAAGGTGGGCGAGTCAGTTGCTGCAAGACCACAGTGAGATCCCACTCAGTGGGCCGGTGGACGAATAGGAGGCTAAGCAGAAGCAGACCTCTGAGAAAGCGAGACACCAGAGGGTGGCCTGAGGAGAGATTGTCCATCCACTGGCGAGTGCGTGAGCTGAGAGGGCACTGAGGTGAACCCGGACAGAGTTGGACTGAAGTTCCTAGGATAGAAAGGTGGAGCAGGTATTGTAGCACCACCTGGACAGAGCAGAAGGGGGTCCTCTTGCTGTTGAGAACACCAAGTAGAGAACCTACGCCACTTCAGGAGCATAGGCCTTCCTAGTGGAATGCGTCCTGGAGGCCAACACCACCTCTTGAACCTCCCTTGATAGGAGCAAGGGAGCAAGGACTAGCCTTTCAGCAGCCAGGCCATCAAATTTAGGGATTTGAGGTTGGGATGCAAGAGGGACCCCTGATCCTGAGTCAGAAGGTCAGGCTGCAACCCCAGAGGAAGTGGAGTATCCACTACCAACTGCAGAAGAAGAGGGAACCACGGCTACCTGGGCCACCTGGGGCTATTAGGATCACCGTGGCTCGGTCCTGCTGGATTTTGAATAGAGTCCGGGCCACCAGAGGTGTGGGAGGAAAGGCATACAGCAGGCTCTCTGACCAGGGGATCAGGAATGCATCTGGCGCTGTTCTCAAGGGATGCGGGTGCCTGGAACAGAACCCGGGTAGTTGCCTGTTCAGCGGACTGGCAAAAAGATCCATGGTCGGAAGACCCCACTTCAGAAAGATCTGTTGAACTACCAGAGGATCCAACTGCCACTTGTGAGGCTGAAGGAGTCTGCTTAGCCTGTCCGCCACGTAGTTTTCCTGGCCTGAGAGGTAGACCGCCCTGAGGATCATGCCCTGATTGACAGCCCAGGAGCAGAGAGCTTGTGCTTCCAGGCACAGAAGTCTGGATCCTGTGCCTCCCTGCTTGTTGACGTAGAAAATAGCCACCTGGTTGTCCGTCTGAACTAGGAGAGACTGGTGAGACAGGATCTGAGAGAAAGTCCATAAGGCTAGTCGAATGGCCCTCAATTCCAACAGGTTGATCTGCTGGGCGGCCTCCCACAGAGACCACAGGCCTTGGGTGCAGGCCCCCTGGCAGTGTGCCCCCCAGCCCTGCAGGGAAGCATCGGTTGTCAGTACCTGAGTGTGTGGTGGAGGCCTGAAAAGGAACACCCCTGACCAGATTTGGGAGATGCCTCCACAAGCGTAAGGAGTCCACCAAGAGTTTTGGACACCTTTATTCTGTCTGACAATTTCCCTGTGGCCTGCAGCCACTGCGCCCTGAGGTGCCACTGAGCCGGCCTCATGTGCAGCCGGGCATGTGGGGTGACATGCACTGTGGAAGCCATGTGATCTAAGAGCCGGAGGAAGTGTCTGGCCGAGACCAGAGAGTTCGCCCGAAACTGGCCGGCCAACTTTATCAGCCTGTGAGCTCTGTCCACAGGCAAATAGGCCTTTGCATGGATGGTATCCAATCTTGCCCCTATGAACTCCACGTCCTGTGAGGGGACTAAAGTGGACTTGGGGAAGTTTATGACGAACCCCAGGTGCTGAAGCAGGGATATGGTTCTGATGGTGGCCTGCCTGGCCTCTTGTGGAGACTGGCCCCTGATTAGCCAGTCGTCCAGGTAAGGAAACACAAAGATCCCCTGGTTCCTGAGGTAGGCCGCAACCACCCCCAGGCATTTTGTAAAACCCTGGGAGCGGAGGTGAGGCCAAAAGGAAGCACTCTGTACTGGAAGTGCTTTCCTCCCACCACAAATCTGAGGACTTGTCTGTGACTTGGATGGATGAGGATGCGAGTACAAACATCCTTCAGGTCTAAGGAGCATAGCCAATCTCCCTGCTGGAGGTAGGGCAGTAAGATTCCAAGGGTAAGCATCTTGAAACTTTTCCCTCTCCAGAAACTTGTTCAGATTTCTCAGGTCGAGGATGGGTCTGAGGCCTCCTGTTCTTTTTGGTACCAGGAAGTACCTTGAGTAGAAGCCTTGCCCTTCCAGCTGGTGAGGCACTGGTTCCACCGCCTGGTCCCTTAGTAGACCTTCCAACTCCTGAAGGAGTAAGTTTCTGTGCAGAGGGGGTCTTGGAGGCTCCCCTGGAAAGTAGGAGGGGGGTATCTGGGTGAAGTGGAGCAGATAGCCCCTTTTCGATGATGCTTAACACCCAAGTATCCCCTGTGATGGCTGGCCACCTGTCTGCGTACAGGGTCAGCCGACCTCCTGTGCCCTGGAGAGGAGGAGAGGCTATACTGGCATAGTCAAAAACCCCCTCCCTGCTGAGCAGGAGCCGGAGTAGGAGGCTTGGGAGCCTTCTGCCTACGGGGCCCATGACCCTGCCCCTTGGCCTGCTGGCCCTATTGGGGAGCTGCAGAGGCCTGGTAGTGAGG
The DNA here is from genome assembly GCA_033557465.1 of Ichthyophis bannanicus. NCBI lineage: Eukaryota > Metazoa > Chordata > Amphibia > Gymnophiona > Ichthyophiidae > Ichthyophis > Ichthyophis bannanicus. The sequence goes on from CM066036.1 coordinate 462,684,526, forward strand.
GTAGGTTTTGTAGGCAGCGGTCTTCCTCGGGTAAAAGGTCTTTTTCCCCGAGCCCTTCTTCTTCTGAGAAAGGGCAGAGGTCTCCCAGGACAGCCTTGTCCGGGTAAGAGTCTCGGTCTTGAGTTCTGCAGCCTTTTCGGCCATGGGCTTGCCAAAGAGGTTTTCACCTCGGCAAGGGACATCGACCAACTTGTCCTGTACCCATGGCTCGAAGTCCGAGGATTGTAGCCAGGCCTGGCGGCGTGCACCGATGCCGGCCCTGCTACCTGGGCCGAAGCCTCAAATCCATCGTAGGCTGCTCGAGATATAAACTTCGAGCACTCTCGAATACCAGAAGACAAGGCCTTGAACCTCTGCAAAGGTTCCTCGGACAGACCAGCAGAGAACCCGGCAATCTCCTTTGCCAGGTCTCGAAGGTACATGCCCATGTACAGCTGGTAGGTCTGGACACGGCAAGCAAGCATACAGCCCTGGAAGCACTTTCTACCGAGGGCATCCAGGTTCCGGGCTTCCCTGCCAGGAGGCACTGAGGAGTGCATCTTCTGACTCTTCAGGCGATGCATGGCCGATTCCACAACCACCTTATTCACCTACCACGCCCTGCCCTTCCTCCCCCCCTGTGTTTCTTTGTCTAGCTCTGTAGCTTCTGTCCTTTTTTGTCTCTCTCTATCTCTCACTGGCTCTTTCCTGTTATTAAATGGCGTTCTTTTCTCTCTTTTTCTTTTCCTGCGGCTGCCTTTTATTGTACACTGCCCTGATACTTCGGTCTTGGGCGGTATATCAAGCCTGAATATAAATAAATAAATAAAACCATGGAGTGGTGTGGTAGCTGTGCCTTTTGAAACCCGGGACTCTTGCGGACTCAATAGATGGAATTGACCCACTTGCTTAGAACCGGCATCGAGGCCGGCGCCTCCCACATGCGGAACAGCAACCGCTCCAGCATTGGAGGAACCGGGACAGTAAAGGCCTCCTTGGGAGGAGAGTCATACTGCAGAGCCTCGAGGCTCCTCCTCGCGGTCCGCAGGGAAGGCCAGTGCTTTGGCCATGTCCCTTATGAAATCCGAGAACCTGGTATCCTCCGGGGGGGGGGGGGGGGACTTTGTCCAAGGCTCGGATCCTGGTGAGTCCGAAGGGACGTACCGAGTCCGGAAGGTGTCAGGGGACTCCTCCTCCTCCATTTCCCATGCCGATTCCTCCGAGGAGGAATCGAGCGGCAACGACGCCATCCGCCCCAATGCCGAGGGAACCGGCGTCGACGACCTCGGTCGCGAACGAGAGGCCGAGGGTGACCTTGGCCGAGGATCGACTCGAGTTCGCATGGTCTCGGGGATCGGCTCAGCCTCCGGGGTCGACCTGGACGTCGATGTCCTGGTGGTCGGGGCAGATGTGCCAGTGAGACCGGCGATCAGCACCCGCTGCTGCTCCATGAAGGCAGACAATCTGCTCTCCAAGGCTGTCAACCTGAGTCCGAGCTCAGGAGACCCAGCAGCCTCCGATTCGGGCCCCAACGGCGTTGGGCCCGACGTCGGCTCCCCCGGAGGCGAGTCCACGAGGACTACAGTACTCACGTGACTCGGGGCCTCCGACTCTACACGAGGATGCTTTGCAGGCCTCTCCGACTCCGAAGACCCGGGACCGCGATCGGGGCTATGCGACCTGGCCCTCGAGGAGCCAAGAGCATCCACCGATGCCGCCCTCGCGGGTTTCTTCTTCCTTCGGTGCTCCCTCGAGGGGGACTCCCTTTCAGAGAAGCCCCGACGATGCTCGGGGTCAGACTCCCGAGACGTCGAGGCCTCTGACGAAAGTCCGGACCCGTCCAGAGGCAGATTCAGAGAAGATCCTCTCATGCTGGTGCTGATTGCTCCGTAATGCCTTGGAAGACATTTTGCCACAGGGGCTACAGACCGTAGAATCATGGTCTGGCCCCAGGCACTGGAGGCAGCAGTTGTGTGTGTCGGTGAGAGACATCAGTTTCTTGCACTGATCACACTTCTTAAAGCCACTGGGAGCCATCGGGGGAAAAAGGGCCCCTGCAAGATCAAAAAATTGGGCTGCCAGGGAAAAGAAAAAAGGCGCGAACGCAGTCTCTAAGGACAAAAACCGAAAAAATAGATCCGGGCTCGGTACCGGTGTACTGAGTACCGGTGTACCGAGTCCAGGCAGGAAAGGAACCGACGTCGAACCGAAGAAAAAACTCGACCCAACGCAGAAAAATCAACTTTTTTCACGTAGGGCTCCGCGCGGAAAAAGAAGAAGACTGAGCAAGATGGCACCTTTGGGCGGGAAGGGGACCGCGCATTCGTGCCTGCATTCCCAAAGGCTTTCTTTGAAAGCTGGGGAAATGCTCCGCATGGGGGCTCTGTCGACGCCGACGTCACCCGTATGTGAGGACTAACTTCCTGCTTGGTCCTGGAGAACCGTAGTTATTTTTCCAAGTGCAAACTTCAGTGAGTTCAATGCCACTCCCCTCCAGCCCAACCACTTACTTGAGTGTATGTGAGCATTGGCCTGTTCCCCCCACACCACCCAATCCTTCAGCACCTTGACTCACCCCAGGGGTACCAGAGTATGATGGAGACAGGAGTGATCCCATTTACTCCTGTCTCGGTGAGTGCATATCTCTCTTTTTTTTAAACTTTTATTTTTAAAATGATACATCCAAGCAACAACAGACCTCAAAGACTTCCGGAAAATGCTCAAAACAACACTCTTCACAGAACACTACAAGGACATCACATGATCTGTCCAACGACATCTCTCTCTGCCCACCAATTCGTAAAAATGTTAAATAGTTTCTGTACATAGCTCCTACTGTATATAGCTCACCATGAAATCAACTACAGCCATTCACACACAGACACCTCAATTTACCACTGCATGCCCACACCCACGCATTCTACCACTTGATTTGTTGATATGTAAATCCGCATATAAATCCTTTTAAATAAATAAATAAAACATGAATCACAGCAAATATGGAATACATCATTGCCAAAAAGAAGGAAAAAAAGCCCACTATATAAACCACATAAACACTGCTAATTAGTTCCCAATATAAGGAAACAAGGGGGGAATCAGGAAAAGAAAAACTAAATGGGAAACCCCGAAGGGGTCCTATTAGAGGAAACATAACATTAATACAAAAGGAAGGCAGAGACTTATCTGTCAGCCGATTGGGGCAGCATTACATCACATCTTTCCTTGTAATCAAAAATTCAAAGAGCTGCTTGGGGTCAAAAAACAATACTTGCAAAGAAATTTCAACACAAAAGTAGCTCCCAGGGTGAATACTCTGGGCTAAAGGCCCAGGAATTCGTTCCTCGTTAACAGGGTAGCTCGAGAAAGATCAGGATAAACATGGACATGAGACCCCAGAAACTGCTCACTGAAGTATTTGAAATACAATCTAAGAATCAAATTCCTATCTGATTGCAAAGCAAAGGTGGCTAGTAAAGTCGACCACTCAGTCACCACTTCGTCACCACTTCTAGGGAGCTCTCTAAGAACCCTGTAAGGTCTCCCACCCCCTGTTGGGCTCCATTGAGACCATGCACCTGGGAATCCAGGCCCAGATACTGTACCTGGGTCAGGGGAGGAAGATCTTCCTGAGAGATTTTTAAGTATCTTGGAAGTATCTTCTCACCCATCTCAGGGGAGATAAAGCAGGAGATCTAAGAAAATTTGAAAGTCTTAAAATTGTTCTTCCGGACTTGATTTTCCAAATATTCTGCCTTCCTAGATAGCAACATACTGTCCTTAATCTGAGCCACATTCACATCCCGGAGAAGTCCCAGTTGTTCCTCAAGCTGGGCAATCTTCCCACCTTGCTCACTTTGTACTTGGATACCTCCACCATAGCAGCTTTAATCTGAGAAAGTTCCACATTCACAAAACCCACAACAGATGGAAGAGAGGAGTACAAAGCTGACAATGTCATCCCACAGTGAATCTAAAATAAACACAGCAGGTCTTAACAGTCCACCAAGCCCGGAGGCTTCACCAACCTGCAAGCTGCCTGCAAACACTCCTCCAATGGAAAATATGCCCCTGTCGCTGCTCCTTCTTCTCCCATTACCTCAGCTTCAGGTTGAACTATTGCTAGCATACCCTCTTCACCTCATCTCAATGGCATGCTCGTCAGTAGGCTGGGGGGAAAGCACATTAGTAGCAAAGCTAGCATTTCTGGGTTGCAGTGGAGGCACTCGTTGTTTGAATCACAAGAAAATCCACGATAAGCTTAGAGCCGTGGAGGACACCTCACGCTGCTCCACCTAAGATGCTGCTCCAACTCCTGGTGCCGAGAACCCGCATGACTCCAGACTTTCTGCACAGATACAGATGGAAAAGCTGAGCCTGATGATAGACTGGCTTGTTTGCACTTCCTGCAACCCATCAGAACCAGGCATAGTTTCACAAAGTCCCATGCCAAGGTAAGTCAACAGCTAGCATGCAGCTCCAAAGAACCTTCCTACCACTATCTTATCTTGCCCCCCCTCCCCATGACTGCATATCTCAAAATGGTACTTGCTGGCATCTGGCAGTAGTCTCATGGTAGTACCACTATTATTATTATACATTTATAGAGCACTACTCGCCACACACAGCACTGTACAAACACAGAAGAGGACAGGCACTGCTCCTTAGAGTTACAATCTAATCAAGACAAACAAGACAAAGAAGGTGTAGAGGAGGGAAACAAACAACAAGAGAGACACAAGGCACAGAAGATTAGGAACCAAAGGCAGCCTTAAAGAAGTGAGCCTTTAGCAGAGATGAAGAGGGCGAGTGATGAAGCCTGATGAACAGCTTCAGGAAGAGAGTTCCAAGCATAAGGAGCTGCAAGATGAAAGGACCAAAGTCTGGAGTTAGCAGAAGAAGAAAAGGGCAAAGATAGGAGAAGGCTTGAAGAAGAATGAAACTCACGAGGAGGGGGATAGAGGGAAAGGAGAGAAGAGAGAGCGGAGCAGCAGAATGAATGCCTTTAAAAGTCAAAAGGAGGAGTTTGAATTGAATTCGGTAACGGAGGGGAAGCCAATGAAGTGATTTGAGAAGAGGGGGTGATATGAACAAAACAAGGCTGTCAGATTCCCAAATAAGGGCACATGCAAATAAACCTATGCATACGGACGATGGACAAACTATCATACAGAGTCATAGATAGATATATGGACTCTCCCGAACAGATGCCATCACCAAAGCAAAATGCCTAAAAATCGAACAGGCGATATTTGAAATGATTCATTAGCTAGAATGGTGTCACAAGAATCCACTGATGAAGTAACTTCTGAGTTAGTAACATCCGCCTTTTAAAAAAGAAGATGCCAGAATATCTCAGAGGTTTGCTGCATGTTCTCTTGCTGCCTGCTTTTTTTTTTAGAAGCATGCGGTACTCATATCTTTGCTCTGTCCATGTTAGCTTTTATCTTCTTCCTCTTTTGACTCTTTAATGTTCAATATAATTTAGTGGCTGATACACTTCCAAAACTATTCCAATTCCTAGCCTCCCTCTTCCAGTTCTTTCTTTTTTTTTAATATTTATTCAATTTTCATGATTAATTCTGTGACTTACATCTTGTACAAAAAATAATGAAGAAAAATCCACAAAAAAAATCCACAATAAAACTGTCATTAAGGAGAAAGAAGCAAGCACAAATTTTCAAGCAACTGTCAAATTATACAGTACATTTGAAAAAAGCTGACAGTAAACCGACCAAAGTCATATTATTTTTAGTAAGCTTCAGCAGCAACCAACTGACCATGCTGGGGGCTGAAGATACTTGTAACGTCTGGCAGCCATATCGGAGACAAACTGGGCAAGTTGAGCATAAAATACATTTCTCACTTTGATATTTTAGCACACATTTACAGTAGAAATTAAGCCAAAAAGGGTACCCAGCTACATGTGCTTGGCCAGCTCCTCCCACGGAACTCCTCCACCAGCGGCAAAAGCGCCTATTTAATACTAGAAGCCACAAAGTGCGTCAACTGACGCAAATGGATCTTCGAAGATGTATACCAGTGCCACTGCTAGAACCATGTCAAGTCATGTTCCATGACTCTGTTAGCAAGGTCAAGATGTTCAAATATGTGCACTGAAAATTAATGACAGATGCACCACCTAGCGGGAAAATGAATTTATACCTAGAAGCCCCAAAGTACGTCAATTGATGCACTCAATTGTCTTGGATGCGTCAAGTGACATACTTTGGGGCGTCTAGGTATAAATTCATGTTCCCACTAGGTGGGGCATCTCAATCACTGTTTGCAGTTTTACTCCAAACATTACAAACAATAAACACATGATGACGTCATGTAATGATGTCAAATACAGCAAGTATTTAACAAATAAGTAACTTCACATTAATTCACATCTGCAATTCATGCTAAATGCAGTCATTGTGATAATGCGTCAATTGACGCACTTGGGGCTTCTAGGTAAAATTCCTTTTGGGGCTTCTAGTGTTAAACACCAGTGCGCTCTGGGCGCGCCTGCACCTGAGGGCCCTTTGGCATGGCCCTTAGGCGGGGAAATTAGGAAGCACAAGTGATTCTAGACCCAACAGCAGAACAGACTAAACATCCACACCAGTCTACGGTAGCTCCAGACCAGAAAAACCCACATCCAGGATCCCCGACTCCAGTGCAGGCTCACCACCAGATGAAACCAAGTGACTCTTTCTTATCTTTGCACCTTACAATTACCGGTCGCTAACCTCTAGCAGCCTAATCTACACTGTATTGTATTGACCTACCCTGAGCTGTTCCTCATATTGTAAATGATTATCTGACTGTGAACTATCTCTCATGATTATCTGATTGTGAACTCTCTCTCATAAGGTAACTGACTATCTGACTGTGAACTGAAACCCAAGCGCACCCTTGTACACCCTATCCTACTACTGCTATTTAAACAATCTCCTCACCATGGATACGAAAACCACACTTTGGTTAAAATACACTATCTATATCCTATCTGGTTCACAGATGAAGAACCAGGAGCAGACCTCAGAAAACACCCACAAATAGGAACAGAAGCGAGGGACATCTTGAACAATTTTCAGAAGACTGTGTTCGTGAGAAACTAGCTCGACTTAAAGTAGACAAAGCGATGGGACCAGATGGGATACACCCTAGAATACTGAGGGAACTTGGGGACGTTCTAGCTACTCCACTGACTGACCTTTTCAATGCCTCGTTGGAGTCGGGAGTGGTGCCAAAGGACTGGAGAGAGGCTCATGTGGTGCCTTTACACAAAAGCTGAAGTAAGGATGTTGGTTGAAAACTACAGGCCAGTTAGTTTAACTTCGGTGGTGAGTAAATTATTGGAAACGCTGCTGAAAGAGAAAATAGTGAGGTTTCTGGAGTCCAGCGGATTACAGGATCCGAGGCAGCATGGATTCACCAGAGGCAGGTCTTGTCAGACAAATCTGATTGATTTCTTTGACTGGGTGACCAGGGAGTTGGGACCGAGGGAGAGCTCTAGATGTGGTGTATTTAGATTTCAGTAAAGCCTTCGACACTGTTCCTCACAGGCGACTTATAAACAAACTGAGCACCCTAGGGATGGACCCTAAAGTTACTGCTTGGGTTAGAAACTGGTTGGGTGGGAGGCGACAAAGAGTACAAGTAAATGGAGCTCACTCTGAGGAGAAGGATGTTACCAGTGGTGTGCCCCAGGGATCTGTCCTTGGTCCGATTCTTTTTAACATCTTGTTAGTGATATAGCAGAAGGGCTGTCGGGTAAGGTTTGCCTCTTTGCAGATGATACCAAAATCTGCAATAGAGTAGACACCCAGGAAGGTGTAGATAACATGAGGAGGGATCTAGCTAAGCTTGAAGAATGGTCTAGAATTTGGCAGCTAGGATTTAATGTTAAAAAATGTAAGGTCATGCATTTGGGCTGCAGCAATCCAAGGGAGCAATACAGTATAGGAGGTGAAGTACTTTTGTCCACTAAAGAAGAGCAGGACCTAGGCGTGGTTGTGTCTGATGATCTTAACGTAGCTAAACAGGTAGAAAAGGCGACGGCAAAAGCTAGAAGGATGCTTGGGTGCATACGGAGAGGAATGGCTAGCAGAAAAAAGGAGGTGATAATGCCTCTGTATAAGTCTTTGGTGCGACCTCATTTGGAGTACGGTGTGCAATTCTGGAGACCGCACCTTCAAAAAGATGTGAACAGGATGGAGTCGGTGCAGAGGGTGGCTACTAAAATGATTAGTGGGCTTTATTATAAAGCATATGAGGAAAGACTTAAGGATCTTAATATGTACACCTTAGAGGAAAGGCGGGATAGAGGTGATATGATTGAGATGTTTAAATACCTCCGTGGCAAAAATGTTCAGGGAGAGAGCCTCTTTCAATTGAAAGCAAGTTCTGCTACGAGGGGACATGGGATGAGGGTGAAGGGAGATAGATTCAGGAGTGATATGTGGAAATATTTCTTTACGGAAAGAGTAGTGGATCCGTGGAATAGTCTCCCAGTGGAGGTGGTAGAGATGAGGACAGTAACTGATTTCAGAATAGCATGGGACTTACAGAGAGGATCTCTAAAGGTTTCTAGGTGACTGTTGTTGTTGATATGGTAAGACAGACTAGATAGGCCATGTGGTCTTTTTCTGTCATCATGTTTCTATGTTTCTATCCAGCCTAACAATCATAAATCATGCGTTTAACCCAACCCAAAACTACCATATCCCTACCATCTACACACCCATCAGACACCCCCCCCCCCCCGTCCTCAATCCCCCACGATACCTATACTTTAATAGACCAAATCGGAACAGACTTATCAATATCCATCTCTCAACAACCCTCACAACACACCCAGACCCTACACCTACACAACATAAAAACCTAGAACGTTACCTTATTAATGCAAGGTCTATAAGGAACAAGATACCAATCATTCAAGACCTATTAACTGATAACACACCTGACCTTGATTGCATTACTGAGACATGTCTCTCAGACACAGGCTCAGTATTAATAACCCAAGTGAGATCCCCAGGCTACGACATATTTCATTCACACAAAAAGAGGGGGAGGTGTCCTTGTTTTGATAAAGGAGAGCCTAAACGCCTCACTTATAAAATCTAAAAATATAGGCGACATTGACATACTTACACTAAAATCCAATTCTTTAAACATCTGCCTCACATACAGACCCCCCTCCTCAATTGTAGACAACCAAGATATCATATCAGAGATCCTATGTTCATCCACTGACAGGAACCCATTAATCCTGTTAGGTGACCTCAACTTACCATCACTATCACAAAACTAAGCTTCACCTTTCCTAACCACCATCAGTGACTTGGACTACCACCAAATCATAGATTCACACACCCACATTAAGGGTAATACACTTGACTTGGTGTTCCTACCAAAAGTAATATTTAGAAAATACAACCCCTCCACTCTCGAAATACTACCTGTTCCCTGGTCAGCCCATCACCTCATAAAATTCCATTTCCCTACCTATGACAATCCCACTACTACAACAACGCCTGACCCACCTCAGAGAAAAGATAAGAAATTCAACAGAGAAAAATTCCTTAACCAAACACTCCAACAACTCACAAAAAATCCAGTGAGCCTGGATGAAGCTATAACTTCCTGGAACGCTACCATATCTAAAGCATCACTCATAGAATCTCCCTCCAACAGCAACAAGAAAATGAAGAACTCCGCTTGGTTCAGACCTGAACTTAAGCAACTGAAAACCAACTTACGTAAAAGTGAACTCAAATGGCGATACACAAAATCCCCTGACCATCAATCCCAATACATGGCCAAGCTCAAACATTACAGAGAAACCATTACCTCTGCCAAAAAAGACTACCACCACTCCCATCCTATCCAAGTCTCTTAACCGCCTAAGAGAGCTATTTATTATATAAAATCTCTCACTAACCAATCATCAAACACAGACTCCCCATGAACAATCCACCGACCCACAAAACCATAGCAAACCACTACAAAGACAAACTGAAATGTCAAACAGCTCCAAACAAATGAACCTATCTGCCCAGACTTAACACCTAACACATGCTGGTCAGATTTTGCCCCCACCTCAAAATATACACTCGCAAACCTCATCTCCAAACTTAACACCACCACCTCATACCTTGACCCCTGTCCAGTAAAATGGATAAAGGCAGAACTAACTCTCTCATTCTCCCAACTGTGAACCTCTCTTTACAACAAGGCTACATTCCCCCAATTCTAAATCATGCACTAATACGCCCCATACTAAAAAATAATACACTGGACAAAAACCATCCCACCTCATACAGACCCATTTCCAGTCTCCCTTTCCTGTCTAAACTGATCGAAAAAGCAGTACAAGTCCAACTCCAAGACCATAGATACCTTTGCCCCACTAGATGAAAATCAATATGGATTTTGCCCGTACCATGGCGTAGAAACCCTCCTCATTGTTTTACTTGACCGACTCTCACGGGGTCAATACCAAACAAGCATTTCTCCTCCTTTTTCTAGACATCTCTGCTGCCTTTGACAGTATCAACCACCACATAATGCTCACCAGGACTTCAACAAATAGGTATCAAAAACACAGTTCTTCAGTGGTTTATATCATACCTCTCACACAGAAGCCAAACAAGTACGCATGGGAACATGCTCATCTCAAATCTATCATCAAGAACAAGGCCTCCCACAAGGTTCTGCCCTCTCCGTCCTCCTGTTCATCATTTACCTCCAGACCATCTTCAAAAAATTCCAACTGAACTACCACATTTATGCAAATTATATTCTGATATATCTTCCTTTTAATGTTACCAACCAAACATTCCAGTAACTAAAAAACTGTATCCCAGAAGTGGCAAGCTGGCTATCACCACAAAACCTCAAGATCAACCTCAACAAAACAGAAGCACTCTGCATTACCAAAACCAAAAACTTTATCCCCCCAACACATATCCCATTCCAGGATGTCAACATACCTGTCAAAAGCGAGGTAAAATACCTTGGAGTTGTGCTAGATAGTTCACTCAGCATGCTACCTCATATTAAGCAAACAACAAAAAAAATCCTCTACAAGCTCAGAATGTTAAAGCAGCTCCGCCCACTCCTTTACCCCCGCAACTTTAAATCAATTATCAACTCCATCATCACACCCCATTCTGACTTCTGCAATAGCACCCTTGAAGGCCTACCCAAACAATCCATAAAACAACTCCAACTAGCCCAGAATCTTGCCGCCAGAATAACCTCAAACATCAAACTAGCAGAACATATTACACCTATATTACTTAACCTATACTGGCTCCCAATACAAAGCCGCATACAATACAAAATACTCCTAGCCACTTTCAAACTTATCAATGGTATTGCCCCATCCCACCTTGACACACTCATCTCCAAAGACAACAATACCAGAAACCAAAGAGAATGCAACAGAAATAAACTAACAATCCCATCCGATTTCAGGATAGCCAAAAAAAAAAACAACTAACAATAGAGCATTCTCCAACTTCTCCCCTATCCTATGGAATAATCTCCTATACAACATAAGAGCCATAAATGACCTCGCCACCTTCTGAAAGAAACTCAAGACCCACCTGTTTACAATACACTTTGGAGACACAAACAATACAACTGAAGATACAAATACTGATGACTATCACCCTGAACTCACAAACTCTTCTCTTCCTGCTCCCACTTATGAACCTTATGATGCACCCCAAGCAAACCATCAAACAACAATCCAACTTATGTAAATAGTTACTTGTTATTTATTGTTACTTATTGTTAGACAAATGTAAATAGTTCACTGGTTTCAATGAATATGTACCGTTCTGTACAATTCAAAGTTTTGTTTTCTTGTAAACCACATTTGATCTCATGGAAAATGCGGTTATAGAAATTTACCATAAATAATAATACCCAGCTATAGGACCCCAGATTGTACTACTACTACTATTTATCATTTGTAGAGCACTGCTTGGTGTAAGCAGCGTGCGTACATGTAAAAGATCATTCCTTCTCAATAGAGTGCACAATCTTTCCAAGACAGACAGGTACAACAAACACCAGACAAGGGTATAATTAAGAGGAAATATTAAAACCACACATGGTTGGAAACAGGAGAATAAGGGGGTCAGGATCCAAAAGCAGCCTTGAAGAGGTGGGTTTAACCTGAGATTTGAATATTACTAGAGATGGAGCCTGACATACCAATTCAGGTAGTCTATTCCAGGTATATAGTCTGACAAAGCAGACAAAGCAGCATGAAATCTGGAGCTGACAGTGGAAGAGAAGGGCACACATAATAGGAGAAATATTTTCCTCTTTGACTTGAGTATCTTTCGTTACATTAGAAAACTTCTTGGATGGGTAGGAGGAGGAGGTTTACTTTACTTTACTTTAATAAATTTGCTGTACCACTTTTCAGAAACAACAAAGTGGTTTACAGTTAAAATAAATAATGAAAACTAATAAAAGAAAGAAACTCCACGTGGCTGACAGTAAAGAAAAAAATCAATCAATCACATCAGAGAGAGAGGAGAAAATGAAAGAGGAAAGGAGCAGTAAAGGGAAGGAAGTATGGTAACAGACGTTTCTGCTGTAGTTGTATGAGAGGACAGAAAGCTAACTGAAAGTGATGAGTCTTGAGGGAGGCTTTGACTTTTGACTAGAAGGGTTCCAGGCAGAGATCAGGTAATAGAAAGTAGAAAGCAGAGTGTCTAATGGTTTCCAGTCAGGCTTGAGAGATGGAAGGGAGAAAAAGTTGATTAGCGTGGATCGATCAGATTACCCTGTGAGTATCATGTGGAATGGTTGAAGAGAAAAAGATACATGGGAAGACCAGAATGCTAGGCTCTGTGGACTAAGATCAAAATTTTGTATTGGACCTTAAACTGAATGGATTAATAGAGATGTGATGTTGTCAAATTTGGAGGCATGAGAAAGGAGCTTAGCAGCGGAGTCCTGGACTGCTTGTGGTTGTTTAGTCTTGTAAATGGGAATACCTGCATAGATGATATTACAATAGTCAAGGTGGGTGATTATCAAACCAACAAGAAGTGTAGCCAGTGCCACAGGGGAGAGAAAAGGATGAATATACTTGATCTGATGAAGAGCAAAGAAGGAGTGCTTAACAAAAGAACTGCTGTGTTCATGGAAAGTCAGAGAGGTATTCAGAATAATCCCTAGGTCAGTGCTTTTCAAACTTTTATCCAATATGACCCCATTTTAACAAGCAAAAATTCACATGATGATGAAAGTCAAAACAGAAGATCTCCGGCTTCCTTCCCCTCCATCCACTCATCTAAAGCAGGAAGGCGACAGCAGCAACAGTAGTGCCAACAGCAGTAACAGTCAGCACAGAATCCCTTGTGTCAGTGTGCTTACAGACCCCATATCAGTTTCCAGTCTAATAGGAAGCAAGAAAGGGGCAAGGGCCTATGAATGCTCACTGGCTCACAGACCACATGCTGACTGGAGACTGCCACTGCTTGGTATACCAAGTAGTGGCAGTCATAGTCATAGTGAAAGTCCAGAGAGAAGGGGAAATGGCCATGTTTCTGTGATCCCATTCACTGATTAAATGTGATAGGAGTACCATGGAGTTGAGGGGGAAGAGAGGGAACCTACAGAACCACTAGAGAGGCAGATCGCCGCAGTCTTCTGGACGTTACGTCCTCTCCCCATTCTCCTTTCTCCGTCTCTATGGCTAACTCTACTACTCCCTGTTTCCTTGGCTCGCAACCTAGGGGTCATCTTTGACTCCTCTCTCTCCTTCTCCACACACATCAATCTGATAGCTAAGGCCTGCTGTTTCTTTCTCTATAATATCAAAAAAATCCACCCATTCCTTTCTGAACACACTACTAAGACATTTATCCACTCTTTAGTCACCTCTCATTTTGACTATTGTAATCTACTCCTTGTTGATCTCCCTTTGAATCATCTCTCTCTGCTTCAATCTTTTGAATTCTCTGCTGCACGGCTAATCTTCCGTCAGCCTCATCATGCTCATATTACCCCTCTTCTCAAGTCACTTCATTGGCTCCCTATCCATTTCCGCATCCAGTTAAAATGTCTCCTTCTGACCTATAAGTACATTCACTCTGCAACTCCTCGCTATCTTTCTTCTCTTATCTCTCTATACACCCCTCCTCAGGAACTCCTCTCTTCTGACAAATTGCTTCTATCTGTGCCCTTCTCTTCTATTGCTAACTCCAGACTTTGCTCCTTTTACCTTGCTGTTCCTTATGCCTGGACCAAATTACCTGCGTCTGTACGTCAGGCACCTTCTCTGGCCCTTTTTAAATCCAGGCTGAAAACGCACCTCTTTGCTGCTGCTTTCGGATCTTGACTCACCTAATCTTCTTTGTATTTCCTCACCATTTCCTCTAGACGTATCTTATGTCTACAGCTACTGTGTTATCTGTCTTGACGTGCTGTCTGTCTTGGCTAGATTGTAAGCTCTCTCTCTTACATGTGTCTGTGCAGCGCTGCGTACGTCTTGTAGTGATATACAAATGCTCAGTAGTAGTAGTAGTAGTTTAAGGTCATTGGGAGAAAGCCATGAGGCTATGGATGAAAGACAAACCCAGTCAAAAACATGGATAGCACAGGAAGAATACTTTTATTAAACCACTTTCAGCCAATGGCCCGACACAGGCCATGTTTCGCTATGTCTTCATCAGGGGCTAAATTTGGCTGTGCTGTATATGTGGCTTGAAAGTTCAAGACGGGATATATATTTCTAAAACACTCTACACACAATAGATGCAGACGCTGGCGTTTTTGAGTACAGTCGGCTGAAGCATCCGTCTAGCAAGTGATTAAAAAGTGTCTCGGCATTCATTGCTTTCCTTTAAAATTACACAAAGAGTGCGGTGTACATGCCAGCAGCTATAGCATAATCAGCTGCGTGAATAGAAAAGAACGGAACCAGTTGAAAACAGTACCCTGAATATCAATATCATGTAGACAAAAGAGAAGGATGGAATGGTGAACCAAATCAAATCTGGATAACAGATCAAGAGACCAGGAGAGAGATATTGCCTTGATCGAAGGATTGATAAACTTCACTGAAGGGAGAGGTTAAAATGATGTCAGTACTATAACCAGGACGGAAGCTTGACTAGTGCCGATGTAGAATGTTAGATTTGTCAAGATGGTCGGTTAACTGGGAGAAGACAACTTTTTCCAGGATCTTCGACCAAAAAGGAACATTTAAAACAGGCCTATAACTAGAAAGAATGCATTTAACGAAACTGGAGTTTTGTTAACTCTAATCCTTTGGTTCAGTATGAGCCTGATTTCGACTTAGATGTCCCAGCTCTCTGTGCATCTGGTCGGAACTGGATGCACAGAGTTAGCCAGGATTCTGAACCCACGAGGCATGTCCCGTGGGGAGAGCTATCCTTATTACAGCCCTTCTAATATAATTCCAAATTTCCACATGGATTGATTGATCACTTTATTAACGATGGAAGCTGCAGGGACTGAGCTCTCTAGTACAATTTTGTTTGGATGGGACAGTAGCGACTTTTGAAGACCTTACTGAAGATTACAGAATTGACCAATGGGATTTTTATAGATATTTATAGGTGAGGCACTGGGTGTGGGTGAAAGAATGGGCAGGGATAAGGAATAAGGGAATATCGGATTTTGAGGCATTCTGTTGGTACATGGCAGCCTGTAGTAAGGTAATCACAAGACTAATAAAATGTTGCTCAGAAAAGAGGGGATTAAGGCAATTTTTTAAAAACAATGGGAGGCTGACCTGGGGAAGGAGTTAGAGATGAAGCAGTGGGGAAAAAAACATCTTTCAGAAGGTGAGGAAACCTTCCATATCCAGCCTGACTGCAGAGAATGGTTATAAGGTTATTTGTAGATGGTAACTGACTCGATTAAATTGCATAAACTGGTACCAGGTTAATCTTCCAGGTGTTGGCAAAAGCGTGGAGCAGTTGGAGACTATTTGCAAAAGTGGTGACACTGTACAAAGATAAAGGATTTTTGGAAAGTGGTAGAGGGGGCGGGAAAAGATGTGGCAGAAGGGGAGATTGATTGGAGTGTAGGAGGAGTGTTGGGGTGGGAATGGAAGGGTTGGAAAAGGATTAAAGGCAAGTTGGTGCCAATGAGGCCATTGGGGCGAAGTGCGAGACTGCATTATATTGGAATTTGTGCCGAAGTCTGAGTTTGCACTCTTGGCAATGTGAATGCATAGAATGTATTTAATGGAGCATCAGACGGCAATCAAGATGGAGAGGCTCCCACAGTTTTAAAAGTCTGGGGAAGTTTTGCTTAAAAGCACAATTTGACAGATGGAGGGAGAGTTGGAAGGATTAGATGACTTGCTGTTAGGGGTCTTCAAGCTCTAAATGTATGAGTTAAGATTGGAAAAATGTAATAAAGATTAAATTTTAAAAAAAAGAAAACATACAAACTTTTAACCCATTAACTAATTTCTATTGAAAAAGAACAATATTAGACAAAATTCAAAATAAGAATTAAGCACCAAGCAAAGTGGGAGACACACAATGTTCTTTCTTTATTTATGTATCCACTGGTATTTCTAACTTAAATTATTTACAAATCTGAAGCAGGATACAATTCAAATACATAATTATTTACATAAAATAAAAGAAATCATAAAATGTAAACAATATAAATATAAAACTATATAACTTTATAAATAAGTCAATCAACACATTGTCTATATTTATTTTCTATATCAATGCACATGCTGAACTGTTCAGCTGAATTCAAATAACTCGACCTACAATAGTTATTCTTTTTTCTTCTCCACTAGTCATCAATGACTTAAACCAGGGAATAAACTTTAGCTTCTGCCAGAATACAGCACTTTTGTCAATATGCTTCAGTTCTAATGGTAAAGAATTCCAAAGAGTTGGTCCCTTTATGTAAAAAAAGAACATAAGAACTGCCATAATGAGTCAGACCAAATGTCCATCAAGCCCAGTGTTCTGTTTCCAATAGAAGCCAATCCTGGTCGCAAGTACATGGCATATCCCAAAACTTTTCAGTTCCATTCTACTTATCCCCTGTTGGTTTTTCTCTATCTTAATAAACAGTTTATAGACTTTTCCTCCAGGAATTTTCCTCCAAACATTTTTAAACCAGCTACACTACCTGATTTTACTACATCCTCCAGCAATGAGTTCCAAAGATTAATTATATGTTGAGGGGGAAAACCATTTCCTTCTATTTGTTTTAAATATACTACTTTGTAGCTTCATAGAATGTCTCCTAGTCCTTGTACTTTATAAAAGAGTAAACAATCAATTTGCATTTGGCCATTCTATTCCACTCAGGATTTTATAGACCTCTATTATATTTCTCCTCAGCAGTCTCTTCTCCAAGCTGAAGAGCCCTAATCTCTTTAGCCTTTCTCCATAGGACAGTCATTCCATCCCCTTTAACATTTTGGTTACCTTTCTCTGCTCCTTTTCTAATGCTGCACTTTGGGGGTATTTTATTACTACTACTAATCATTTATATAGCACCAGAAGGCATATGCAGTGCTGTACATAAAGACATATATAGAGACAGTCCCACCTCGTTAGAGCTTACAATCTAATCAAGACAGACAAGGCAAAGGAATAATAAGAATACTCTTGGATGTAGACCATCCAGTCCAGAGGATTTAATGCTCTTTAGTTTATCAATTTGTCATTAGAAGACACTTCCTTGGTTGACTGAGTTTGAATACTATCTCCAGAACTCTTCAATTTCTTAAACAGTGGATAATAAGCAGTTTTGGAAGTCAGTGGGCACACCTTCTCTATTCATTTGTTGGACATCTGAAAAGCAGTACGTTTGCATTCCAGTCACCCATGACTATCAGGATATTCTGTTTGTATGTTCTGTCAATTTCAGCTTGTACTTGTTGACAGAGCTCATAGAATAATGTTGCTTTACATTATTTGATATTTGGTCTATAAGACTACACCAACTGCAGTATACTATATTAAACTTTAACTGGTATCTTTACAAGGTAATTTTGTAAACCATATTGACCCCTATCCTGGCATATGGCAGTATAAAAAAATTTAATTAAATCATCTTTTCATTACACAGTATCAGAACTCAACAGATTTCCAAAGTGCAGCAAGACAAGACAAGGAGAAGTACTACAATGACATATGCAAGGAAATAGAAGCAGAAACTATTAGAGGACAAACAAGATCAGTTTCCTAAAGCTACGAGAATTAAAAAAAAATTCCAGCCTGGAATTGGAATGTTACAAGATACTCATGTTGAATGATGTTGAGAAGATCAAGAAAAGGTAGAAAGAATATGCAGTCATTATACGAAAAAAATCAAGCAGACCAATAGCCGTTTCAACCTGTACCTTATGATCAGGAACCATAGGTGATGAAAGAATTAGTTGAAGCAGCATTGAAAGCATTATCAAAGAACAAAGCACTGGGCATTGATGGTATTCCCTCTGAAGTATTAGAGCAATCGGATGCAGCTGTTAATATACTTACAAAGCTCTGCCAGGAAATTTGGAAGACAACATCATGGCCAACTGACTGAAAAAGATCTGTGTTTATATAATACCGAAGGAAAGGTGATCTGACTGACTGTGGAAATTATCGCACAATCTACTCAAGATCATTCAGAAGAGACTACAACCATGCCTGGAAAGAGAACTGACTGAAGCGCAAGGAAGGTTTAGGAAAGGGTGAGGAATGAGACACATCACGGATGTGAAATGGATCCTTGAAGAGACAAAAGAATATCACAAGGATATCTATATCTGTTTTATCGACTCCAGCAAGGCTTTTGACTGTGTAAACCATGAGAAACTCTGGGCCATGTTAAGAAGCGGGGGCATACCAGAACACCTGATCGTTCTCTTGCACAACCTTTACATTGATCAAGAAGCAACAGTTCACACGGACCAAGGAGAAACAGGATGGTTTAAAATCAACAAAGATATATGACAAGGCTGCATACTTTCCCCCTACCTCTTTAATTAATATGCAGAACAAATCAGAGAAGCAGGATTGTATGAAGCAACTGAGGTGTGAAGATTGGTGGAAGACTCATCAACAACCTTCGTTATGCTGATGAGACCACATTACTGTTTGAAAGCGAAGATGATCTAAAACATTTGCTTCTCAAGATCAAGGAACATAGTCTTAAAATGGGCCTGCACCTTAATGTAAAGAAGACAAAGATCCTGACAACTGGCAAAATCAATAAGTTAAAGATTTCTATTTCTTCTACATCAATGATGAACAACTTTAACCCACTTGCATCAACAATCAATAAAGAAACAACAAGCAGTCAAGAAATTCGATGATGGAGAGGGCAAGATGGCGTCTGGCTGAAAGTCAAGCCCTTACTGCTTCTCAGTGTTCTCACCCTCTGCGCTACCGAAATGGGCAGGAAAAGGAAGCCTAAGCTCTTTCCCTCTGGGGCTGGTCTTCCCATGATGGGGACATAGAGGACACTGCTCGAATGTGGTTTGAGCTCTGCCCCAAGAGACGGAACTTCAGCGGGCTGGCGTTGTCGATGTCATTTGGGAGCGGGGCATCTCTGAACCCCAAGCAATGCACTGCTCCGCTGCAGCCTGGAAGCATAGCTGGCTGTGCCGTTCCTCAGAGGGCTGCTTCTCAGTTGGGAGGTGGTCCAGAAGAGGGCATAGAGGAAACCCCTTTGGTGACAGCGGCCCCGCGGGTCCAGCGAGTGAGTAGCGCTTTCAGTTTGGAGGGGTTTGGCTCTGCAGCAGGGAGTGAAGTGGCACTTCCAGCTCCTGTTTTTGTTGAAATCTGCAGTGGTGAAAATGGAGTCGTTATGGGAGGCTGTGGCCATGATTAACTACTCACTGCAGGCAATGATCTTGTGAGTTGGTAACGATTAAGAGATATGGATACGGTGTTGTCTCAAGAGTTGGCGAAGAACAAAGGCAGGATGGATCTCCTGGAGGCCAGACATGGTGAGCTCCAAGAACTGGTGAGTGCCCAGATTAAAGCATCTTCTATTTTGGTGCGCAAGTTAGAGCATTTGGAGAATGTATCCAGACGGAATAACTTGAGATTTGTTGTTTCCCAAGATTCCCTTACTTGCCCCTGCTGAGATGGTGAAGAAATATCTACAGGATGTTCTGGACATGCCTAGTGAGAATTTGCCACCTATCACAAGAGCACAATACATATCCTTGCAGCCTGGTACTGGCTCCATGGTGGAAGAGCAGCCTCAACATGGGCTAGCCGACTTGACAACATTCTTGGAAAGTTCCCTGGATGTGGTTACTGGTAGATTCACCTTAGTAGTAAACTTTGCCCTTGAAATGGACCGTAATACTGTTTTGAGATTATTATTATTATTATTATTATATCTTCTTAATATGCACAAGTTGTTTATAAGGGCAAAAGTGCAACTTTTCCTGATTTTTCTAGATCGATCCAAAGGAGATGTCAGGACTTCATGGAATTAAAAACACGGGTTCTTACCTTGTGTGGCTCTTTTCTGTTGAAATTTCCTTATAGGTGTATTGTTTTCTTTGAGGGTAAACAATTTATTTTCTTTGACCCGAAACAAATTTTGAGTTTTTTTGCTGGCATGTGAGAGGGGGGGGAGGGGGTGGCACAGTGGGTGACACTTATACAATGCTGGCTGTTCTGGTCTTGGGATTTAATTTCCTTACTTCCAACTGCTGTTGGTTTATTTTTCCTATTTCTTGCCTTTCATAATATTTGGTCTAATACTGAAACAAGGGTTACGTGTTAGTTTTTTCTTGTTTCTTTTTGCTGATTGCATTTGTTGTTTGTAATGCTAAAACCTTTGCGGATTTCCTTTTCCTTTTGATGGAGTATATGTATTGGAAAGCTGTAAAGATTAAATTAAAAAAAAAAGAGAAATCCAACGATGCATTGCTCTTGGCAGAATGGCTATGAAAGACCTAGACAAAATTTTCAAGAGCAGAGATGTCTCTCTCCATAGAAAGATTTGACTTGTTCAAGCCATGGTATTCTCAATAATGTCATATGGATGCAAATGTTGGACAGCGAAAAAGATAGACAGGAAGAAAATTGATGCCTTTGAATTACGGTGCTGGCGACGAATACTGTGTATCCCATGGACTGTCCAAAGAATAAACCAGTCAGTACTAGAGGAGATCAAACCTTCCTTAGAAGCTCAGATGACAAGACTTAGACTTTCATACTTTGAATACATCATGTGAAGAGAGAGATCAGTAGAGAAAGAATTCATGCTTGGTAAGATAGAAGGGTCAACGCAAAAGAGGAAGGCTAGCAATGAGATGGATCGATACAACAGCAGCAGCTATGGGTGCCACTCTGTCAACAATGAGCCGTCTGACTGAAGACCAAACACAGTTTAGGACTATCCAGAGGGTCACCATGAGTCAACACCGACTCGACAGCACTTAACAACAATAAAGCAACATAATGCAGTTGATGCAGGACTATCTTACATGAAGGTTATATCTCTTTATCAGTTTTTCAAATAGCCAACTTTTAATCAATTTCATAAAGTTTAGGTAAGAAGTATGCATGTACTGCAATTGTAAATCAAAGACAAGCATACTTTTCTGGCCTGCCGAAAACACAACCCCATCATACCCCCTTGAAAACTATACCTACTGTAGGTCAGCATATGTAAATAGCAGCTTCCTAAAGTAGCTATTTAAACACACTGCTCATTGATATATGGAATAGCTTTCAAGTCTTTTAAAATGATCTACTTGGGCTCACAGTCTGCTGGTAAAATACAGATATAAGAGCTTCTTATTCTTTTAAGAGCCAATCCAATCATTATGTTCTGATGCTGAGGCTGGACATGGTTGAATTTGGAGATGCCAGGCATAATGAGGATAATTTCATAGCAAGGTGTCTAGGTTAAGGCAGTCAACACGCACCTCTTGCAAACTATTTTATAAAGACAAGTAGGTGACTACTCGTCTTTATAAGTCACAAGCTTAAGTGGTAGAGGTAGCGCTTTAAGTTAAAGTACAAACATTTACATCTGGCTCTATCGTCATGTTCAAATTAAGATATTTTATAATCATTGTGCATGCATGCAAACTCCATCTGCTCTCACTCAGACTGTGCTCCTGGCTACACCTATTAGCAAAGCACATGCCTTTATATCAAAGTCAGTATTTTATAAAAGGCCATTACCACATGTAACCTGCCACAAAAACATTTTAATGACCCTTTTAAGTAATTTTTGCCTTTAAATCTCATCTTTATTATGTCTTTTAGAAAGAGCACTGCTACCACAGGCAGGACTAGAGGGTGAGGGCACAGATCCTTCCTAGTAACTTGAATGCAGAGGTCTCCCTTGCAGGACTGATGCCCTAGGCAAAACTTCCTTCTTGTGGCACCCCCCTCTCTCGTACACCTACCTAATGGCCATAGCTCAGATCAATTTTCCCGCAGCCAGCATGCATGAGAAAAGGCACTCAAGAGCACATCAGATTCCCCTGTGGCACAGGGGCAGTCTCGTGAGATGATATGTAAGACTGACCCCAGGCTGCAGATGTGTTCTAAAGCACCCCTTTCTCATGCTGGTCGTGGTGCAAAGGGCTGAGCTGCTGGCCTGCCACTGACCATTTACCACCACCAAAACGTTGATTCTTTTGATGACCACTTAATCTGCCTACTTCACCTAATGGAAGCACCAGTCTTGCCCACTTGAGACTGGAAAGCACAAGCGGAATGTGCTGTACAAAAGTGCCATAGTGGTGACTCCTTGAAGTGGTGCCACTGACAACCCTAAAGTAAGTGAGAGAAAGCTCCTTTCTAGCTATGATAAATGGCACCTTTAACACTTCGTGCTCTAGGCAGCTACCAATGTTGCTTATGCCTACATTTGAAGAATCCAAAGTTTTCAGAAGATCGAGGAAATTTTCCCTGGCTTAAACTGAGGTTTGCAAATCAAATGGAATGGACTTAATCAAAATTTTAGGAAGGAAAAACTTTTCTGTCAGGAATTATTTCCAGGGGGATGCTCCAGAAAATAATCATCTTCAAAATCACTCACCACAAAACCACCAAGATTAGAGGACTATGAGCTTCCTTGACTTCAATATTGATTGAGAAGCTAGTGCTGGAGCTTGCTAAAATGGCTTTTATAGGAGGCAGAGTTTGTATTTAAAAAAAAAAGAGAGCTAGGAGCTAAACATGAGATGATCATCAATTCAGCTACCAATATAGTGCCCTTTAAGTGGTTGTTGTGGCATGCAGATTCAAATCAGAATTGATACTGAGACAGTTTCCATGGAGAAATTACTGGAGGCAAATTGCTCAAAGCACCCTTATATTTCCAGAAGCCAAACTCAAGCATCTCAGCACTGCTGAGGTTCTGGTCAAATGATTCTATGACTAGCCTTTCCAACTCTATTTGGAACACCTCAAACAACAAAATCACTGTAGACCTTATAGGAAACTTGACCATCAGCAAAGGATATCTTCTAGGAGAATTGCAGACTCTTTCAGAAAAAACAGCAGCAAAAAAGGAATACATTCAGGAAAAAAAGGTTGCTCACTTGCTTCTACTTCTTTTTTTTTTGAAACTTTTATTTTCATTTTACAACAAGCAAACGAAACAACAAACCAAAGGAGACAAATACAAATATACACATAAGGAAAGCAACCCCAATTACCCCCCACCCCTAAGCTTCTTCTCTGGAACTGAGGAGTATCATCAAAGAGGCGTATACATATGTACATCCAAACAAACAAAAGAGTATCAGCAATATAGACTGATCAGGTGAAATAGATTTAAACAGTCAGATGGGAGCATTTAGCATTTTAGCATTTCAAACATAATCGTGGAGTATCCTCCATTCAGACAAATGAGAGAGGGTCTGAACGGAGAAACCAACAGATGAGGTATTTGTTCATATTTACTGTATAGACTGACAGGATGCCACCATTCATTGAAATTAAGAGGGGACCTATTTTTCCCCCAGTAGTTTCCAGTAATATTGTAGTACCGGGCATTCAAACATAATATAAGTTAGTATGTGAATGGCCGTGTGGCATATCCAAAATCTGTTGCTCTGGGTAGCGGGTCATTTGACTAACCTATCAGGAGTATAGAAACTTCGGTGGATTAAAAGAAAAAAGTGTCTGAGTAAATGAGGGAGATCGAGAGATCCATGTCAACCTGCTCCAGGCTGGGCTCCCATGCTCCGGGGTCAAAGCTACATGCAACTCCCGCTCCCAGAATTTCTATACTGTCTGATCGCATTGGTGAATAATGGGAATGAGGGGAGAAGCAGCCTCCATATATCTTCTAGCGCAAAAGCTGCTATCAAAGCAGTAAAAGAATCAAGACTCTTGGGTGGACCACTCGTTCTGGGCGGCAGCCAGGCTGTCAAGGGCTCAAGTACTTGGTTGAAAGCGCCGCCGAGCATTAATGGAGGGCTGGCAAATGCCTGTGCTAACTGCATAATACTTGCATAATAAACAGGATTATCCACATTCGGAGCATAAATACCAATACACGTAAATTACAGTCTCAACCTGAAGATGTGCACGGACCCATCCACCCTCCTTATCAAAGCTAACATCCATTACAATAGCTTGCAGAGACTTCTTAACCAAAATGGCTACCCCACACCGCTTGGAAACAGCGGAAGAGAAGGCAGTCGCCATATTAGGCGTGGTATTAAGTTTCAATGCCGCAACGGAATTTAAATGCATTTCCTGAAGAAACATTAAAGTAACATGCTCATGATTAAGATAGCTAAGGATTTTCTTTCTTTTGATTGGACTATTAATGCCATTTACGTTTTATGAGAAGAACTGACACAAGGCCATCAAGAAAGATTATAAATTCTGAGAAAGAACACAATAATGCACACAGTTTCCCAATGTCCCTCATCTTAACTATGTATGACTGTGCACATAACCTAATAATCAATGGGTTAATGAAAATCATGGAAACGCCCCATAGAAACAAATAAGCACCGAGGTGCACTAGAGAAGAAGCAAAACCCCAGAAATTACTGGCGACCTAATGTCTGCGGGGAGAAACTCCAGAGAGGGCCCAAGCTAAAACATATAACCTGTAAAACTATGCATGTTTCGAATCCCACCGAGGTGCACATTATGGAGGGATAGAAGGCCAAGTAAATTATAGATAGAAAGAAAAGTCCAGGCAGTCTCTATTCCAGGCTGGGATCACCGCGTCGGGCCGTTCAAGATGGCGGGCAAATCCGGCGAATTACAGATCAAAATTGTTGAATCATAGTGGTTGGATTAGCACATCTGATCTGCGTTATTTGGAGTCCAAAAACATTGCTAGTAGATCGGGATCTTCGAATGTTATGGCTGGGTTATGGAGAGTCACTCTGAGCTTCACTGGATATATTAGACCAAAGTGAGCCTGTAGTTATTGAAGTCCGGGGCGAAAAGCAAGGAGTCTCCTCCGTCGGTCAACTGTGGACTTTGCCACGTCAGGGGAAAAGAAACTTTATGACTTTCAAATTCAAGATGATAGTTCGCCCGGGCAGCAATGCGAATTCGCTCTACTCACTGATATCGCAATAATCGAAAATTGAGAGCCCGAGGGGTCGTCCGATTGAGCGCCATATTAGCAGGAACACGAACACGATGCGCTCGGTCAGTCTCCAGATCTCTGTAAATAATAATCTTTTAGCAAGGGGGGGAGAGTTTTGACCAAGAATTCTCGCATGTCTCCTGCTCGCACATCCTCCGGTACTCCAATGAGCCCCATTTGGTTGCAACCATCTCGATCATTGCTATCCTCCAGCTCTTTTTGAAAATTCTGTATCATACGCTCAGCCTTGCCCAATTTCACCAAGTGCACCGCGTGCGAGTCAAGGACCTCCGCCATGTTGTCCTGTCGTAGTGGGAGACTTTCAAGCCGGTTCTGAAGTGTGCCAAAGTCTTCACGCATGGTTCGGAGCGCCGCTCCGTTGGATTGTACCAGCTCCTTCACACCGCGTATCTCCTCCAAGATCCCCTGTGGCGTTGCGGGGTTTTCCCAAAATGGGGCCATCTTTTGTGGGGAAGAACTCTGTTTTGGAGCGTTTTCCGTGTGAAGAAGAGGGAGACCCGAGGTCCAGTCGCACTGGTTTGTGGCCCGCCGTTCCCCCGAGGCACCCGGTAAGTTCAGAGCAAAAAAATGAAATTTATGCAGGTATTAATTCAGGATTCTGAGTAGGCCTCTCGGGAGCTTCAACGCAAAGCGTCTATCCCGCTGGACATCAGGCTCCGCCCCCCACTTGCTTCTACTTCTAAAAAAATATATTTATGCAAAATTGACTAATGACATTTTCTAAAGAGACAGAAAAGCTATTCCAAGAGAAAACATAGCGACTTCTGCAAACAACAAATATCTTTCCATGGACACAAAGTAGTGATCATGATTTGCGCTGAGAAGGAAAGGGGGAGAAATATACAAAACTTGAAAAAAGGGAGAAAACAAGAAAAACCTGATTATAAAAACATTTTTCAGGCTGCAGATGAGCCACAAAACCCTCCAAAATAGTTGAAGGTTAAAGCATAGTTACTCATTTGTAACAGGTGTTCTCCAGGGACAACAGGAATCAGTCCTCACTTATGGGTGACATCGGCACTGACGGAGCCAACGTGGAGCAATTCCCCAGCTTTCAAAGAAAACCTTTGGGATTGCTGCCACGCATGCGTGGACCTCTTCCCGCCTAAGGGTGCCATCTTGATCAATCAGGTCCCTTAGTTCGAGCCCTACCAAGCAGATGGCAAGGGAAGGACAAAAATCCAGCAACTCATCAGGAGAGGCGGGAGGGTAGTGAAGACTGATTCCTGCTGTCCCCGGAGAACACCCGTTACAGGTGAGTAACTATGCTTTCTCCAGGAACAAGCAGGAAGTCAGTCCTCACTTATGGGACTCCCCAGCTACAGGCTACCGACCTTTAACCAAAAACGCCTCCGCAAGGCCATGAGCAGAAGCCAATGCCTGAAGGAGCCCGAGTCCTCGGGTCCAAGCCCTCAGTAGCAGTGAAGAAGAGTCGGAGGGCAGGAGTTGCTTATACCCCGAACAGGTTACGGAGTACAGCCTGGCCGAAGGTGATGTTCCGGCGGGACTCCCTCTCCAGGCAGTAGTGAGCAGCGAAGGTATTTGTGGAATACTAGGTCACCGACTGGCAGATGTCCATGAGGGGCACGGAGCGCAGCAAGGCCACTGAGGCCGCCTTGGCCCAAACCCCGTGTGCAGTGACTCAACGATCAAGCAGGGCACCCGCCTTCGTATGAGCGAAAGTGATGCAGTCCGCTACACAAACCGAGAGGGTGCGTTTTGGTAACTGCCTGTCTCAGTCTATTGGGATCGTAGGTTACAAAAGAGTCGGCCAGACTTGCGATGAGTCTTGGGTGTGCTGCAAGTAGAAGGTGAAAGCCCTTCTGCAGTCGAGGGTGTGGAAAGCCACTGAAGCCTGGTCGGCGTGGGGCCTAGGGAAAAAAGTCGGCAGAACTATCTCCTGATTAAGATGGAAATCCGAGACGTCTTTAGGCAAGAATTGTAGGGTGGGTACGGAGGACATCCTATTCTGATAGAACATGGTATAAGGGGCGTCGGCCATTAGAGGCTGGAGCTCACTGACTCGGCGGGCCAAGGTCAGCGCCATCAGGAAGGCCACCTTCCAGGGACAGGTGCTGGAGCGAGCACATCGCCATTGGCTCGAAGGATGAATGGGTGAGCTGCATGAGCACCACATTCAAGGTCCCATTCTGCCAGTGGAGGTCAGATGGGCAGCTTGGAAAGCAGAAGATCCCGCATAAAGCAGGAGACTAACAGCTGCCACGAGAGGGACTTTCCCTTGATGGGGAGGTGGTTCACTGAGATGGCGCTCAAGTGTACCCTGACAGAGTTCGACTTCAGCCCTTCCTTCGAGAGATGGCGGAGGTACCGGAGGATCCATCGAATGGGGCACGAGAACGGGTCAATGTGAAGCCCGGAACACCAGACCAAGAAGCACTTCCACTTGAAGGCGTAGGGTCGTCTAGTGGAGTCCTTTCTCGAAGAGCAGACAGAGCTTAAAGATCCCAAATTACCCATGCCTACCAAAAGCCAAATTAATATGAATAACATAGTGTCTCTAAAATGCTTGTATGCAAATGCTAGAAGTCTAAAAAATAAGAAGGGAGAGTTAGAATATATAGTACTAAATGAGACATTAGATATGATTGGAATCTCAGAGACATGGTGGAAGGAGGACAACCAGTGGGACACTGTGATACCTGGGTACAAACTATATCGTAATGATAGAGCTTATCAAATTGGTGAAGGGCTTGCGCTCTATGTTAGAGAGGGCATTGAGTCAGAAAGGATTAAAGTTTTGCATGAAACAAATTTGCTGTAGAATCTCTATGGATTGAAATTCCATGTAAAAAGGGGAAGGCGATGGCAGTGGGGGGTGTACTATCAACCGCCTGACCAGAATGAACAAATGGATGATGAAATGCTCAAAGAAATCAAGGAAGCTAATAAAAGTTACCGCACAGTAGTAACAATGGGTGATTTCAATTACTCCGGTATCGACTGGGTCAGTGTCACAGCAGGACATGCTAGGGAGATAAAGTCCCTAGATGAAATAAATGACTGCTTCTTGGAGCAGCTGGTTCATGAACTGACCAGAGGGGAAGCCATATTGGACCTAGTCCTTAGTGGAACACCAGAACCGGTGCAAGAGATAAGGGTGTTGGGGCCACTTGGCAATAGTGATCTTAGCATGATCGCGTTTGATTTAATTAGTGCAGGAGGGATAGTAAGGAAATCCACAGTACTACCTTTTAACTTTCGAAAGGGAGACTATGATAAAATAAGGAAAATAGTTAAGAAAAAACTAAAAGGAGCAGTTGCAAAGGTTAAAGACTTACATCAAGCTTGGGTGTTGTTGAAAAATACTATCTTGGAAGCCCACGCTTTAAGAAAAGTGGAAGGAAGTCCAAAAACTGCCAGCATGGTTTAAAGGCGAGATCAGAGAGGCTGTTGTTGCAAAAAAGCATCTTTCAGGAAATGGAAAAAGAGCCAAACGATGAAACCTGGAAACAGCACAAGCACTGGCAAGTTAAATGCAAGGCATTGATAAGGCTGGCAAAGGGAGAATTTGAGAAGAAGCTTGCTGCGGAAGTAAAAACGCCTAATAAAGACTTTTTCAAGTACATTCGGAGCAAAAATCCTGTGAGAGAGTCGGTTGGTCCATTAGATGAAAGAGGAGACGAGGCTATAGCGGAGAGGCTGAATGAATTCTTTGCTTCGGTCTTTACTGAGGACTATGTAGGGATGTTACCCATGACTGAAGTGGTATCTAAAGGTGTGGAAGAATTAAAGGAAATATCGATACATCGGAAAGATGTATTACAACTATTAGAAAAACTGAAGAGTAGCAAATCACCTGGGCCGGATGATATACATCCAAGGGTGCTGAAAGAACTGAAATATAAGATTGCAGACCTGCTATTAGTAATCTGTGAGCTATCATTAAAATTATCTGTAATACCTGAAGACTAGAGGATGGCAAACGTAACACCAATTTTTAAAAAGAGTTCCAGGGGGTGATCCAGGAAACTACAGACCGGTGAGCCTGACGTCAGTACCGGGAAAAATGGTAGAAACCATCATAAAGAACAAAACTGCTGAACATGTAGATAGTCATGGCTTAATGGGAGACAGCCAACATGGCTTTAGACAAGGAAGATCTTGTCTTACTAATCTGTTATGCTTTTTTGAAGGTGTGAATAAACAGGAAACAAAGGTGAGTTGGTTGATATAGTGTATTTGGACTTTCAGAAAGCCTTTGACAAGGTCCCTCATCAGAGACTTTTGGCAAAACTAAAGAGTCATGGGATAGGAGGCAGTGTACTATTGTGTATCAGGAACTGGTTAAAAAGCAGAGGGTAGGGCTAAATGGCCAATTTTCCCAATGGAGAAAGGTGAATAGTGGTGTATCCCAGGGATCTGTGCTGGGTCCGCTGATTTTTGACATATTCATAAATGACCTGGAAAAGGGAATAACGAGTGAGGTTATCAAATTTGCAGATGACACAAAACTTTTTAAAGTTGTTAAAACCCAAGAGGATTGTGGAAAATTGCAAGAGGATCTTGATAAATTGGAAGACTGGGCATCAAAATGGCAGATAAAATTTAATGTGGACAAGTGCAAAGTTATGCACCTAGGGAAGAACAACCCAAACTATGGTTACACGATGCAAGGTTCCACAATAGGAACCACCACCCAGGAAAAAGATTTAGGCGTCACTGTGGATAACATGTTAAAACCCTCGGCCCAGTGTGCAGCGGCGGCCAAGAGAGCAAATAAATTGCTATGCATCATAAGGAAAGGAATGGAGAATAAAACAAAGGATATTATAATGCCTCTATATCGTTCCATGGTGAGACCACACCTTGAATATTGTATGCTATTCTGGTCAACCGTTATCTTAAAAAGGATATAGCGTATTAGAAAAGGTTCAGAGAAGAGCCACCAAAAATGGTAAAGGGGATGGAAGGATACCCCTTTGAAGAAAGGCTAAAAAGGTTATGGCTCTGTAACCTGAAAAAGAGACGGCTGAGGGGATATATGATAGAAGTCTATAAATTAATGAACGGAGTGGAACGGTAAACGTAGATTGATTGTTTGCATTATCAGAATAGAGAAAGACTAGGGGCCATGCAAGGAAGCTACAGGGGAAACTATTTAAGACTAATACCAGAAAATATTTTTTTCACTCAACATGTAATCAAACTCTGGAATTTGTTACCGGAGGATGTAGTAAGAGCTGTTAGTGTAGCTGGGTTTAAAAAAGGTCTGGGACAAGTTCCTGGAGGGAAAGTCCATAAACCATTATTAAGAAGGGGACCAGGATATCAATGCTTGCCCAATACAAGCATTGTGGAACCTGTTGTCTTTTGGGGAAACTGCTAGGTAGATATGCCCTAGACGGGCCACTGTTGGAAACAGGATACTGGCTTGATGGACAGTGGTCTGACCCAGTATAGCATATCTTATGTTCTTATGTTGTGTAAAAAAAATCCCTCATTATAATAGCATGCCTACAGATAGAACATTTGTTACATTTATAATGTCCTTTTCCTTTATGTGTGACAGTAGGAACCGGAGACATAAACGAGGAAAGCAACGAGGATACAAAGAATTTTGAGATCCCATTGGCACATTTTGCAAACACGTCCCTGTTTTCAAGCCAACCTCTTACCATTGCACATAGCAGACAACGTAATTTAGGCGATATACTGGTTTCCTCGTTTATGCCTCCGGTTCCTACTGTCACACATAAAGGAAAAGGACATTATAAATGTAACAAATGTTCTATCTGTATGCATGCTATTATAATGAGGGATTTTTTTACACATCCCTCTACCAATATACAGTATCCATTACATGCTTATACTGACTGTCTGTCCACTCATTGGTGTACATCATAGTTTGTCCTTGTCCCCTTTTGTATGTTGTAAAACAATACGTGCTGTTAGAACTCGTAGTCAGGAACACAGGAGTTGCATTAAAAGACAAGATCATTACAGCCCCACTTGTATCACATTGGATCCAGTTCCATCACAATATTAATGATATAAGGTTTTTTGTTATCAAGAAACTCTTCCCCTCCCCCCGTGGAGGAGATTTGGAATCATAAATTAATTCAAGAGGAACAAAGATTCATTTTTCTGTTCGATACAGTCTGTCCAAAAGGACTGAACAAGGAAATTGAATATAACATCTTCCTTTGAGCTTCTTTCCTTTTTTCTATAAGGGTTTTTTTCTGTAAGGGTTATATTCCACGTACGTTGTATGCTCCCCAGCCCATTGGAGAAGCATCTCTTGCAAGAGTTGCCTGGGGTAGATGCTGTTG